>CAWUFW010014706.1:0-401021 GCA_963921515.1 Calotriton arnoldi
GAGTTTGTGTTGGGGGGTGTGAGGGGAGGTGCTGGTGACTATAGTCAGTGCTGCAAGTCCCCCTTCCCACCCAGCCAGCCAGATATCCCACCATGGAACGTGCTTGCATTGCAGGGAGTGTAAGTTGTCTCTCAGGATGTCAGTCAGTGGTGTCCTGCTGTTTGTTGGTGCACAGTTGCCAGCAGGGCCTTGTGCTCCCCCACAGCAGTAGCCAGTGTCAGCCATCTTGTGAGTCCTTCTCCACTCCCTGTGATGTGAGCATGGTTCAGGGGGTGTTGATGGGCCAGTTGTGAGGCTGAGCAATGTCTGTGACTACGACTCCCATCATGCTATTGCCTCCACCCCCTTCCCAGCATGCCCATGTTTCCTTCCTTTTGACTCTGCTTCCCTGTGGGGTGGGCTGGCTGTGCTGACAGGATGGCTGGGAGTGTTGTCCTGGCAGTTGTTTGGCTAAGAGTCCCAAGAGTGTCCCTGTGCTTCACACAACATAACCCAGGGTGGTGGTGCTTTGTGGGATCTTGTGTTAGGATGGAGGGCATTGCATTCTACCAGGTGGGTACTGTGGAGTTTGTGTTGGGGGGGTGTGAGGGGAGGTGCTGGTGACTATAGTCAGTGCTGCAAGTCCCCCTTCCCACCCAGCCAGCCAGATATCCCACCATGGAACGTGCTTGCATTGCAGGGAGTGTAAGTTGTCTCTCAGGATGTCAGTCAGTGGTGTCCTGCTGTTTGTTGGTGCACAGTTGCCAGCAGAGCCTTGTGCTCCCCACAGCAGTAGCCAGTGTCAGCCATCTTGTGAGTCCTTCTCCACTCCCTGTGATGTGAGCATGGTTCAGGGTGGTGTTGATGGGACAGTTGTGGCGGTGAGCTATGTCTGTGACTACGACTCCCATCATGCCATTGCCTCCACCCCACTTGCCAGCATTCCCATACTTACTTGCTTTTGTGTGGAGTTCAGTGGGTGTGGATGTGAGGGCAATGGCAAGATGGCTGACAGTGGTGTCCTGCTGTTGGTTGGTGTGCAGTACCCAGCATGCCCTTGTGCTCCCCACGACACAGCAACAGTGTCAGACATCTTTGATGGGCCTTTCCACTCTCTGTGGGATGTGCATGCGTGAGTGTGAGCTTGCTGGGCCATGTGGTTGGGGATGTAGGGCTGTGACTACAACTCCCATCATGCTATTGCCTCCACCACCCTTCCCGGCATGCCCATGCTTCCTTCCTTTTGACTCTGCTTCCCTGTGGGGTGGGCTGGCTGTGCTGACAGGATGGCTGGGAGTGTTGTCCTGGCAGTTGTTTGGCTAAGAGTCCCAAGAGTGTCCCTGTGCTTCACACAACATAACCCAGGGTGGTGGTGCTTTGTGGGATCTTGTGTTAGGATGGAGGGCATTGCATTCTACCAGGTGGGTACTGTGGAGTTTGTGTTGGGGGGGTGTGAGGGGAGGTGCTGGTGACTATAGTCAGTGCTGCAAGTCCCCCTTCCCACCCAGCCAGCCAGTTATCCCACCATGGAACGTGCTTGCATTGCAGGGAGTGTAAGTTGTCTCTCAGGATGTCAGTCAGTGGTGTCCTGCTGTTTGTTGGTGCACAGTTGGCAGCAGGGCCTTGTGCTCCCCACAGCAGTAGCCAGTGTCAGCCATCTTGTGAGTCCTTCTCCACTCCCTGTGATGTGAGCATGGTTCAGGGTGGTGTTGATGGGCCAGTTGTGAGGCTGAGCAATGTCTGTGACTACGACTCCCATCATGCTATTGCCTCCACCCCCCTTCCCAGCATGCCCATGCTTCCTTCCTTTTGACTCTGCTTCCCTGTGGGGTGGGCTGGCTGTGCTGACAGGATGGCTGGGAGTGTTGTCCTGGCAGTTGTTTGGCTAAGAGTCCCAAGAGTGTCCCTGTGCTTCACACAACATAACCCAGGGTGGTGGTGCTTTGTGGGATCTTGTGTTAGGATGGAGGGCATTGCATTCTCCCAGGTGGGTACTGTGGAGTTTGTGTTGGGGGGGGTGTGAGGGGAGGTGCTGGTGACTATAGTCAGTGCTGCAAGTCCCCCTTCCCTCCCAGCCAGCCAGTTATCCCACCATGGAACGTGCTTGCATTGCAGGGAGTGTAAGTTGTCTCTCAGGATGTCAGTCAGTGGTGTCCTGCTGTTTGTTGGTGCACAGTTGCCAGCAGGGCCTTGTGCTCCTCACAGCAGTAGCCAGTGTCAGCCATCTTGTGAGTCCTTCTCCAATCCCTGTGATGTGCGCATGGTTCATGGTGGTGTTGATGGGACAGTTTTGGGGCGGGCAATATGTGTGACTGCGACTCCCATGATGCTATTGCCTCCACCACCCTTCCCAGCATGCCCATGCTTCCTTCCTTTTGACTCTGCTTCCCTGTGGGGTGGGCTGGCTGTGCTGACAGGATGGCCGGGAGTGTTGTCCTGGCAGTTGTTTGGCTAAGAGTCCCAAGAGTGTCCCTGTGCTTCACACAACATAACCCAGGGTGGTGGTGCTTTGTGGGATCTTGTGTTAGGATGGAGGGCATTGCATTCTCCCAGGTGGGTACTGTGGAGTTTGTGTTGGGGGGTGTGAGGGGAGGTGCTGGTGACTATAGTCAGTGCTGCAAGTCCCCCTTCCCACCCAGCCAGCCAGATATCCCACCATGGAACGTGCTTGCATTGCAGGGAGTGTAAGTTGTCTCTCAGGATGTCAGTCAGTGGTGTCCTGCTGTTTGTTGGTGCACAGTTGCCAGCAGGGCCTTGTGCTCCCCACAGCAGTAGCCAGTGTCAGCCATCTTGTGAGTCCTTCTCCACTCCCTGTGATGTGAGCATGGTTCAGGGTGGTGTTGATGGGCCAGTTGTGAGGCTGAGCAATGTCTGTGACTACGACTCCCATCATGCTATTGCCTCCACCCCCTTCCCAGCATGCCCATGCTTCCTTCCTTTTGACTCTGCTTCCCTGTGGGGTGGGCTGGCTGTGCTGACAGGATGGCTGGGAGTGTTGTCCTGGCAGTTGTTTGGCTAAGAGTCCCAAGAGTGTCCCTGTGCTTCACACAACATAACCCAGGGTGGTGGTGCTTTGTGGGATCTTGTGTTAGGATGGAGGGCATTGCATTCTACCAGGTGGGTACTGTGGAGTTTGTGTTGGGGGGGTGTGAGGGGAGGTGCTGGTGACTATAGTCAGTGCTGCAAGTCCCCCTTCCCACCCAGCCAGCCAGATATCCCACCATGGAACGTGCTTGCATTGCAGGGAGTGTAAGTTGTCTCTCAGGATGTCAGTCAGTGGTGTCCTGCTGTTTGTTGGTGCACAGTTGCCAGCAGGGCCTTGTGCTCCTCACAGCAGTAGCCAGTGTCAGCCATCTTGTGAGTCCTTCTCCACTCCCTGTGATGTGCGCATGGTTCATGGTGGTGTTGATGGGACAGTTTTGGGGCGGGCAATATGTGTGACTGCGACTCCCATGATGCTATTGGCTACACTGACTTGGCCAGCATACACAGAATTCCTTCCTTTGAGTGGTCTTCACTGTGTGTTGGTGTTGTTGTGGTGGCTACATGTGTGGATGTGTTTGTTAGTTCTATTTGTGCCACTGCCTAGCTGTAGTTGTGGTTGTGTTTGTACATGTGTTGGCACGGTTGGATGTGACTTTTTTGATGGCATGTGTTGTGTTTCTCTGACTGACATACACATTTTGGGATGATTCTGTTCTGGTTGCTGTGTGATTGCTATGAGTGCATGGTTTGACTCTCCCCTTGACAGTGATGTGTGTGTGTTTTGTGGCAGTATATTGTGTACATTTGTTGTGTACTCACCAGGCTCTGGGATGTCCTCTAGTCCATATATGCTCACTGGCGGTAGGATGGCCCGCACCTTCTCCTCCCAGGGCCTGAGGTATATTGGCTTGGCAGGAGGGCCACTGCCGGTGTGTTGGCTGTTGATGTAGTCTTGCTTCAGCAGTTTCCGTACACTCCTGCGCACGTCATACCACCTGTTCTGGATGTCGGTCCTTTTGCGCCGACATGGTGATTGTGCGTTCACCCTGTTGATGATCCTCTCCCACATCTTGGTTTTCTGCGACATGGGGGTCTGTTGGACCAATGTGCCAAACAGCTGTGGCTCTACCCTGAGGATCTCGTCTACCAGGACTTCCAATTCACAATCTAGGAACTTGTGATTCTTCTTGGGGGGCATGGTGATGGGTGGTGATGGTGAGTGATGTGTGTGTTGGTGTGCAGGTGAGGGTGTGCGAGTGTGTGTTTTGCTGGGTGTATGTGAGGTCGGTATTTGTAGGTGTGCTGATGGTGTGTGGCTTGTGTGAGGGATGAGCTGTGGGTGTGTGGTTGCTTCCTCTTGGGTGCTGGAAGTGGAATGGCATTTGCAAAGGCTCATGGTAGTGATTTGTGTCCTTTATATAGGTGGAGTTGTGGGTGTGTCTTTGTTCTCTGTCCCCCCCCCCCCCAGTATTTATTGGCTTGGTAATTGCTTGTTTGGCCTTTTTTTGGGTGATTTTTCCTTTGTGCTGTTTGTGTATGTTGGAAACGTTCTTGTGACCGAGTCGGATCCCTGCATTGGTCTCGTACGGTGTTTTCCGTTTCGTTCACGCTGTGTTTGTGCAGTTTTCTATGCTGCGTACGCGTCGGTCGCGGTGTATTGTGTTGCTTCGGCTCGGTTTTGTATGCGTGTCGGTGGTACGGCTTGTCCTCCGTCCGACTCGCTCGTGGTTTTCGCGCCTTGCATCGTACTTAGCGGTTTGGAGTTAGCGTGTACGTTTCGGTCGGATTTGTTCCGGGTGCGTGTCGGTCGGTTGGATTCGCGTGTTTTTCCGGCCGGATTGCTGTTTTCCGTGCGGCTCGGTCGGTCGGCTTGGTTTCGTTACGTGTCGGTCGGATTTTTCGCGCCTTGCATCGTACTTGGCGTGTCGGGCGCCACGGGTGCGTGTCGGTCGGTATTTTTTCCTGATCCGAGTCGGTCGGTGCTTTTTCCGGCCCGAATCGGAATCGACCCCTAAGAAGAATTTCCAAGTGAAACCAGTCAATGTTAGCCTATGGAAGGAAATTCAAGTTACTGGTAAGTACGGTTAAAATTACTTTTCAGGATCAGTACTGGGCTCAAAGATGCAGCACTGAGGTCTCTCCTGATAACCGGTGAGTAAATCGGAATTCGTAGTTCGGCTGATTTTAGAGGAATATTTGTATGTTTCAAAAATTGACACAGAAACTTTTTCAGCAAAAAGCAGGCAATGATATCCTATGGAAGGAAATTCAAGTTACTGGTAAGTACGGTTAAAATTACTTTTCAGGATCAGTACTGGGCTCAAAGATGCAGCACTGAGGTCTCTCCTGATAACAGGTGAGTAAATCGGAATTCGTAGTTTGGCTGATTTTAGAGGAATATTATAAAGTTCCAAAACTCCACACTTAGAAGAATTTCCAAGTGAAACCAGTCAATGTTAGCCTATGGAAGGAAATTCAAGTTACTGGTAAGTACGGTTAAAATTACTTTTGAGGATCAGTACTGGGCTCAAAGATGCAGCACTGAGGTCTCTCCTGATAACAGGTGAGTAAATCGGAATTTGTAGTTCGGCTGATTTTAGAGGAATATTTGTATGTTTCAAAAATTGACTCTTAGAAACTTTTTCAGCAAAAAGCAGGCAATGATATCCTATGGAAGGAAATTCAAGTTACTGGTAAGTACGGTTAAAATTACTTTTCAGGATCAGTACTGGGCTCAAAGATGCAGCACTGAGGTCTCTCCTGATAACAGGTGAGTAAATCGGAATTCGTAGTTTGGCTGATTTTAGAGGAATATTATAAAGTTCCAAAACTCCACACTTAGAAGAATTTCCAAGTGAAACCAGTCAATGTTAGCCTATGGAAGGAAATTCAAGTTACTGGTAAGTACGGTTAAAATTACTTTTGAGGATCAGTACTGGGCTCAAAGATGCAGCACTGAGGTCTCGCCTGATAACCGGTGAGTAAATCGGAATTCGTAGTTCGGCTGATTTTAGAGGAATATTTGTATGTTTCAAAAATTGACACTTAGAAACTTTTTCAGCAAAAAGCAGGCAATGATATCCTATGGAAGGAAATTCAAGTTACTGGTAAGTACGGTTAAAATTACTTTTCAGGATCAGTACTGGGCTCAAAGATGCAGCACTGAGATCTCTCCTGATAACAGGTGAGTAAATCGGAATTCGTAGTTTGGCTGATTTTAGAGGAATATTATAAAGTTCCAAAACTCCACACTTAGAAGAATTTCCAAGTGAAACCAGTCAATGTTAGCCTATGGAAGGAAATTCAAGTTACTGGTAAGTACGGTTAAAATTACTTTTGAGGATCAGTACTGGGCTCAAAGATGCAGCACTGAGGTCTCTCCTGATAACAGGTGAGTAAATCGGAATTCGTAGTTCGGCTGATTTTAGAGGAATATTTGTATGTTTCAAAACTCCACACAGAAGAATTTCCAAGTGAAACCATTCAATGTTAGCCTATGGAAGGAAATTCAAGTTACTGGTAAGTACGGTTAAAATTACTTTTCAGGATCAGTACTGGGCTCAAAGATGCAGCACTGAGGTCTCTCCTGATAACCGCTGAGTAAATCGGAATTCGTAGTTCGGCTGATTTTAGAGGAATATTTGTATGTTTCAAAAATTGACACTTAGAAACTTTTTCAGCAAAAAGCAGGCAATGATATCCTATGGAAGGAAATTCAAGTTACTGGTAAGTACGGTTAAAATTACTTTTCAGGATCAGTACTGGGCTCAAAGATGCAGCACTGAGGTCTCTCCTGATAACAGGTGAGTAAATCGGAATTCGTAGTTTGGCTGATTTTAGAGGAATATTATAAAGTTCCAAAACTCCACACTTAGAAGAATTTCCAAGTGAAACCAGTCAATGTTAGCCTATGGATGGAAATTCAAGTTACTGGTAAGTACGGTTAAAATTACTTTTCAGGATCAGTACTGGGCTCAAAGATGCAGCACTGAGGTCTCTCCTGATAACAGCAGTGAGTAAATCGGAATTCGTAGTTCGGCTGATTTTAGAGGAATATTTGTATGTTTCAAAAATTGACACACAAACTTTTTCAGCAAAAAGCAGGCAATGATATCCTATGGAAGGAAATTCAAGTTACTGGTAAGTACGGTTAAAATTACTTTTCAGGATCAGTACTGGGCTCAAAGATGCAGCACTGAGGTCTCTCCTGATAACAGGTGAGTAAATCGGAATTCGTAGTTCGGCTGATTTTAGAGGAATATTATAAAGTTCCAAAACTCCACACTTAGAAGAATTTCCAAGTGAAACCAGTCAATGTTAGCCTATGGAAGGAAATTCAAGTTACTGGTAAGTACGGTTAAAATTACTTTTGAGGATCAGTACTGGGCTCAAAGATGCAGCACTGAGGTCTCTCCTGATAACAGCAGTGAGTAAATCGGAATTCGTAGGTTGGCTGATTTTAGAGGAATATTATAAAGTTCCAAAACTCCACACTTAGAAGAATTTCCAATGAAACCAGTCAATGTTAGCCTATGGAAGGAAATTCAAGTTACTGGTAAGTACGGTTAAAATTACTTTTGAGGATCAGTACTGGGCTCAAAGATGCAGCACTGAGGTCTCTCCTGATAACAGGTGAGTAAATCGGAATTCGTAGTTCGGCTGATTTTAGAGGAATATTTGTATGTTTCAAAAATTGACACTTAGAAACTTTTTCAGCAAAAAGCAGGCAATGATATCCTATGGAAGGAAATTCAAGTTACTGGTAAGTACGGTTAAAATTACTTTTCAGGATCAGTACTGGGCTCAAAGATGCAGCACTGAGGTCTCTCCTGATAACAGGTGAGTAAATCGGAATTCGTAGTTTGGCTGATTTTAGAGGAATATTATAAAGTTCCAAAACTCCACACTTAGAAGAATTTCCAAGTGAAACCAGTCAATGTTAGCCTATGGAAGGAAATTCAAGTTACTGGTAAGTACGGTTAAAATTACTTTTGAGGATCAGTACTGGGCTCAAAGATGCAGCACTGAGGTCTCTCCTGATAACAGGTGAGTAAATCGGAATTCGTAGTTTGGCTGATTTTAGAGGAATATTATAAAGTTCCAAAACTCCACACTTAGAAGAATTTCCAAGTGAAACCAGTCAATGTTAGCCTATGGAAGGAAATTCAAGTTACTGGTAAGTACGGTTAAAATTACTTTTGAGGATCAGTACTGGGCTCAAAGATGCAGCACTGAGGTCTCTCCTGATAACAGCAGTGAGTAAATCGGAATTCGTAGTTTGGCTGATTTTAGAGGAATATTATAAAGTTCCAAAACTCCACACTTAGAAGAATTTCCAAGTGAAACCAGTCAATGTTAGCCTATGGAAGGAAATTCAAGTTACTGGTAAGTACAGTTAAAATTACTTTTCAGGATCAGTACTGGGCTCAAAGATGCAGCACTGAGGTCTCTCCTGATAACAGGTGAGTAAATCGGAATTCGTAGTTCAGCTGATTTTAGAGGAATATTATAAAGTTCCAAAACTCCACACTTAGAAGAATTTCCAAGTGAAACCAGTCAATGTTAGCCTAAGGAAGGAAATTCAAGTTACTGGTAAGTACGGTTAAAATTACTTTTCAGGATCAGTACTGGGCTCTAAGATGCAGCACTGAGGTCTCTCCTGATAACAGGTGAGTAAATCGGAATTCGTAGTTCGGCTGATTTTAGAGGAATATTTGTATGTTTCAAAAATTGACTCTTAGAAACTTTTTCAGCAAAAAGCAGGCAATGATATCCTATGGAAGGAAATTCAAGTTACTGGTAAGTACGGTTAAAATTACTTTTCAGGATCAGTACTTGGCTCAAAGATGCAGCACTGAGGTCTCTCCTGATAACAGGTGAGTAAATCGGAATTCGTAGTTTGGCTGATTTTAGAGGAATATTATAAAGTTCCAAAACTCCACACTTAGAAGAATTTCCAAGTGAAACCAGTCAATGTTAGCCTATGGATGGAAATTCAAGTTACTGGTAAGTACGGTTAAAATTACTTTTCAGGATCAGTACTGGGCTCAAAGATGCAGCACTGAGGTCTCTCCTGATAACAGCAGTGAGTAAATCGGAATTCGTAGTTCGGCTGATTTTAGAGGAATATTTGTATGTTTCAAAAATTGACACAGAAACTTTTTCAGCAAAAAGCAGGCAATGATATCCTATGGAAGGAAATTCAAGTTACTGGTAAGTACGGTTAAAATTACTTTTCAGGATCAGTACTGGGCTCAAAGATGCAGCACTGAGGTCTCTCCTGATAACAGGTGAGTAAATCGGAATTCGTAGTTCGGCTGATTTTAGAGGAATATTATAAAGTTCCAAAACTCCACACTTAGAAGAATTTCCAAGTGAAACCAGTCAATGTTAGCCTATGGAAGGAAATTCAAGTTACTGGTAAGTACGGTTAAAATTACTTTTCAGGATCAGTACTGGGCTCAAAGATGCAGCACTGAGGTCTCTCCTGATAACAGGTGAGTAAATCGGAATTCGTAGTTCGGCTAATTTTAGAGGAGTATTTGCACAATGGTGAAGGAAGGGGTGGGGCCTGAAGTGACATGTCTGCAAACACGCCCTGTGGCGCGTTTTAAGTTGGAGAATTAATTCCTCCTCAATCCCGAGGGTCCCTAGGGGCCAACTGGCCCACCAGATACCTCCAGTATGCGCCAGAGAGCTGCGTTGCAGAGAGGTGTTCAGAGGCCACGCCCCTTTTACAACACTCTGCAACGCAGCTCCGTGGCGCTTACTGGAGGTACCTGGTGGGCTAGTTGGCCCCCAGGGACCCTCAGGATTGAAGAGGATTTAATTCCCCATCTTAAAACGTGCCACGGGCCTGTTTGCACACATGTCACCTGAAGCCACGCCCCTCCTTCACCACTGTGCAAACGCACCCCGTGGCGCGTTTTAAGTTGGGGGATTAAGTCCCCTTGAATACTGAGGGTCCCTGGAGTCCAACTAGCCCACCATGTACCTCCAAAAGTGCCACAGAGCTGCATTGCAGAGAGGTGTAAAAGGGGCGGCCTCTGTACACCTCTCTGCAACGCAGCCCCTGGCGCATTCCGGAGGTTCCTGGTGGGCTAGTTGGCCCCAGGGATCCCCAGTATTCAGGGGAATTACTTCCCTTCTTAAAACGCGCCAGGGGCGCGTTTGCAGACTGCTGCAGGGAGGGGCGGGGCCTCCGGCACGATGCCGGTCTTTTTTTTTTGTTGCTTTTTCTGCCCAGGGGTCCTTGTGGGACCCCCTGAGCAGACCTAGGGGGTCAGGGTGTTTCTACCCTGCCCCCTTTGTGCGTTTTGTGCACTTGTTTCTTGTGTTTTTTTTTTAATCGGCGTTATCCGCGCACCCTAAGCGCATCCCGCCGATTTAAAAAAAAAAATGCTTTTTCTGCCCAAGGGGTCCTTGTGGGACCCCCTGAGCAGACCTAGGGGGTCAGGGTGTTTCTACCCTGCCCCCTTTTTGCGTTTTTACTGCTTTCTTGTTCCTGGGTTCTACCGAGGAACAAGATGGCTGCCAACACTTCCTGGTTTGGAGTGTTGACAGCCAATTAGCATGCAGCTCGTGGTCGGGAGGGTGCGCGGATCCACTGCGGCCATAGATATCAAAACTTTTATTTTGGATTTTCTCAGCAACTACTGAACGGATTTACACCATTTTTAAAAAGGGTGCTTTCTGAACAAAGCACTACCATTTTGGCAAATTTGGTGTAATTCCGTTCAGCAGTTTTTGCTGTAGCCTTGCATAAAGTTTCCTATGAGAAATTGATTGTTTCACTCTTATTTTTTGAATTTCTCCGCAACTACTGAACGGATTTACACCATTTAAAAAAAAGGTCGCTTTCTGAACCAAGCGCTACCTTTTTGCCAAATTTTTGGTGTAATTCCGTTCAGCAGTTCGGGCTGTAGCCGTGGCTAAAATTTCCTATAGGAATTAACATGGAGAAAACACGTTTTGGGACCCCCTTTTTTCTCGGCCCCGCTTGATGAATCACCCCGAAACTTTCAAGACAGGAGCGGACCGGAGCGCCCCACTAGTTTTAAAAATTTCGTGATGATTCGTCAAACGGTGCCAAAGTTATTGGGAATAGAATGTTACGGATTTCCTATGGATAATAGGTCCTAACTATAACTATCTACTGGTGACCGCCAGTAGATAATATATATATATACATACACTGTGGGGAGGCATTGAAACAACTACACAATGCTTCCAATTACATACAGATTGGAATGAAAGAATATGAGAAGAGCATTCAAGAAATTCGAAACTTGATCAATAAATGGAAACAGAGAGGAATGCTGGGGGATGAAGAGTATAACTTTTTAAACTGTAAACATCTGCGCATTCCGACTTTTTATCATCTCCCTAAAATACATAAGGACAACATGAATCCTCCTGGTTGTCCTACTGTCTCTTCCAAGGGGAGCTTGACTGAGAACATGTCCATTTTTATTGATTACTTTTTGTTTGACTTTGTGGTTGAGTTGGTTTCATACACCCAGGACACAAGACACTTTTTGAAGCAAATAGAGGGCGTGTCTTGGGAAGACAACTTTGTGATGATCACATTGGACATCTCTAGTCTGTATACCAGCATCCATCACGTAGATGGCTTGGAAGCCATTAGATATTTCCTGCATGGTCGCTCCCTGAAATACATGGAGCACAATATGATGTTATTGGAATTTGTGAATTATTGTTTAAATAACAACATATTTCTTTTCCACGAGCAGTTATTCAGACAAATTCGCAGCACGGCCATGGGCACCTGCTTCGCCCCCAGTTACGCGAATCTTTTCGTGGGCTGGTGGTAGGAGCAGGTGGCCTGGTCGGATGCCAATGAGGAGTGGACCAACAGTGGTTAGTTGGAACCGATACATAGATGATCTGTTTATCATCTATAGTGGAACAGAAGAATCAGCCAGGGAATTTGTAAATCTGCTCAATATAAATGACTTAAATCTAAAATTTTCTGGAGAAATCAGTAAAACATCTGTGAATTTTTGGGACTTAAATGTTTTTGTATCTGATGGTAAACTTTGTACCACTCTGCACCGAAAGCCCACAGCGGGCAATTCTGTGCTACATGCCAGAAGTTGTCACCTGGAGTAACTAAAGAACAGCATCCTCTACGGGGAATTGCTACGTATAAAAAGAGACTGTACATGTGAATGTGATTTCCAGGTGGCAGCTGCTGACAGTATGGCCAGATTTCAAGTTCGAGGATATTTGGGGGAAACTTTATTGAATGCCAAAAAGAAGGTGGACACCAAGTTGAGAGTAGAACTTGTTGGTGGAGCATTCAGTCTGAGAAAGAAAAGATCCTTGACCTATGATACATCAATAAGGGAGTGTAGAATGATCACAGATTTCTCCAGTGGTGTCAATGAGATTAGAAATGTATTGAGGAAGAATTGGCACATCCTCAAGGCAGATTCCATTTTAGGGGAGAACCTATCTAAGGCTCCCCTCTTGACATTCAGGAAAGCTCGGTCACTAAGAGACCATCTGGTACAAAGCCACTATGCAAGAGAAGATAGACAATCATGCTTTCATTCTTTGAGAGGCTTTTTTCCCTGTGGGAGATGCAAGGCCTGTAAATTTAGTCGAAAGGCCTCATCATACAATGTACCAGGGCTTAAGAATCCTAAACTGATAGAAAAATGTATGAACTGCAACACCAGCCACACGGTATACTACTTAGTATGTCCGTGTGGATTACGGTATGTCGGTAGTACCATTCATCCGACTAAAATACGGATTCTTGAACATCTAAGAGCCATTGCCTCCAAGGATATTAATTATCCAGTAGCCAGACATTTTGAGAGTCACAATGACAGCAACAGGGACCTGTTGCGTTATTTTTGTCTGGACCATGTTCCCAAGGATTTAAGAGGGGGGGACAGAGAGCTGAGGCTCAGAAGACTGGAGTCAAGGTACATTCTGGATTTGCAATCCAAAATGCCCCATGGTTTAAATAGTGGAGAAGAGTTGGCATCCATCTGTAGTTCCACAATATGAGGGCAGTGCAGTGAAGTGATCTGGAGTAGGTTGTATATATGTACATGTGTATATAGGTATTTGTATAATGAAATCTTGGTCACCGTTTCATTTATTTGTTAATATGGTGGTAGGGGTGTGGTATTCAATTTAATTTTGTTTCATTTGACTAGTATCTATTGAACATGCAATTAATTGTAGGATGTGAATAGATGAACATAGATGTAAGCCCATCTAGGGCGAGATTGTGTCCACAATTTAATGAATTTGAATGATGTGGACTTTAATGTTGTTTAAATTAAATCTAAAATTTTGTAAATAGACATGTAAATATTCACATGCCCATTCAGGGCGGTATTTACTCATGATGTAATGAATTTCAATCATGTGGACTGGAATGTCATTCATTATTTTGCATGTTCCAAGATGGCCGAAAAGGTTTCAGCACGGAGGTTAGTCCTCCGTTTATTGTGACACCTTGCAAACCGCCAATGAATTTGTAATATGTATTTAAATGGCGTTGTCTCGGGCTGCCGCCTTATATTGAAGAAGGCAGTCGCCGAAACGCGTCTTGTTTGTGTGTTTTACCAATAAATTTGGTTTAAAAATCTCCCGCGAGTGCAGGTACTCTGTGTACAATGAAGCTAGCATATATATATAGGATTCTTGAGGAATAAAAATCAGTGCCTTACAGTTGCTGGGTTCGTGTTTCTCTGTTCGCCTCGATGGAAGTGCGGAGAATCTGTGGTGTGTTTTAATATATATGATATTGACAAAGGCAGTCGCCGAAACGCGTCTTTTTGTGCTTGGTGAACCCGAATAAAATCTGGGTTTAGCAGTTTCCCGTGAGTGCTGTGCTTTTGTACTCTGCAGCAGGAATATATATATATATATATATATATATTTTCACTGAAAAAACCATAGGTTTCAGGGACGTTATAGTTAGCTGGACATTTCACTCTTACAAAACCGTAGAAATTCCACCGTTATAGTTAGTTGAGCTAACTATAACTCGCGCACCCGCAATGGACTGCTCATGATGTCACATATTACATCATTCATGACATGGTCAGTGACATCACTGATGACATCACTGATGACATCTCAAATGACATCACTGATGACATCACTGATGACATCATCCAGTGACTGAGTGTTTCTATAAAATTTAAATATGTTTTATATATATGCCAAGGTTTATTGAAGAATGAATGGGTGTATAAGTGTCTGGATGGATTATTTAATTGGTGTGTGACTGACTGTATAAGTAAGTGATTAATTGTGTCTTACTGAATGCATGTGTTAGTGACTGATACAGACATTCACACAGTTTAGTTTGTCAGTTGGTGTGTAAGCGGTTGTATGGGTTGGTGAATAGCTAAATGAGGATCTATATCGGTTATTGATTGGTTGTCTGAGTATCTGTATGGGTGCCTGAGTGTCTGTGTGAGTGGGTGGGGGGTATAACTCTGTGCATAGATGTGTGAGTGGATGATTCACTGGGTGTATGGTTTCAAGAGTGCATCTGTGAAGAGCTGTATGGGTGGGTGAGTGTGTTTATGGGTGTGTTGGTGAGTGAATGGATGCCTCAGAGGTACATGTGTGAGTAACTGCATATGTGAAAGGCAGTATATGTGAGTGTTGGAGTGTATAAATGACTATATGTGAGAGTGAGTGATATTGAGAGTGGCTGTATGGATCAGTGTGTGCTTGTATTAGTTATTGTAGAAGAGTGTAAGTATGTGTTAGTATATGTTTAAATAAGTGAGGTGGTGTGTGTAAACTGTACAGGTGAGTAAGTGGGAGTGTGATTGATTCTTTGCCTGACTGACTAGGTGTGTGAGTAACTCTTTGAATGAGTGGTGGTGTGTGAGTGTCTGTATAGATATGTGAGTGCATATGATAATGCCGTATGGATGGCTGCCTGCATGTATGAGTAACTGTATTCCACGCCACAGCCACATCACAGCCACATCACCCCCCACCTGAAAAACATGCACTGGCTCCCCGTCGACAAGAGAATCTCCTTCAAACTCCTGATCCACGCACACAAGGCACTCCACAAAACCGGCCCAGCCTACCTCAACAGTCGACTCTCCTTCTACGTTCCCAACCATCAGCTCCGCTCCGCCGACCTCTCCCTGGCCACCGTCCCCGCACAGGGGAGGCAGATCCTTCTCTCACCGCACCACCAAGATCTGGAACACCCTTCCCCTCAACCTACGACAGACCCAAGACCTGCTGACCTTCAGGAGACGACTCAAGACCTGGCTATTCGACCAGTAGCGGCAACACCCCCCTCCTCTCCCTCAGCACCTTGAGACCCTCGCGGATAAGTAGTGCGCTTTACAAATCTTGTGATTGATTGATTGATTGTATGGGTGAATAAGTGGATGTGTGTGTAGACGTAGGAATTAGTGAGTGGGTATGTACTAACTGGTATTGGTGTGTTTATGGTTTCGAAAATGATAGTCTGTATTTTAGAGTGGGTGTATCAAGGGTTATATTAGGGTGTGATGAGGTGCATCAGATTTTCACGTGGATGATGTAATCAGTGATGTAATCAGTGATGTCATTTGAGATGTCATCAGTGATGTCATCAGTGATGTCACTGACCATGTCATGAATGATGTAATATGTGACGTCATGAGCAGTGCATTGCGGGTGCGCGAGTTATAGTTAGCTCAACTAACTATAACGGTGGAATTTCTACGGTTTTGTAAGAGTGAAATGTCCAGCTAACTATAACGTCCCTGAAACCTATGGTTTTTTCTGTGAATTTATAAGGTTTTTTAAATGCTAATTTCTAACTATAACGTACCTGAAACCTATGGTTTTTTCAGTGGATTTCAAAGGTTTTTTAAATGCTAATTTCTAACTATGACATCCCTATTAAGTCCCCTTGAATCCTGCAGGTCCCTGGTGGCCAAGTAGCCCACCAGGTACATCCAGTAAGCGCCACAGTCCTGCGTTTCAGAGAGGTGTTCTGAGGCCACGCCCCTTTTTACACCACGCTGCAAACGCGGCTTCTGGCGCACTGCTGCTCAGAGGATGAAGTCCACTTGTGTCTTGAGGTCCTCAGGACACAAGAGGATCTCATCACCCCACCAGCAGTGCACCAGAAGCCGTGTTTGCAGAGTGGTGTAAAAAGGGGCGTGGCCTTGGAGCACCTCTCTGCAACGCAGCCCTGTGGCATTTACAAGAGGTACCTGGTAGACTAGTTGGCCCCAAGGGACCCTCAGGATTGAAGGGGAATTAATCCCCCAACTTAAAACGCGCCACAGGGCGCATTTGCACTGTGGTGCAGGGAGGGGGGCGGGGCCTGATGTGACAAGTGTGCAAACGTGTCCTGTGGCGCGTTTTAAGTTGGGTGATTAAGTCTCCTTGAATCCTGAGGGTCCCTGAGGGCCAACTAGCCCACCAGCTACCTCCAGTAAGCGCCACAGAGCTGCGTTGCAGAGTGGTATAAAAAGGGGGCATGGCCTTGGACCACCACTCTGCAACGCAGCTCCCTGTCGCTTACTGGAGGTATCTGGTGGGCTAGTTGGCCCCCAAGGACCCTTAGGATTGAAGGGGCCTTAATCCTCCAACTTAAAACGCGCCACTGGGCGCGTTTGCACACTTGTCAAATCAGGCCACGCCCCCTCCCTGCACCACTGTGCAAACGCGCCCCCTGGTGCGTTGTAAATTGGGGGATTAAATCCCCTTGAGTCCTGAGGGTCCCTGGGGTCCAACTAGCCCACCAGGTACCGCCAGTAAGCGCCACAGAGCTGCGTTGCAGAGAGGTGTAAAAGGGGCGTGGCCTCAGACCACCTCCCTGCAAGGCAGCCCTGTGGCGCATACTGGAGGTACCTGGTGGGCTAGTTGGCCCCCAGGGAACCCCAGTATTGAAGGGGAATTAATTCCCCATCTTAAAACACGCCACAGGGCGTGTTTGCAGACTGTTGCTGGGAGGGGGCGGGGCCTCCGGCAAGATGCCGGTCTTTTTAAAAAAAAAAATGTTTAGAAAGGGGGCTGGGTGGCCCCCTTCTTTTTCTTTTTTGGGCCCTGGGGACTCCATCCCCCAGGGCCTGACCCCTTTAAAATAAAAAAAAATCTAAGCGGAAAGGGGGCCGCGTGGGCCCCCCTCCCATGGCCAATTCCGGCCCCGGGGACCCCATCCCCTGGGGCATGGCCACATATATGTATTTATTCAAGGAGGGGGGCTCAAAGGCCCCCCTCCTGAGGCCTCTATTGGCCCCGGGGACCCCATCCTCCGGGGCCGGCCTTTATTTTTGTATTTTTTTGGGGGGAGAGGGGGGCCTACGTGGCCCCCCTCCCACACCACTTCTAGCCCTGGGGACCCCATCCCCCGGGCCAGCCCTATCCATTGGGGACCATGGGGGGAGCCTCAATGCACCCACGGTCCCGCCGGCTCCCCGCGTCCTGCGGGAGCCGGCATTGCTTTCCACACGGGAAGCTGCTGACATGCAGCTCCCCGTGTGGAAAAGCAATCTGCTTTGAATTTTGGAAGAGAGAGCAGGTTTCCCTGCTCTCTCTTCCAAAATCCAAAGCAAGTTTGCTATGACAGGTCATAGCAAACAGCAGTGTCCCGGGGGTGGGCACCCCGGGACACTGCAGGAGCCGGCCCTGGGGGGTGGTGGTCCCCAGGGCCATGGAAGGCTCCAGGAGGGGGGCTGCGCGGCCCCCCTCCCTACTATTTAAAGCTCCGGGGAAGTGGTGGTCCCCGGGGCTCGGGGTCCATAACGGACCCCCGAATTTACATAATTAGTGCCCCGGGGAGGTGGCGGTCCCCGGGGCATGTGGGGGGGCTCAAGCCCCCCACACAGGTTTATTTATTTATTTTTAAAAAGCCCCGGCGGTGGCGGTCCCCAGGGCAGCAGGGGAGCTGTGTGCCCCCCGCGAAAAATTAAGAAAAGCCCCGGGGGTGGTAGTACCCGGGGCTTGGGAGCCTTGGAGGCCCCCACACATTAAAAAGGAAGCCCCGGGGGTGGCGGTCCCCGGGGCTGCGGGAGGGCTGAGTGCCCTCCTGCACATTATTTTAAGCAATCCCCGGGGGGTGGCGGTCCCTGGGGCTGCAGGAGGGCCGAGTGCCCTCCCACACATTATTGAAAGCAAGCCCCGGGTGGTGGCGGCCCCCGGGACCTGGCCCACCCAGGGGCCTCAATTAAATAAAGCGCGGGAGGCCGCGCTTCATTTTTAAAAAAAATCGGGTGGGATTCGCGGCCCCAGCGTGAATTTCACCGAAATTTTAAATTAAAAAATGCTTTTTTGGGCCCTGAGCAGGCCTGGCAGTTCAGGGTGTTTCTACCCTGCCCCCTTTTCTTGTTTTTCAGGCTTGTTTTACTGTTTTCTTGTGACTCGGTTCTACCAAGTCACAAGATGGCTGCCAACACTTCCTGGTTTGGAGTGTTGACAGCCAATTAGAATAAAGCTCGTGGTCGGTGAGGGTTCGCGAACCCTCCTCGGCCATAGATATCGAAACCTTTATTTTTGGAATTTCTCAGCAACTACTGAACGGATTTACACCATTTAAAAAAAGGACGCTTTCTGAACCAAGCACTACCTTTTTGCCAAATTTGGTGTAATTCCGTTCAGCAGTTCGGGCTGTAGCCTTGGCTAAAGTTTCCTATGGGAAATTGATTTTCCGACCTCTATTTTTTGAATTTCTCAGGAACTACTGAACGGATTTACACCATTTAACAAAAAGGACTCTTTCTGAACCAAGGGCTACCTTTTTGCAAAATTTGGTGTAATTCCGTTCAGCAGTTCGGGCTGTAGCCGTGTCTAAAGTTTCCTATGGAAAATAACATGGAGAAAACACGTTTTGGGACCCCCCTTTTTTCTCGGCCCCCGCTTGACGAATCACCCCGAAACTTTCAAGACAGGAGCTGACCGGAGCGCCCCACTAGTTTTGAAAATTTCACGATGATTCGTCAAACGACGCCAAAGTTATTGAGAAAACAAAAAATGCTTTTCCTATGGAAAATAGGTCCTAACTATAACTACCTACTGGCGACCGCCAGTAGGTAATATATATATATATATATAGTGCACGGCGGCCCTGCCGTGAAAGGATGCACCGTCTCCAGGATTGCAAAGGAGGGGCTGCGAGGCGCTCGTAACTTTACAAAAGCCGCGATCAGCGCAGCAACTGAGGTCAAATTACAGCCGGCATGTCACTTTGGAGCCTACTGAAGGCAGAAGAATGCTCCTTAATTTTAACTACGCACGGAACTCACTTTGAGGAACAATATTCTCCAATAGGGACTCAAGGTCCCAGCATGCACTGTACTATACAGACGCACTGCGCATGACCCACTGGGGGTCCAGCATGTTCTTAAAAGGTTGATTGGAGACATCTGTGTGTTCGTTAGAGCTGCCCATGAAGAAGAGGCTGAGTCCTTGAAACGCGTCGGCATGAATTTCTGTCTGGAGTGGAGATGCCGGTCATTCCATGAATAAAGCTGTTGCTACAGTTGCTGGGAGTGCGTCCTTTGAAGCTTTCGGGCAATTGAAATACAATATATATATATATATACATATATATATATATACACACACACATATATATCCCAAAACTCTCCCCAAACTCCATGATGAGAAAGGGAATCGGCACTCGAAGCAGGGTATTGCATCTTGTTTATTCAGTCAAGTTGCACAGGGCACTGGAGCATCATAGAGAAGCGTTTCGGCAGTAACACTGCCTTTTTCAATCACATATATATATATAGTAAAGCCTTTTCAATTTAAAGATATATACTAAGCTACTACCTAAGTTAAATTAGAATACGTTCTGTAGTACTAATGAGTGATTCTATTTCTAATATGTGTTAGATGAGTGGCTGTGTGACTGTGTATGAGTGTTTGAGTGTCTCAGTGGCTATATGGGTATGTGAGTATGTGTGTGTGAGTGGCTGTATGGATCTGTCAGTGGGTGTGTGAGTGGCAGTGTTGCTTTCTCAGTGGGCATGTGAGTGGCTCTATGGGTGTGTGAATGGGTATGTCAGTGGTGTTATGGATGTGTGAGTGGCTGTGTGACAGGCTGTATGGATGTGTGTGCTTCAGTGGCTATATCAATATGTGAGTGGGTCTAAGAGTGGCTGCATGGGTGTGCAATTGGCTGTATGAATCTATGAGTGGGTGGGTAAGTGGTTTTTTGGGTGTGTGAGTGGTTTCCGGGTCTCTGTGTGTGTGACTGTCTCTTTGGGTCTGTGAGTGGGTGTGAGTGGCTGTATGGGTCTATGAGTGGATGTGTGAGTGGTTTTATGGATGTGTAACTGGGTGTGTGCCTGCCTATATGCGTGTCTGAGTAGGTGCATGAGTGGCTGTATGGGTGTGTGAGAGGTTGTATGAGTGGTTGTGTGGGTATGTGAGTGGGTGTGTGAGCAGTTGTAGAGGCCTGTAATATGTGTGTTCAGAACTTTGCAGCAAGACTGCTCACCGGCACCAGCCGGCGTTGCTCAGCACAACCTGCATTGCGCTCCCTGCACTGGCTTCCTGTCCAGGAGAGGATACACTTTAAAGCTCTTTGTGTGGCCCACAAATCTTTGAAAGGGGAAGGACCACCCATTACCAGGGATCTGATCTATTCGTACAAAGCTCCTAGACATCTCCGCTCTAATTCTCTTCACTTAGCGAAAATTCAGAGAATTCAGAAAGCGAGAAGTGGAGGTAGGCTTTTTTCATACAACGCCTCCAGGTTGTGGAATACCCTTCCACTCCATCTCCGAAGTGAAGTGAACCATCTCAGCTTCCGTAAACAGCTGAAAACGTGGCTATTTCCATAACCCCTCTTGTTTTTACCACTCTAACGCCCTCTAGCGCTGGGATGCTCCCGGGTAACCACGCGCTCTATAAATCCTCTTTCAATTCAATTCAATTCAATTAGTGTTTCTATGGGTGTGTGAGTGGTTGGATGGATCTGTGAGTGGGTGTGTGAGTGGTTGTATAGGTGTGAGAGTGGGTGTGTGAGTTGTTCCTTGGATGATGTCATCAGTGATGTAATCAGTCCTGTCATTTGAGTAGTCATCAGTGATATAATCAGTGACCATGTCATGAGTGATGTAACATGTAAAGTCATAAGCAGTGCATTGTGGGGGCATAAGTTATAGTTAGCTCAAGTAACTATAACTGCTGAATTTCTATGGTTTTGTGCCTGTACAATCTAAGCCAAGCTATAACATCCCTAACAACTTTGGACCTCATTTACAAGCCCATTCACCTTTTTTGATGCACCAGCAGCACAATGGGCTTGCCCATATTTAAAAGGCTATGTAAAGTCACCCAGCTTGACTTTTCATAGCTTTGTAAATATGGGCTGCTTTCACACATTACTCTGCATGAAATGAGCATTCCATGGGTGTTCCAGTGGGTGTTCCAACGCAACATCCATGGAACCTAGCACATTCCCAGATTTACAACATTTTGTAAAGCTAGGAATGCATCAGAGTCCGTTGCCTCTACAGGGGAGGCATAGGAGTGGCGCAATGAGGAGAAACACTTTTAATTCTGCTTGTTTTTTCCTCTTTCTATGCGTGCTGTATTCTGCTGCATGCATAGAAAGAGGAAAATGCCACCAATGATTGTTTTTGTGCAGGAAAGTGTCACTTCCTGAAAAAAACAATCATCCAACAATGCAAGCACCCTGGCAACATAACACAAAAGTGTCTGCATTGGTGCACTGCTGCTGTTTGTGTGCCGGTGAAGGCGAAAAGGACAGTAATGTGGCATATCTTGTAGATGCATCACATTCCTACCCTTTTATTTTGACACACCGCAGTGCACCAGGAAGGCTTGCTGCCATGCAGTGCATCAAAATATAGTAACTGGGACCCTATGGTTTTTTTCAGTGAATTTCTAAGGTTTTTTTAATTCTATTTCCTAACCATAGCGACCCTGTAACTTTAGTTTTTTTCAGTGAATTTCAAATATTTTTTTATGTTATTTCCTAACTATAACGTACTTGTAACTTTTGTTTTGTTCAGTGATTTTCTAAGGTTGTTTTTATTCTATTTCCTAACTATAATATCCCTGTAAACTTTGTATTTTCAGTGAATTTCTATGGTTTCTGAATGGCATTTCCTAACTATAACGTCCCTGTAACCATTATTTTTTTGTGAACTTCTAAGGTTTTTATTTTATTGCGTAACTGTAACCAGTAACATTTGAGGGTAGGTATCTGAGTGGCTATAAAGGTCGGTGGGTGGGTGTATGAGTGTCTGTATGGGACAGTGAGTGGGTGTGTGAGTGGCTGTATGGGTTTGCGAGTGGGTATGTGAGTTGCTGTATGGGTCTGTGAGTGGGTGTGTGAGTAGCTGTATGGGCCTGTGAGTGGGTGTGTGAGTGCCTGTATGGGTGTATGAGTGGGTGTGCAAGTAGTTTTGAGGGTCTGTGAGTGGTTTTGTGGGTTGTTAAGTGAGTGTGTGAGTGGCTGTATGGGTCTGTGAATGGGTATGTGAGTACCTGTGCGGGTCTGTGAGTGGGTGTGTGAGTGACTGTATGGGTCTGTAAGTGGTTGTGTGAGTGGCTGTATGGGTTAGTGAGTGGGTATGTGAGTGATTTTATTGATATATGAATAGGTGTGTGAGTGGCTGTATGGGTATGTGAGTGGGTGTATGAGTGGTTTTGTGGGTGTATGAGTGGGTGTATGAGTGGATACATGGGTCTGTGAGTGGGTATGTGAGTACCTGCATAGGTCTGTGAGTGGGTCTGTGAGTACCTGTATGGGTGTATGAGTAGGTCTGTAAGTGCCTGCATGGATTTCTGAATGGGTGCGTGGGGGCCTGAGTTGCTCTGTCAGTGGGTCTGTGAGTGCATGTATGTTCTATTAGTGGGTATGGGAGTACATGTGTGAGTCCATGAGTGAGTGTGTGAGTAGTTGTGTGGGTCTGTAAGTAGGTGTATGAGTGCCTATGTGGGTTTGTGAGTGGGTCTCTGAGTGCCTATATGGGTCTATGATTGGGTCTGTCAGTGCCTGCATGGGTCTGTGAGTTAGTGGGTGAGTGACTGTGTAGGTCTATGAGAGGGTGTGAGACTGCCTGTGTGGGTCTGATAGTGGGTGGGGTAGTGGCTGTGTGGGTCTGTGAGTAGGTTGGTATAAGAATACTTGTGTGCGTCTGTGAGTGGCTGTGTGGGTCTGTCAATAGGTATGTGAGTACCTCAGTGGGTCTGTGAATGGGTGTTTGAGTTCCCGCATGGGTTTGTGAATGGGTCTATGAGTGGCAACATGGGTCTGTGAGTGGGTGTGGGACTGCCTGTGTGGGACTCTGGGTGGGTATTAAAGTGCCAGCATAGAACTGTGAGTGGCTGTGTGAGTGCCTGAGTGGGTCTGTGAGTAGGTATGTGAGTGCCTACATGGGTATGTGAGTGGGTCTTTGAGTGACTGCATGGGTCAGTGAGTAGGTGAGTGAGTGCCTATGTGGTCAGTGAGTGGGTGTGTGAGTGCCTGAGCAGATCTGTGAATGGGTGTGTGAGTGCCTGTGTGGGTCTGTTAGTGGGTGTATGAGTGTCTGTGTAGGTCTGTGAGTGGATGTATGAGTTCCTGTGTAGGTCTGTGAGTGATTGTGTGAGTGCCTGTGTGAGTCTGTGAGTGCATGTGTGAGTGGCTATATGGGTATGTGAGTAGATGGGTATAAGAGTACCTGTGTGGGTCTGTGAGTGGGTTTGAGTGGCTGTGTGGGTCTGTCAATAGGTATGTGAATGCCTGAGTGAGTCTGTGAATGGGTGTTTGAGTGTCTGCATGGGTATGTGAGTGGGTCTGTGAGTGGCTGCATGGGTCTGTGAGTGGGTGCATAACTGCCTGTGTGGGACTCTACGTGGGTGTTAAAGTGCCAGCATAGAAATGTGAGTGGGTGTGTGACTATCTGTGAGTCGGTTTATGAGTGCCCACGTGGGTCTGTTAGCAGGTCTGTGAGTGCCTGCATGGGTCTGTGAGTGGGTGTGTCAATGCCTGTGTATGTCTATGTGTAGGTGTGTGAGTGCTTGAGTGGGTCTGTGAGTGTCTGTGGGGGTCTATGAGTGGATGTGTCAGTGTCTCTGTAGGTCTGTGAGTAGTTATGTGATTTCCTGTATGGGTCCGTGAGCAGATGTGTAAGTGCCTGTGTTAGTCTGTGAGTGGCTGTGTGAGGGCCTGATTAGATCAGTGAGTGGATGTGTGAGTTCCTGTGTGGGTCTGTGAGAGGGTGTGTGAGTGCCTACATGGGTCTGTAAGTGGGTATGTGAGTGCCTGCATCGGTTTGTAAGTGGGGGTATCAATGCGGGTGTGTGAGTGCTCAAGTGCATCTATGAGTGGATGTGTGAGTGGCTGTGAGTGGCTGTATGATGTCTGTGTGGGCCTGTGAGTGAATATGTAAGTTCCTGTGTGGGTCACTGAGTGGGTGTGTAAGTGCCTATGTGAGCCTGTGAGTGGCTGTGTGAGTGCTGGTATGGATCTGTGAGTGGGTGTATGAGTGCCTGTGAGCGTCTATGAGTGGGTGTGTGGGTAGCTGTGGGTCTATGAGTAGGTGGGTGTATAAGTACCTGGATGGGTCTGTGAGTGCATGTATGAGTGGCTGTGTGGGCCTGTCAGAAGGTGTGTGAGTGTCTGAGCAGTCTGTGAATGGGTGTTTGAGTGCCTGCATGAGTCTGGGAGTGGGTTTAAGAGTGGCTGCATCAGTATGTGGGTAGGTTTGTGACTGCCTGTGTGGCACTCTGAGTGGGTTTTATAGTGCCAGCATTGAACTGTGAGTGGGTGTGTGAATGCCTGTGTGGGTCTGCAAGTGGCTGTGTGAGTGCCTACATGGGTCTGTAAGTGGGTCTATGAGTGCCTGTGTGGGTCTGTGAGTTGGTGTGTCAATGCCTGTGTAGGTCTGTGACTGGGTATGAGTGCTAGGGTGTATATGTGAGTGGGTGTTTGAGTGTCTGTATTGGTCTGTGAATGAGTCTGTGAGTGCCTGTATGGATCTATGAGTAGGTGTGTGAGTATCTGAATGGATCTGGGAGTGGGTGTATGTGTTTCTGAGTGGGTCTCTGAGTGGGTGTTTGAGTGTCTGAGTGGGTTTCTTAGTGGGTGTATGAGTGGTTTAGTAGGCCTGTGAGTGGGTGTCTGAGTGGGTCTGTGGGTGGGTCTGTGAGTTTCTCTGTGGGTCTGTGAGTGGATGTGTGAGTCTCTGAGTAGATCTGTGAGTGGGAGTGTCAGTGTCTGTGTGGGTCTGTGTGTGGGTATGTGAGTGTCTATATGGGTATATGAGTGCCTGTCTTTGGGTGTGTGAGTGCTATGTGGGTATGTGAGCGGGTCTAAATGTGATTTTTTAAAGTACATCAAGATTCATGGATCCATCAGGGATCTATACGGGGGCCGCGCTGAGCCTCAAAGGGGATCAGCAGATGATATAACTCAATTTTATACCCAACGTAGTTCCCTCTGACACTCCTCTAACATGCCCATGGGGTCAGGTTACCTCTACCCTGACCCATTTAATCATTTTGTGGATTCGGGGACCGTTTCCTAACACTTAATATGGAGACTGCAACCTCCGAGTCAGGTTGTGGTCAGCAAATCACAGCCTTGATGGTGGCGCATAAATTCACAGTTCCACCACGCTGGACGTGCGGATGGTCTGCATCCCTATAGATACAATTTTGTTTTTTTCTTTAATAACTCTGCAACTGCTGAATAAATTTACACCAAATCACAAAAAGGGCTCTTTCTGTACCAAGAGCTACCTCTCTGCCAAATTAGATGTAATTCTGTCCTGCAGTTCGGGCTGTAGTCGTACTCAAAATCCCTATGTGGAAATTGCTTGCAAAACTCACATTTTTTGACATGAACCTTGAAACAAGCCCCGTGAGTGCACAATCTATTTTCTAGCTGGGAACGTTATATGAATACTTCATGAGTCCATTTCCACGTTTCCTGCACCCACTGTGAGAGGAGCAGCGGTTTTGCTGGAGCGGATATATATATATATCCAAGTACAAAGAAATCCTTCTGGGAACCATCAGCCCTTGGAAGGTGGCACGTTTACCAGCGGAGTAAACCGGTCATCCATATTGTTAGAAATGGGATCTCTGGTTGGCTAAGGCTTGCGCCAAAGGAAGGCAGAGACCACCACTCTAGTCAGGGCGAGGGAGTTACACGCCAAAGATAACCCCTGCTCACTCCCTTGGTAGCATGGCACAAGCAGTCAGGCTTATCCCGGAGGCCATGTGTAAAGCGTTTGCGCACGCACACAGCAACAACATACCAGGCACACCACAAAAGGAACTCCACACAAGGTTATATCAAAAATAGCCTTTGTATTCTCATAACACATTAGAATAGTACTCACATAATATACATGGTGCCACCTGGCACTAGGTCATATCTACAAGGGATTATGTACACCTGACAGGGCCAACTGGACCACTGTCAGAACCATCACAAAGTGGACTTAGTAAATGTAGAACATATCATAAATGTACAACCAGTAATCACTGGTAACCACTGTACTCAGCATCATCCTGTAACATAAACCACATTATGCACAGTATCACATTAGGCGCCAAATCCATTGTACGCCAACCTCATCAGTCTAACATCTTAGACCCTAACCTCCTAAGTATCACTCACATATAGGGTATACTCACAGTAGGAAATAATCTCACTGGCATAAACACATTACGCACATAATCTCATCCCCAAACGCATTTAGAGGCATGGATCACAGTAAAGCATCACATTTCCTAATATCATGTAAATCACTGACCCCCTTGGCCAACTGGCCTTCGCAAAGGGGCTCAAAGGCCCTGTGTTCAGAATGTCAGAGCTGTTGCCAATGCAGCATAGTTTGCACGTGCACCATTGCGCTGGGGCTGAGGAGTGCAACTCACTCCTTTCTCTCAAGACATGCCCCCCCAAAGAACTGTGGCCTAAACGTTGCAGCTGGCACTAAGTGCTGCGCAGCTGTAAATCCAGTGAAGGCCCTGGCACCACTGTGCCTCTTGTCCCACTCAGGGACTCTCTTGCGAAAATGTGTCTAATTGGGCATGGCCCCTCAGGGCCCTCAGGACCCCTCTCTGGGCCCTATGAACAAGGCGCCCCCGTGGCAGCTGCCCGCTATGGCGGCAAAGCTGTGACATTACTCAGAAAGGGGGCCCGGCACGTCCGTGCCCTCTGGACCTCCACGTGGCTCTCAGAACATGCCACCATCGTTGGGGCGGCCCGCTCTCTTGCGGGACATCCCAGGTGCAGACAATGCGCCTCAATCTGCCCCTAAGACTCTGGGGCCCTCTGCATGAAATCACCCCCTCGGTGCAGCTGCCCTCTGCGAGCAGGGCAGCTGGGGTGAAAAAACCCTATGGGGCCCGGGCACCTCTGTGCCCTCACGTTGGAGCGGCCCGCTGCCAGACGGGGCTGCTCAGACTCTGTGCCTTGCATTGGCACTACCACAAAGAACTACCACAGAGCCCCACTCACCGGCTGGGGGCAGGACTCCTCCGGGCCTCGCTCTCCTCACTGGTACACGGCTCTTCCTCCGGTCACACTGCGGCTGCCCGCGGGGCTCCCTCTTCACCACGGGAGCCCCGCCTAGGATGTCGCTCGGTCGCGGCCTGCTCCGGCCGCCTCTCCCCTTCACCCTGGCCCCCTCCTGGGACCCGGGACTTCTCATCAGAGCTCGTGGAGGCGGGGTAGGCTCCCGTCCTCCTCAGCACGTCCCGGCGCGGGGTAGGCTCCCGCCCGGGTCTTTGAATGCCACTCACGCTTCCGGCTGCTTCCGCCCGCAGGCCCCGCCCACAACCAGGCGGGCGGCGGATCGCAGTCACCTTCCTCTTCGCGGCGGCAACGAGGGGTGGGCACCCTCATAGTTGAGAATAAATACCAAGCGGCCATGTGGGGTGGGCACCCACCACTCGGGGCATTACGGGGGAATCCCTCACGCTGGGATTCTCCCCATCAAGTCGAGCAGCCCAGCGCTGTGGAGCCCTCATGCTCCTCCTTGGGGAAAATAGGAAAATCCAACGTAGCGCTCACGAGGCGCTAGAAGCAGGCAAAGGTCCTGCAGCAAAAGAATCAGTCCTTAGAAGAAGGGGCAATGCAGGGCCCAGGGAGGCAAGCCCTCCTGGCAGCTCCTGTGGGCCCCAGCAGCAGCACACCCCAGCAGGATCAGCACCAAAGTACAGAACTGAACTGAACAACATCATGGGGTCACAGCCCCTACTTTTATACACCCTTTCTCCTTTGTCTAAAGTGCAGGGCATGGGGGAACCAGATGCAACTGGTTCAGGGGGGATTTGGAGAACTTTGTTTTCGAAGCTTCTCTTCCCCTTTGTCAGGTGGGGGCTCAGTGATCAGACACACCACAGGGGGCGGAGCCAGCATTCACTAGGGCAGGCACCTTCCTATTCAGAGTCAGGGGATTACCCCTCCCACTACTCTTAGCCCAGAGGTCCTTTTCAGCCCAGCGCTGACTCACCCTGCTCCTCCTGGAGCCACACACACCTCCCAGCCCCTGTCACTCACAAGCCAGACATGCAATTCACATCAGGCAGGCAGACACATAGCACACAGAAATGCCAACTTCTAAAAGAGGCATTTCTCCACCAGTCATCATAAATCTGCGCAGACCATTGCGCAGCATTTATTCTCCCGAGTTCATACATACTAAACTCGCCCCGGCCGCTCCTCTCATACCAGGAATTACCACGGACACACTTATCCCCAATGCATTCCTAAGGGAGGGCAGGCCAACTTCACCAAATGTACACAGAGAGTGCACAAACTTTACACTGGACCACAGTGCTAAAGTGCCCAGAGGCCTAAAACCACCAATACCATGTCAGACTTTAAGGCAAAAAGTTTAGGGGTGAACCTGCCAAAAAGGACCAAGTCCAACACATATAAATCAATTAAAGCAATGTAATGCGCACTCAGGCAGAAATGGTGAAGTCAGCAGCAAAATAAGGATTTATTATCTTCATAAATCCTCTGTGGCGCGTTTCGACCTGTATACAGTCTTGATCACACAACAGAGTGCATTGCCAAATGTCATTACATACAAAATATTCAAAACTGACATAGGACTCAGACATATGAATGGCTATTCAAAGTTGAAGAAACAATGGTGGCCATATTGGAACATGTTCAAATTAAAATGATGCAGTATCAGACTACAGGAGGTAGCCCATAAACCCCATAGAGACCAGGGCCAACATGTATTTCCTAGAACAATGTCTCTAAGGGTGTGAGTTAAGGGTCAATTCTAAGGTAGCACAATTAATTACTAGGAGCACAAGCGATCTGCAAGGAGACAAAAATTCAAAATGACAACGTGAGTTTGTTATATATATTACTTCATATATTTAGACATGTATGGAGAAAGTACTGCGTTACATTAAATGGCATGTAACCTGTGGAATACTGTGCACAAGTGCTCGTGAAATGGTGAACGATGCAAGTGACACATAGGAAGTATGTACAGTGACAGGAAGGGGCACAAAAACAAAACAATTGGTGACAGTTTTTAGTGTAGAAATACCCAAGCAATAAATGTGAATATATACAGAAGGATTTTAGATGGGTATCCTTGAGGGATTGGCGCCGTAGGTTTCGCTGTAAGAGTAGACTGCGTTTCGGCCTGTAGGAATGTTTAGGCCATCATCAGGACCAGGTTACAGGTATTTACATGACAGTGCTGTGGGTGAGAATAAAAACACTCAATGGTAGACCCGGAGGAGGGGGAAATGGTAAAAGAAATTAGGCTGAGCCCAAGAAGGAGATAGAGGACAGTTAGAGCGCGACGCACTAGAGGCGTAGGTGGGAGGAATATCGAGTAACTAGGCTCGAAGAGACAGGTGGTAGCGTATGGTCCCTGCCGGTGGTTTGAAATGCGCAGGAAGGTGAAGGAAGAGGAAGAGGAGTGGTCAGTATAAGTCAGAAGGAGTCACAAGGACTTACACGGAGGGTGGTATAGGGTTGCCAGCTCTGATAGGTGCAGGACCACGTAGGCGTCGGGCTGAGTCAGGACGCATCCATCTAAAGTGGGGAGATGAAAAAGGTAAAGCGCAACCCAATTTGTGGTCATGGGCATAGGTGGAAAATTGCTAGGTAACTCACAAGTCATAAGGATCTCTGGGAAGGCTGGCGGTGGAGGTCACTGGAAGTAGGAAGCCAATAGTGGTTCGAATGGCACTGCAAGGATGAGAAGTGGCGGGATGAGCTGCAGGGCGCAGTCATCTAAATAAAGATAGGGGGAGAGTCATGAGTGCTGGTTCAAGGTAGTCTCAATAGGGTACCCGCAGGGCAGTGAGGTGAGTACAGCAACAGCAGACATGTAAACCCATCCACAGATTAGTGCAGGAATATGAGGTACAGTTCCTGGGGAAACATGTGCTTGGTGGATTAGGGCGTGTGCATGGGAAAATGCGTTGCACCATTATTACACCAGGTAAGGCCCGTATTGGGTATAGAGCAATCACCAGTACGGATTGTTGACTGTGGATGTGGACATAGATAATGTCCGGTGGAAAGAGAGCGCTTGGCTATCAGTAGGAGAACGTGCCAGAGGCGCGAGCCAACTTGAGACTATTTACCCCAGTTAAGGATAGTAATCGTGAGTATGCACGTAGGGCTGAGAGACTTGCTGTACGAAGGCGCTTGACTAGCTAGAGCCACGAGTGTGCAAGCGTGATCGCATTCGAGCCTGAGGGATGCGGCGCCAACACTTACTAAATTTGAAGACGTCGGGTTCAATCCAGAATTCGCGGTGGGTTAGTCACAAGTAGAGTCAATCGAAAGGATGTGCCAGGCCGGCGTGAGTCCGGCATGTACACAGGGGTTCCAGGAAGTAGGATAGTTAAGGGAAAGCCGGTGAGATCACGTGCTATGCGTAAGCGTGACCATACTGTGAAAAACTAGACTGGTAACTAGTGTAAGTGAGAATGTAGATATAAAAGAAAGACCTGATCATCACGTTTATACAGACTGTGTCATATGGCATTAAGTTTGAGCAATATAAATCCTGAAGAACATGGTTAGTCATCGATCAACCCTCCGTACCACTTAGGGGAGGTGACAAGCAGAGACTTCTTAACAGGTGCGAATGTCTCTGGATAGCACGCTGCAACACCATTGAACACGGCCTAAACACCCAAGATGAATGGAACAATACCCTGACATGAACAATTCTGTTTCAATCACAGTTGTCATGACGCTTTTACTCTATGTACACTGAAACACACTGTGATTTCCTTCCCATCTCTTTAACTCATCGATTCAACGCACAATGTACTGTTGTAAGATTGTTTGCGTGAATCCCATTCAGCGTATTTGTCCATATGATTACCATGAAACTCACTACTATAGTTGTTTACCTGTTATAATTTATATCATTTATGATCTCTTGTCATATATTGTCATAAACAGGTAGCATGTCTTAACGCAACATCCTAGTTCTCCTTTACCAGAAGCCCTCTGTTTCCCTAATCAGTCTGTCACAAGAATGTACTAATTATTCAATTTTCACAGTCATCGTTAATATATAATTATGTTTTGTGTTAAGATTGACTTCATACATTCATTAACAAAATATTATGTTTTTTGTCCCATATCCATCGTCTCGCAAATTACCTTACCAACATATTTTTTCTCCCTAGTCAATGACTGCTTTTGAAACTTCTGCTTTTATCCAATTGAAAATATGTTCTTCCGGATTTATATTGCTCAAACTTAATGTCATATGACACAGTCTGCATAAACGTGATGATCAGGTCTTTCTTTTATATCTACATTTTCACTTACACTAGTTACCAGTCTAGTTTTTCACAGCGTGGTCACTCTTACGCGTACCACGTGATCTCACCAGCTTTCCCTTAACTATCCTACTTCCTGGAACCCCTGCCTACATGCCGGACTCACGCCGGCCTGGCACATCCTTTCGATTGACTCTACTTGTGACTAACCCACCGCGAATTCTGGATTGAACCTGACGTCTTCTAATTTAGTAAGTGTTCACGCCACGTCCCTCAGGCTCGAATGCGATCGCGCTTGCACACTCGTGGCTCTAGCTAGTCAAGCGCCTTCGTACAGCAAGTCTCTCTGCCCTACGTGCATACTCACGATTACTATCCCTAACTGGGGCAAATAGTCTCAAGTTGGCTCGCGCCTCTGGCACGTTCTCCTACTGATAGCCAAGCGCTCTCTTTCCACCGGACATTATCTATGTCCACACCCACAGTCAACAATCCCTACTGTGGTGATTTCTCTATACCCAATACAGGCCTTACCTGGTGTAATTATGGTGCGACACATTTTCCAATGCACACGCCATAATCTGCCAAGCACATGTCTCCCCAGGAATGGTGCAAACACAAGGAGATGATGGACAGAGCGCTGAACTTTTTCAGACACTCACCCCCAGTCACAGATCTGGGTTGAATCCATCATCGTTCTTTAGCTCACTCCGCCACCCCAGTTCAGACATAGCTATATGCAAATCATTCTTGACCCTGTGCCTCATGGGAACAGTCCAGCCCGAACTGCCAAGCCATGTCTTCCCTGGACCGGAAACAAGCATCCTGGGACCGGTTTCGGGCTAACAGCCCTCATCAGCCAGGCTGGCTTGAATCCAGTGGCATAGTGAGCAAGGGACCCACGTCTGGGCATACCCTGCCAACTTAGGGCGAACAAAGCAAACACAAGGAACGGTACCTCATATTCCTGCACTAATCTGTGGATGGGCCTACTTGTCTGCTGTTGCTGTACTCGCCTCACTGCCCGGCGGGTATCCTATTGAGACTACCTTGAACCAGCACTCATGACTCTCCCCCTCTCTTTATTTATATGACTGCGCCCCGCAGCTCATCCCGCCACTGCTCATCTTTGCAGTGCCATTCGAACCACTATTGGCTCCCTACTTCCAGTGACCTCCACCGCCAGCCTTCCCAGAGATCCTTATGACTTGTGAGTTACTTAGCAATTTTCCACCTATACCCATGACCACAAATTGGGTTGCACTTACCCTTTTCCATCTCCCCACTCTAGATGGATGCGTCCTGACTCAGCCCGATGCCTACGTGCTCCTGCACCTATCAGAGCTGGCAAGCCTATACCACCCTCCGTGTAAGTCCTTGTGACTCCTTCTGACTTATACTGACCACTCCTCTTCCTTCACCTTCCTGTGCATTTCAAACCACCGGCAGGGACCATACGCTTGGTGCCCTACCACCTGTCTCTTTGAGCCTAGTCACGCGGTATTCCTCCCACCTACGCCTCTAGTGCGCCACGCTCTAACTGTCCTCTATCTCCTTCTTGGGCTCAGCCTAATTTCTTTTACCATTTCCCCCCCTCCAGGTCTACCATTGAGTGTTTTTACTCTCACCCACAGCACTGTCATGTAAATAACTGTAACCTGGTGCTGATGATGGCCTAAACATTCCTACAGGCCGAAACGCCATTGACTCTTACAGCGAAACCTACGGCGTCAATCCCTCGAGGATACCCATCTAAAATCCTTCTGTATATATTCACATTTATTGCTTGGGTATCTCTACGCAAAAAAATCTGTCACCAATTGTTTTGTTTTGTTTTTGCACCCCTTCCTGTCTCTGTACATACTTCCTCACGTGTCACTTGCGTCGTTCACCATTTCACGAGCACTTGTGCACAGTATTCCACAGGCCTCATGCCATTTAATGTAACGCAATGCTTTCTCCATACATGTCTAAATATATGAAGTAATATATATATAACAAACTCACGTTGTCGTTTTGAATTTTTGTCTCCCTGCCGATCCCTTGTGCTTCTAGCAATTAATTGTGCTACCTAAGAATTGACCCTTAACTTACACCCTTAGCGCCATTGTTCTAGGATATACAAATTAAAATGATGCCATAAAGAATAATTCATCCAGTGCTAAATATCTGCACACAGTGTGCTGGTTAGCATGTCAATACTGTTCCCCTGTTGGGTATACGATAAGAGCCATCCCATAGCCTACAAAATATGTGCATATAAATCATTATGGTGATGGACATGGTATTCAGTGTTTTGTTGTAATAGAGATCACAGCTCACATCAGCGGTGGTGTTCATAAATTCAAATAGGCATCGTGCCTTAAAAAGCCCCCGCATGTGAAGAAAATACATAACCTGGTTGTCGACATAGTGCCAAATGCCACAGGTATTCTATATGACATATGAGCATGTGCTGCACAAGTGTCACTGTCCACATATATATATAGGGAAGGCAAAAAACATTGATAGAGTATAACTATCTTGCAAACAGAGAAAGAGGCTATTGAAAGAACTTGTGGAATGCAAAACGTAATGACAATGCAAATGTGATAACAATCCCTAAGAACCCCCAACATAGTGCATAAGCATATTGTCAAAAACAATGGTAATGAAAGGGTGAAAAAATCTTATCTGAAGGATACGATACACCTGATGGATGTCTTGAAGAAAAGGGTAGTGAGCCCAAAAATTTGCAATGGATCCATTCCCGGGTCCCTTCCTTTCCTCCTGAAAAAGATAGACATAGCGATAGGTAAGTTCAAGGAAATGGACTGAACACTCAATCTTCACATATAGCACAGAGTACCCGCTCGCACACGGCTAACACAAGCGTGTGCTGACATGGAAATACATATGTTACATATTGTTATCAAAAACATTGCTTACACAGGACGTGTCGTATCCTGTTGGGAGGAGCTATAGTGTCGATGATCATGTAGGTAAACCATGAGAAAAGGCATTAAAAAAATGAGCCATAGAATAAATGAAAACATGAAATGAAAAGAGGAGGAACAAAGAGAGGAGATTGGGTATTAGAAGAGAAATGAACACATGGAGAAAGAGCATGTAAAGAATCAAGTAGAGCCTACGGCCTAGACACATTGGGTACACTTGGAAAAGGCACAATAGAGAATTAAAAGAAGGTAAGTGTCATGGTATCTAATCTACCTGGATGTGTACAGCCATTTCTTCATCTATATTGTGACCATTTGGAAAACTGTTCCCAAGGCTGATGATATGCCTAGACTCCCTCTGCCTGAGTAGAAGCACCCTGTTGCCACCTCTGATGTTGCTATTGACTTGTTCGATGGCACAGTAACTCAGTTTCGAACAGTCAGAAAAATGATGTTATTCGAAATGCATGGCAATAGGGTAATGTTGGTCTTTGTTTGTGATGGCCCTCATGTGCTCCAGTATTCTCTTTTTGGCCATGTGTGTGGTACTGCCCACATATTTGAGATTGCAGGGGCATTCTAAGATGTACACCACAAACGTGGAGCTGCAAGTAAGAAACCGTTTAATGGATATCATGGTGTCAGTGCTCAGGTTATAGTATTCTTTTTTCATCCGGCTACTGCTGCAAGCCTTGCAGTGGCCGCATGGAAAAAAGTCCTGTAGGTTGATAGCCCTCTTCTGGTCTGTGCTGGTAATGTCACTGTGTACCAAAATGTCACGCAGACTGCGGCCTCTCCTCTATGTGATTTTGGGCCTTTCTGGGATGGTATTCCCTATAATAGGGTCTTCGATGAGCATGTCCCAATTTCTGGATAAGATTTTTTGGAGGTCTCTGGAGTTCCCATTGTAGGTGAGTATGACCCTAGTTTTGTTGTTTTTATCAGTGAGTTTGGTGTCCACAACTTTGTCATCCAAGGTCCTGCTTCTACTAACCCCTTTAACTCTCTCCATGGCCCTCCGGAGTACCCACTTCGGATAGCCCCTTTCGATGAACCTAGAGCTCATGATCCATTGTTTATTCTCAAAGGTAGTGTCAGAGCTACAATTACGTTTGGCTCTCAGGAGTTCCCTAAAGGGGATACTCCATTTTAGGTTGTCAGGATCGCTACTCATAGCATGCAGCAATGTATTGCCTGCAGTGGTTTTCCTGAATAAACTGGTGTGGATCTCGTTATCAAAGATTTCCACCTTGGTATCCAGATATTCAACTTCCTTTTTGCTCACAATACTAGTGAGTTTGAGATTGTATATGTTGGCATTTAACCTGTCTACAAAGTCCTTGGCCTCGTCTTCACTGCCTTTCCAGACTACAAACAGGTTGTCAATGTATCTTATCTCAAAAAAATGAGAGGGGCCCCTTTTAAAGCCAAAGGAGTAGGGCACCAAATAGACTTAAGTCAAGAAAGAGAACTCCCCTTTGGGCAACAAAGTACTACCAAAACCTTATGCTACCACACTCAGTCAGATCATATCATCAGAACATAACAAAAACATTATCAAAGGTCAAGTGTTGCAAAAATATATATATTTTCAATTTATTATACATAAAACATTAAAAAGATTAAAAACAAATCATTCAGCAAATATATGTACATACAAATTAAAAAAACAATAGACAGTAATTTCCAGTGCAATATTGGGAGAACCAGCAAGAAAGATTATTTCTGTTGGCTGACAGGCAAATACATTAGACCCAATTCATTGATCTAACATTTGTTTTTTGTGTCAATACTTTTAACAAATAAAAACAGATTGACCAATAGAGTCTACAGTATGCCAGTTGACACAAGGGCGTTGACGCGTTTCGGTGGGTATACTGCTTAAACACCACCTTCTTCAGGACAGAAAACGATAACTCCCACAAACATTCAATATCTGTTTAAAATCCAAGAAATCTTATATGGTGTTAACTGCAAGTTAGCCTCTGCAGCCACAATCGGAGGGGTTAATTAGACCTCACTCATAGTTGAAAACCCCCAAAAAAATTTAACGAGATTATATCCAAACTACTTATAAAACCACCAACTAATTGTTGTACATCAAAGTTTTAGGTTTCTCTCTGTAAAATTGATGCATAAACTTTTTAAGGCACCCCCTAGTTTTCATAAAAATATTCTCAGGATGCCACGTTACGATGTAGTTCCCTCACAGGATTCACCACTCGTACTAGCAGTCTGTTGTGTATATAAGAGAAACATACGGGGTGCCTCCGCCTCCGTGTTCAGAACCTTTGATAATGTTTTTGTTATGTTCTGGTGATATGATCTGACTGAGTGTGGTAGCATAAGGTTTTGGTAGTACTGTGTTGCCCAAAGGGGAGTTCTCTTTCTTGACTTAAGTCAATGTATCTTAGCCAGAGAACCACTTTGTTAAAGTGATTCACCATGGTGGTATCCATTCTAATTTCTTCCTCCCAGGCACCTAGGAACAGGTTTGCAAAGCTCAGTGCAAAACAGGTTCCCATGGCGGACCCCAGGGTTTGTCTGTAAATACTGCCATTGAACATAAAAAAAGTTGTTGTAAAAGCAGTACCTGATCATGTCTAGGATCATCTGGGTGTGTTCCATGTGCTAAATAGGTCTTCTGGACAAGTACTTGGCACAGGCAGCTACACCCTGTTCATGTTCAATGACAGTATCCAGAGAGTTCACATCCATGGTGATCAGGAGGAAGTCATCCTGCCACTTTAAATCATTGATTTTTTTGAGAAAATCTTTGGTATCCCTGACATACGAGGGTAGAGTAATGACTTGCTCCCTGAGGAAGTGGTCGACGTACCTGGAAACATTCTCAAGAGCACTCCCTCTAGAGGACACAATGGGACGTCCAGGGGGATTGGTCTTATTCTTTTGGATTTTGGGTAAAAGGTATAGTACCGGGAGTTTGGGAAAGTCTTTTTTAAGGAAGCAGTACTCCTCCCATTCTAACAGACCTCTGTCTTTCCAATCTACTAGTCTGCTCCAGATGCCTGTTATGCTGTTACTATGATCAATATTGTTGGACGTAATATAGGCACAAGGGTCATTGAGTTGGCGCATAGCCTCCTCTATGTACATCCCTCTACTGAGGATGACAATATTTCCACCCTTGTCGGCCGGTCTCATAATGATACTATTGTCATTTGCTTGATCTTTAATGCAATTTCTTTAGGCAAGGGTAAGGTTGTGTCTGAACCTGCTAATTTTATTGAACCAGTTCTTCTGTCTAAATTTTAGTAGCTGGTTGCTCACTATGGGGCCGATTCCGATCTCGGTCGGAGGCGCACCCAATACCATTCGGTTGGGAAAAAAGCCATGCGAAAGCCTGTTTCCCGACCGATCCGTACAGCACACCGAACGAGCAAGTACGATGCGCACAACAGCAAAGAATCCGGCCGAGCCGTACTCACCCAAACCAGGTCCTGTTCTCCGACCGAGGCGAATCCGGAAACGCCGAATCGAGTCGCACGGAAGGAAAAATGCAGCCCCGTCCGGCCGGACAAGTACGATGCGCTTTCCGTACGCGCCGAACCCGTCGCTACGCACGTCACGTCAAAGCATCCGGGAGAGGCGCACATAAGCTCCGATTCGCGCCACAACACGATCCACGGCTCCGAGACGAACACGGCAGCGACGAGGACGACGCGAAGCGACGAGGACGAGGCGAAGCGACGAGGACGAGGCGAAGCGACGAGGACGACGCGAAGCAACGAGAAGGACGAACGACACAAACCAACCATGAATCCCTTCGTCCCGATCATACCAATATTCTACATATACTACCGGAACAGGCACGGACGCGTACGGCGCAGAAGGTAAGCTAGACACCAACCACAAAACACATACAACACGTACACGACACATCACACACACACACAGGGATGCAGAATATACTTACACCAGCAACAGCAGCACCATAGGGGCGGGATGCCCATCACCAATGCCACATATGCACACAGGGGCCTGAATGCGCACCACCACCCCTACCCAGGGGCGGCAGGATGCCTACCACCACTACCACCCTTACCCAGGGGGGCTGGATGCCTACCACTACTACCACCCTGAGCCAGGGGGGCAGGATGCCTACCACTACTACCACCCTCACCCAGGGTGGGCTGGATGCCTACCACTACTACCACCCTCACCCAGGGGGGCAGGATGCCTACCACTACTACCACCCTCAGCCAGGGGGGCAGGATGCCTACCACTACTACCACCCTCACCCAGGGGGGCAGGATGCCTACCACTACTACCACCCTCACCCATGGGGGCAGGATGCCTACCACTACTACCACCCTCACCCAGTGGGGGCTGGATGCCTACCACTACTACCACTCTCACCCAGGGTGGGCTGGATGCCTACCACTAGTACCACCCTCACCCAGGGGGGGCAGGATGCCTACCACTACTACCACCCTCACCCAGGGGGGGCAGGATGCCCACCACCACTACCACCCCCACCCATAGGATGGACAATGCATGACACAACCAGCACACCACAACCTAGGGAATGCAAGAAGAAGACATCCCCCAACACCATGACAAGCGTGTGTAGACTGTGTCAAATGCCTACAACACCGAACATGACTTCGAACATACAATGTGACCCCCTAGCACATGTGCCACACAAATATGTGTGTGGCACACACAATGCAAGCAGGCCATGACCATTGTGGCAATGGGGTCCAAACCCCCATCATCACAGTGACCAAAAGGCAAGTGTGGGGTCCATAGCTGCAGCACATTTTGAACATTGTGGCAATGGGGTCCAAACCCCCATCATCACAGTGACCAAAAGGTAAGTGTGGGGTCCATAGCTGCAGCACATTTTGAACATTGTGGCAATGGGGTCCAAACACCCATCATCACAGTGACCAAAAGGTAAGTGTGGGGTCCATAGCTGCAGCACATTTTGAACATTGTGGCAATGGGGTCCAAACCCCCATCATCACAGTGACCAAAAGGTAAATGTGGGGTCCATAGCTGCAGCACATTTTGAACATTGTGGCAATGGGGTCCAAACCCCCATCATCACAGTGACCAAAAGGTAAGTGTGGGGTCCATAGCTGCAGCACATTTTGAACATTGTGGCAATGGGGTCCAAACCACCATCATCACAGTGACCAAAAGGTAAGTGTTGACAAAGTAAGAGGTGCAACTGCCAAACTGCATGGATGATTCCTGGTCACAGAACAACAAACACATCAGTGGCAAAGTAGTGTATGTGTCCCATTGCAACATAAATTGGGGGAGCCAAATCCTGCAGTGCAAATAAGACATAACTTTGGCCATGTGCAGACAAACAACACCCATGGGGGCTGACACCGTCAACAATCATCAATGACACAATGACAGAAGTGACCATCCGAATGCAGACCCACATATTTGCACCAATGGGCACACACATGCAGATACCCTGTGGAGACTGCAGATGTGAGGCGAACAGATTCCATACCATGGCAGCAATGGGACACACAATCAACAATTAGCACCAAATGAGGGCTCCCGTCCCATCAGCCTCGTCATGGAAGTGCCAACGGAATCATCAGCACAGATCCAACACACTTGTATAGCAATGTTGCACTGACAACACAGATGAGTCCTTCCCCATTGATGCCCAAACCTGCATGTTCACTGGAGATGGCCACACGGTCAGGGAAGTAGACGAATAGAACAATGGCAGGCACAACAGATGTGCAGGGGTGGAAGCCACAGATGTGAAATTGCCAATCTAAGTAGGAAATCCCATTGCCAAATACTGAACACATGACACCCTCAGATGCTGCTATGGATGACATGGATACACCACAGGATAGGACACATTCCCCCTGGACCACATGGGTTCCTGCACAGTAACACTTCATTATCATGAGACCAAATATCACCATCACTGCATTGTTAGCATCATCAACATCATGTACATCAGAAGCAAAAGCACTAGAGAACAGAAAGTTGCTTTATTCAGCATATGTGGCATTAAAAGTAGAAGTCCGGTAGAACATAAACAAAGGCCAATGGCCAGTCCATCAACAAAGTCACAAGTGGGTGACAGTGGCAGATGCCACCCTACACATGCCTGCACAAAACCAGGGACAATCCACTAGGATGGGCAACCGGGGGGTAGGCCAGGCACCGCAGGGACAGGATCAGGGCTCACCAGGAGGAAGCAGGGAAGGGGTGGTGGGTGCTGAAGAGCCACTGACAACTGCAGTGGAGGTGTCTGACATGGTGTGTGCCGGCACAACTGGGGGGCATGGCTCAGATGTTGTGGGTGCCGGCACGACTGCAGTGGACCCTGCAGATGGAGTGGACAGGTCCGCCACTGCAGTGCCCAAGTCAGACAGGGTGGTAGTGGACTCCACTGCAGTGCCTACCACCAGGGGAGTAGAATGGGGAACAGGCAAGGTGGGCTGGACAGAGGGGGAGGACACCCTCACCACATCAGTGGCACAGACAAGCGCAGCGGGGGGTGTGGTGACGGGAGAGCAAGTGGCAGGGGGAGAAGGCCGGAGCCTCTTGGGGATGGTATATCTGTGGGTGGGGGAACCTGGGGCAGGGTGTGGTGGGGGCACCTGTGGAGTGGGGGCCTGAGGGATGGAGGAAGGAGACCTGGTGCTTGAGCTGCAGGGCGGCGGCGGGGTCTTGCTCTTAGCACTCCGGGGGGACTTGCGGATGGGGGCCTCAGTCTGTCTGCGCCTGGGGGAGGGTGTCCGGGGACGAGGGGCACTCTGCTCCGTGTGGGGGCTTCCTCTTCCCCTGGATGCTGGGGCAGCTGGATCGGAGGGGAAGAGGCCGAGGTCACTGAGGAAGAGGCGCTGGGTCTTTGGGGTTGCAGGTGAGGCAAGGGAGGGTGCTTTGGAGGGAGAGGCAACTGAGGACTGTGCAGTGCCCGTGGATGCGTGTGTGTGTACCAGGGCCCCATCCCCTGTGAGTCTGGTTTCAGTCCCCTGACTGTGCGTGCGTGTGCGTTTAGTTTGTGGCGTGTGTGTCTGTGTGCTGGATGTGTGTGTGCTGGTGTGTGCCTGTGCCGGTGTGTGTGTGCTTGGGACGGGTAAGGTGCTGGGGAGTGTGGATGGAGCAGAGGCAGGAGGGGTGAGGGACTGTCTGAGGAGGGACACTGCTGCCGTCAGGGAGGAGTCCATGGACCTGTTGCCCCTCTGTAGGTCAGACATGCCCGATGAGATGCCCTCCATGAACGACACCAGCTGAGTCAACAGTGCGGTGTGCGCATGGAGGACACTCAGCATGGCTGTCTGCCCTACATGGAGCTGGCGAAGGAGGTACACAGACTCCTCACTCAGGGCAGCAGCGGACACAGGGGCAGGGGGTGCGGTGCCTGGCCCAAAGGAGACACACTCCCGAACATGGGAGCCTCCACGGACCTTGGGAATGGGAGCCGATGGGAGGGCGGTAGTGGTGCTGGTGGTGGCGGGGACAGCAACACTAGCTGGGGTGTGGTGGCTGCTGACACCCGCCTCCACAAGGGAGTCATCCTCCGAGTTGCTCTGGTCCTCAGCTGAGGTGGATGGTGCTGAGGACTCCTCGGTGTGGCTCCCTCGCCCTCCGTGCCACTGGGTCCCTCCGACCACTCCTCGGCTGCTGACCCAGTCTGGCTCTCTGGCTCCTCCTGGTCCGTGGAGCTGTCCCCTTCTGTGGCCGTGGATGTATCTGCAAACAATGGGGAAACAGACAGACATCAGTCACCTGCACCAAACGCACACACCACTGTGAGCACAGCACATTACAGAGCAAGCCCTGGCATCATTAGTTGTACATTGCTAAAAGTGCCCTAACTGAACAGGAGAAGCCAATTGTCAGTCTGATGCCAAGCATGGCACTCACATCCCACATGGCCTTGCACCCATCTGTCTGGTGTCTGTTGGATTGCAACACCCCAGTGTGGACACATGCACCAAGTACACAGTAGTTGGACAGTGCAGAGGACACGGTGTGGACACATCACAGCTCTTGCCACTGAGTCAGTACAGGTTTCCGGATGAAAGGGATGCCCAGAGTCAAATAGGAAATGCATGTGATGCATACGAGCGACAGACACCATGATGCACCCATGTCCTGATAGCCAGCGCCACTATGGTGTGCATGTAGCACATGTCACTCCCCTGCAGGACCACCAATAAGTTGACACATGCCATGGCAGAGGCATGACTGCTAAGTCATACATCACTGTCTCAGTGATGTATGACTTGGCAGCCAGACAACAACACTATGCACTGTGTCACAATAGTAGGTCATGGGGAATGCAAGTCCTGGAGCTGCACAAGTGCACATGTACATCCCCCACACAACACATCATCTTAACCCTCATCTGTCCAGGTCACACCTATTGGACATATGGGAGACCTGTGACACTACCCTCGGAACCTGAGCCCCTCACAATTTGCTGTGAATGGGGAACAGCTGCCTGAACTTCACATTCGCATACCCCAGTCTGCACGGGCAGCTGATCAAACACCTATGTGACACACAAGTATCGTCTCCTATGGTCACATCTCCAGGGGCATGCTGAGCCCCTACCAAGAAACACCCCAGCAGTCCTGGCAACTAATCCACAGCACACTGACATAGAGGCAGACACCTGAGGGGTCAAATCACTGTGCACAATGTGTCAGCTGATACACGGGAGTGGGAGTACAGAGTGCATTGCATGGCCTGGAGTAGGCATGACTGTCCTGCTCCACATGAATGAGGGATGTGCCCTGGACAGTGGATAGCTGGCTATGTATGTGTGACACACGTAATCTGCACACTCCTGGGGCCCAAACATTGTTCCCACCCGCTGCATGGGCGTGTGCCACATACCCCAGGCACATGTGGTGGCTCAGCTCAGCAAGTGGACCGCATATCAAAGCAACACGCAGATCACATGTCCAAACCCAGGCGTTGTGTGAACAATGGACCCACCCATGATGCCCACAACAGAGTTAGGGAAACAGATGCTGTCCCCCACCTTTAGTGAAGCAAACTGCAAGGACACAGTCCCAAGTGACACAATTCCCTGAATGTAAGGGCCACACCTGGGTATCAGATGAGCAGTGGGCAGTGCACAATAGAGGGACATGGCTCCTGGACAACATGACTGCTGCACTGTGGCAGTTGAACCAGGCCAGAGGAGGGCACAAAGCATGTAATACAGAGTTCACAGTGCAGTCTTTGACTCACCCCCTCCTTGCTGCTGTCTGGCCTTCAGCTGCCCATCCAGGTCTGGAAAGACCACCGCCAGGATCTGGAGCATGTGGGGGTCAGGGTCCGTGTTCCGCCCCTCCTGCGAGGAGGCGACAGCTTCAGCTGGACCCGTGCAATCCTCCGGGTCCAGCCCCGAAGGTCCTGCCACCTCTTCTGGCAGTTGCGGATCCGGCGCTTGTAGACCCCCACGGACCGGACAGCCCGGACGATGTCCTTCCAGATTTCCTGCTTCCGATGGGCATTAACCTGTCAGGATGACAAAGTGAAAAGGCCATTACCACACATGCAACATATCCGTGCATGACACAGTTGTATATACATGTCTCAATCACAGGGGCACATGATGTACACAGGCAGTGCAAAGCTGACCATGGACAGTTTGCCAGACGTCACTACATGGTATCATTGCATGGGAAGTAAAACCATGTTCAAATGCACTGTCACTGCACCATACCTGTCCAGTGCAAGTCACTACACACTATGGGGGGTGACAACTACTCAGTGAGCCTGCTAGCCAGTGGCGTGCAGACTCTCAGCCTTGCTAGTCACACAAAATGCACATTCAGAAAGGCAGTGCACAGAACACTCACCTGCTCCCCTGGTGTCCCATACAGCTTGCTGTACTGTGGAAGTAGGCTGTCCAGCAGGGCCTGGTTCTCTTCAAGGCTGAAGGCTGGGGCTCTCTCCACAGTACGTGCCATTGCAGGGTCCAGAGGGGCAGAGACAGCAGCAGTGCAGTGGCAGATGTCGTCCTGGAGCATGTAGTGCAGGCAAGTGAGCTCTCAGGGGAACAGCCAGCAATATATATGTACTGGAGAGGCAGATACTGTCCCTTGTGTCCAAAGTGATAGGTCCAAGTCGTTTGCATCTTCTGAATCTGGCCAATCCATGGAATAGCAGCACCAAAACACGCCCACAGCATCCTTCAAATCCTCAACTTCATGGCATACATGATTTTGCAACATTGTTGTGGGTGACCAACTGAATTTCCAGCAACCGACTCGTTCAAAATTCGAAAGCGCGTCCGTTGCCAGGCAAGCCCATTGTCAATGGGTGCGCACCGATCGGTCCATTGCGGTACAACGCGCACAGGGGTACAACGCGTACCCGCACACATTGAATGCAATGGGCCGGCCGGAGGCACCGATCGGTCTATTGCGGTACAACGCGCACAGGGGTACAACGCGTACCCGCACACATTGAATGCAATGGGCCGGCCGGAGGCACCGATCGGTCCATTGCAGTTCAACGCGCACAGGGGTACAACGCGCACCCGCACACATTGAATGCAATGGGCCGGCCGGAGGCACCGATCGGTCCATTGCAGTTCAACGCGCACAGGGGTACAACGCGTACCCGCACACATTGAATGCAATGGGCCGGCCGGAGGCACCGATTGGTCCATTGCGGTACAACGCGCACAGGGGTACAACGCGTACCCGCACACATTGAATGCAATGGGCCGGCCGGAGGCACCGATCGGTCCATTGCGGTACAACGCGCACAGGGGTACAACGCGTACCCACACACATTGAATGCAATGGGCCGGCCGGAGGCACCGATCGGTCCATTGCGGTACAACGCGCACAGGGGTACAACGCGTACCCGCACACATTGAATGCAATGGGCCGGCCGGAGGCACCGATCGGTCCATTGCGGTACAACGCGCACAGGGGTACAACGCGTACCCGCACACATTGAATGCAATGGGCCGGCCGGAGGCACCGATCGGTCCATTGCGGTACAACGCGCACAGGGGTACAACGCGTACCCGCACACATTGAATGCAATGGGCCGGCCGGAGGCACCGATCGGTCCATTGCGGTACAACGCATCACTGTACATGTGACTGGCATATGTCAGCATGCCTGTCTCAGATGGACATATGCCAGCCACAGATAGCTCCCAGGGAGTGAGGGGCACACCTACATCACGACAGCCTGTCCAAACTTTATCATAAGGCATGTAAGGATGCATTTCCTATTGTGTGTATGTTGGTGTACATGTTGTCCTGTGGGTGTCACCTGTGGGCAGCCACCCCCAGGCTGTGCACGTGTTCATGGGGACAGGATCCTGGGTGTTACGTGTACATGACCACTGTGATGTGCAACTGTTCATATCTGTGCATGTGCCATGGTCACATTTCACAGTGGTGTGTGTGTATGTCATGTCACATACCCCGTGAGTCCCATGTGGGACGGTATGTTTGAGCCAGGGTGTCCCAGTGACACAATAGTGATGGTCCTCCACAGTCTTTGTGCATGTAGTGTTTACAATGTCTCTGATTTCATGTGCACAATGGGAGACAGTCTCCACATCCACGTTGTGTGTGCATGGACTCTGATGTTGTGCGTGTGTGTCACAGACGTCCATGTCTGTCCTGCCGTGGCAAGTGGGGCCACTACCTGTGGGGGTCATGGTTGTTTTGCTGTGGTGTATACATGATACTCCATGTAATGCCAGTGTCCATGTGGCATTACAGGGTCCCTGGGAATGTACCTGTCGTTGAGCTGTGGTGCCTGGGGCACATCTGTCCTCACATGTCACTGTGGGGGGTTATTGTGACACGGCAGCAGGAGATGGGAACTGTGACACGGCCTCATGATATCCAATGGGCCAACCTGGGACTAATTGATGCCACCTGTTGGACCGTGTTGACAGATGTTGGCCATGTATGTACCATACATGTCCTTCCGGTACTGCACACTTCATGTAGTTGTGCCTCATAATGATGTATGTTGGGATCTTGAGTGTGTTCAATGCCGCATATGTGGGGTGACTGACAATCTTGCTTACTTCTCCTCTGCACTGCAGGGCTCCTGCTGTCCATCGGCCATTCCCAGACCTGGCAACGATGGTGGAACGGGACAGCATCCGACGGTACCGCTTCACCAGGCAGCTGATTGAGGATTTGGCAGTGCAGTTGTCCCCACATTTGCAGCCTGGCCGGCCGTATCCTACAGCGCTGACCCCCAAGGTGAAGGTGATGGCAGCCCTACACTTCTTTGCCACTGGTACCTTCCAACATACTGTGGCGACTGCTGGTGGGATGTCACAGACCATGTTCAGCCGTGTGCTCCGCGATGTTTTGGCGGCAATGTTGCTCTTCCTGAACCGGTACATCTATTTCCCTAGACTGCGACGACTCACTGACGTGAAGAGTGACTTTTATGCCCTGGGGAGGATGCCGCATGTAATTGGCTCCATTGATGGGACACATGTGGCTTTGGTACCACCACAGGCCCAGGAGCAGGCCTACAGGAACCGCAAGCACTACCACTCGGTCAATGCACTGGTGGTGTGTCTTGCAGACATGACCATCACACACGTGTGTGCCCGTTTCCCTGGTTCAGCACACGATGCCTTTGTGATGAGGAGTAGTCGCATCCCCAGGATGATGGCACAGATGCAGAACCAGCGTGCCTGGCTTGTCGGTGTGTACTGACTTTGTGCCATTGTGTGTGATCTGATCTGTAGTATTCCGCCCACTTTTCCAAGTCAGCTAATGTGCACTTGTCTGTCCGTAGGTGACTCGGGATACCCCAACATGCCGTGGTTGCTGACACCCCTCAGGACCCCTGTGACACCAGCCCAGATGCGCTACAATGAGGCACATGGTCGGACCAGGAGAGTGATTGAGCGGACCTTTGGTCTCCTGAAGAGCCGCTTCCGCTGCCTGGACAAGACCGGAGGGTCCCTCCCATATGCCCCTGCGAAAGTGTGCAAGATTATCATCGTCTGCTGCATGCTCCACAACCTGGCAGTGCGGAAGGAGTTGCCTCTTATCCAGGATGACAATGACCAACATCCGCCACCTGTGGAGGATCCTGGCCTGGACCACGATGCCAGTGACGATGATGATGATGATGGTGATGGTGATGTCCGCACACAGCTCATCACCAACTTCTTTAGCTGAATGTGAGTATCCTGAGGTGTCATGTCAATGATGTGAGTTGGCATGATGTGTGGGTGGTGCTCTGGTGCTGTTGGAGTGTGTCCATGGGCTACTTGACTGGATGTGTGTTGCGATGTGTGGTGACAGGTGGGCTGTACTCCCCAACAGTGTTGACATGCTAACTTGGTTCTGGGTGGGTATCTTGTAACATGTATTGTGCATGAGTTTTGCTGTTCTGTCCTGTACTCCATTGCTTTTGACTGTGTGTCATTTCTGTCCTTCACAGGGTACTTTCAGATTCGTTTGGTCAACTGTGTCCACCGACGACGTGATTGCACATCCAGGCTGGTAGCTGTTGTGTCCCTACAGGTGATGTGCGCCACACCCATGGACTTCCTTCCGTCTACAGTTGTTGACTGTGTGCCCGCTGCCAGGTGGGGTTACCTTGCATCTGTAGTGGTTACGGCATGTTGCAACTGTGTAATAAACCTGTGCTTCACTTTGTGATGTGCGTTGTCTGTGGTCACACATTTGACTGCCATTTGCTTACTGCACCTGTGGGCTACTTGACTACAACTGGGAATGGGTGTGGTGTCTGTGCATTGCACCGTCTTCCCTGGCAACATCAGTGTAGGCAATGAGTCAGATGGCCTAGGTGTGTATGTGTCGTGTAGCCCTGGTGGTGTGTCTCCCTCATGTGTGTCACGTTGCCTGTACTCACATGCCTGTGTTGTCCTTGCTGTTGCAGTTCGCATACACAGTGTAATTTTGCAGTTCATCATCCCCATAACAGCACCCACGTTGGAATCACGACAGAGGCAAGTATGGTGTATTAGTGTGTTTATTGTGATACATTTGTGTTAATAGTGCATAGGATGGGTTGTGCTGTACATAAATCTTGCAATCCCAAGTTCCTAGGTGAATTGAAAGTCCTGGTAGACAGGATCCCCAGTATGGGGGCCACAGTTGTCTGACACATTGGTCCAACTTGTACTCCCCATGCAATGTGTGGGAGTAGTGTTGCCGTCAACAGGGTGAACAGTCGGTGCACAAAGGCGAACATCCAGAACAGGTTCAGGCTTCCTGGGAGTTGCGCTTGGCCATCGGCCTCTCACTTTTCCCTCCTCGGACGACCCCTCTTCTTGGGGGGGGCCCTCAAGTACAGGCTGCTGCGGTGCAGGGGACTCTCCGCCAGAGTCCTCCTCCCTCCCTGTGGCAGTTGCAGTTTGTTCGGCACCAGATGTTGTTGGCACACAGGGAGGTGTGGACTGGTTGCTGTTCATCTGGCGGAGGCATTGTAAAATGTCCCTGTGCACCGCCGTCATCTCATGCAGTGCATCCCACTTGGACTCCACGCGGGACATGTGTGAGTCCACACGAGACATGTGTGACTCCACGTGGGACATGTGGGAGTCCAAGCGGGCATGATGGGCAGCCTGCTGCTGTTTAATGTCTCTGAGGAGCCCCACTACCTGGCTGAGCTCTCCGGTGCAGGACTGGTACGCATCAGCTATGCGTACCAGTTGTGGGTCATCATGCACACCAGCAACGTCTGCAAGCAGCGACCTCTGTCTCCCACCCCTCCCACCACCCCTGCTGACATGTGCAGTGTGTGCAGTGGCACGCACAGATAACCCTGGTCCACCTTGGGGGTTGGTGGTGGTGGTGGTGTCCATGGCCCCAGGTTGGTCCAGGGTCACTGTGCTGGTGTTGCTCCTTGTTCTGTCCATGTCGGCAGGGATGGTATTCGTGGTGACAGTCGTTGGAGGGGTGGGTGCAGGGGTGCAGCTGGTGGTCCTGCTGGTGCTGTAGCTGGTGGTCCTGCTGGTGCTGCATGTTGACTTGCACCGGATGTGCCAGGTTGTTCTTCATCGTCCGAGGAGGACAGAGGCTGTACGACGCCAGTGAGCTCGGCATCCTCTTGAGCCTGGGACTGGGACTCCTCAGCGTCTGCTGCTGTGTCCACATCATCACCTGTTTTTGGGAGACACAAACAATGTATGTTATGTTTCTGCAGGCATCAATGGTTGACACACATGACAGTTGTGACTGTGCCTCTGGCTGCGGGCCTGTACATTGCATTGTCCTAAGTCGTCACAGTCAGGGGTTGATATTGGTGTGGCACATTGTCCTGCATTATTTGGGCATTTTTATGTATTTTCTGGGGTGTGAACATGGTCTGCATTGGTTGTGTTTGGTTGACAGCCGGCTCCTCCTTCCCACCCACCCAGCCAGTCAGTTATCCCACCATGGAACGTGCTTGTGTTGCAGGGAGTGTAAGTTGTCTCTCAGGATGTCAGTCAGTGGTGTCCTGCTGTTTGTTGGTGCACATTTGCCAGCAGGGCCTTGTGCTCCCCACAGCAGTAGCCAGTGTCAGCCATCTTGTGAGTCCTTCTCCACTCCCTGTGATGTGAGCATGGTTCAGGGTGGTGTTGATGGGACAGTTGTGGGGGTGAGCTATGTCTGTGACTACGACTCCCATCATGCCATTGCCTCCACCCCCTTCCCAGCATGCCCATGCTTCCTTCCTTTTGATTCTGCTTCCCTGTGGGGTGGGCTGGCTGTGCTGACAGGATGGCTGGGAGTGTTGTCCTGGCAGTTGTTTGGCTAAGAGTCCCAAGAGTGTCCCTGTGCTTCACACAACATAACCCAAGGTGGTGGTTCTTTGTGGGATCTTGTGTTAGGATGGGGGCATTGCATTCTACCAGGTGGGTACTGTGGAGTTTGTGTTGGGGGTTGTGAGGGGAGGTGCTTGTGACTATGGTTAGTGCTGCAAGTCCTCCTTCCCACCCAGCCAGCCAGCCAGTTATCCCACCATGGAACGTGCTTGCATTGCAGGGAGTGTAAGTTGTCTCTCAGGATGTCAGTCAGTGGTGTCCTGCTGTTTGTTGGTGCACAGTTGCCAGCAGGGCCTTGTGCTCCCCACAGCAGTAGCCAGTGTCAGCCATCTTGTGAGTCCTTCTCCACTTCCTGTGATGTGAGCATGGTTCAGGGTGGTGTTGATGGGACAGTTGTGGGGGTGAGCTATGTCTGTGACTACGACTCCCATCATGCCATTGCCTCCACCCCCTTCCCAGCATGCCCATGCTTCCTTCCTTTTGATTCTGCTTCCCTGTGGGGTGGGCTGGCTGTGCTGACAGGATGGCTGGGAGTGTTGTCCTGGCAGTTGTTTGGCTAAGAGTCCCAAGAGTGTCCCTGTGCTTCACACAACATAACCCAAGGTGGTGGTTCTTTGTGGGATCTTGTGTTAGGATGGGGGCATTGCATTCTACCAGGTGGGTACTGTGGAGTTTGTGTTGGGGGTGTGAGGGGAGGTGCTTGTGACTATGGTTAGTGCTGAAAGTCCTCCTTCCCACCCAGCCAGCCAGCCAGTTATCCCACCATGGAACGTGCTTGCATTGCAGGGAGTGGAAGTTGTCTCTCAGGATGTCAGTCAGTGGTGTCCTGCTGTTTGTTGGTGCACAGTTGCCAGCAGGGCCTTGTGCTCCCCACAGCAGTAGCCAGTGTCAGCCATCTTGTGAGTCCTTCTCCACTTCCTGTGATGTGAGCATGGTTCAGGTGGTGTTGATGGGACAGTTGTGGGGGTGACCAATATCAGTGACTACGACTCCCATCATGCTATTGCCTCCACCCCCTTCCCAGCATGCCCATGCTTCCTTCCTTTTGATTCTGCTTCCCTGTGGGGTGGGCTGGCTGTGCTGACAGGATGGCTGGGAGTGTTGTCCTGGCAGTTGTTTGGCTAAGAGTCCCAAGAGTGTCCCTGTGCTTCACACAACATAACCCAGGGTGGTGGTTCTTTGTGGGATCTTGTGTTAGGATGGGGGCATTGCATTCTACCAGGTGGGTTCTGTGGAGTTTGTGTTGGGGGTGTGAGGGGAGGTGCTTGTGACTATGGTCAGTGCTGCAAGTCCCCCTTCCCACCCAGCTAGCCAGATTTCCCACCATGGAACGTGCTTGCATTGCAGGGAGTGTAAGTTGTCTCTCAGGATGTCAGTCAGTGGTGTCCTGCTGTTTGTTGGTACACAGTTGCCAGCAGGGCCTTGTGCTCCCCACAGCAGTAGCCAGTGTCAGCCATCTTGTGAGTCCTTCTCCACTTCCTGTGATGTGAGCATGGTTCAGGGTGGTGTTGATGGGACAGTTGTGGGGGTGAGCTATGTCTGTGACTACGACTCCCATCATGCCATTGCCTCCACCCCCCTTCCCAGCATGCCCATGCTTCCTTCCTTTTGATTCTGCTTCCCTGTGGGGTGGGCTGGCTGTGCTGACAGGATGGCTGGGAGTGTTGTCCTGGCAGTTGTTTGGCTAAGAGTCCCAAGAGTGTCCCTGTGCTTCACACAACATAACCCAGGGTGGTGGTTCTTTGTGGGATCTTGTGTTAGGATGGGGGCATTGCATTCTACCAGGTGGGTTCTGTGGCGTTTGTGTTGGGGGTGTGTGAGGGGAGGTGCTTGTGACTATGGTCAGTGCTGCAAGTCCCCCTTCCCACCCAGCTAGCCAGATTTCCCACTATGGAACGTGCTTGCATTGCAGGGAGTGTAAGTTGTCTCTCAGGATGTCAGTCAGTGGTGTCCTGCTGTTTGTTGGTGCACAGTTACCAGCAGGGCCTTGTGCTCCCCACAGCAGTAGCCAGTGTCAGCCATCTTGTGAGTCCTTCTCCACTTCCTGTGATGTGAGCATGGTTCAGGGTGGTGTTGATGGGACAGTTGTGGGGGTGAGCTATGTCTGTGACTACGACTCCCATCATGCCATTGCCTCCACCCCCTTCCCAGCATGCCCATGCTTCCTTCCTTTTGATTCTGCTTCCCTGTGGGGTGGGCTGGCTGTGCTGACAGGATGGCTGGGAGTGTTGTCCTGGCAGTTGTTTGGCTAAGAGTCCCAAGAGTGTCCCTGTGCTTCACACAACATAACCCAAGGTGGTGGTTCTTTGTGGGATCTTGTGTTAGGATGGGGGCATTGCATTCTACCAGGTGGGTACTGTGGAGTTTGTGTTGGGGGGTGTGAGGGGAGGTGCTTGTGACTATGGTTAGTGCTGCAAGTCCTCCTTCCCACCCAGCCAGCCAGCCAGTTATCCCACCATGGAACGTGCTTGCATTACAGGGAGTGTAAGTTGTCTCTCAGGATGTCAGTCAGTGGTGTCCTGCTGTTTGTTGGTGCACAGTTGCCAGCAGGGCCTTGTGCTCCCCACAGCAGTAGCCAGTGTCAGCCATCTTGTGAGTCCTTCTCCACTTCCTGTGATGTGAACATGGTTCAGGGTGGTGTTGATGGGACAGTTGTGGGGGTGACCAATATCAGTGACTACGACTCCCATCATGCTATTGCCTCCACCCCCTTCCCAGCATGCCCATGCTTCCTTCCTTTTGATTCTGCTTCCCTGTGGGGTGGGCTGGCTGTGCTGACAGGATGGCTGGGAGTGTTGTCCTGGCAGTTGTTTGGCTAAGAGTCCCAAGAGTGTCCCTGTGCTTCACACAACATAACCCAGGGTGGTGGTTCTTTGTGGGATCTTGTGTTAGGATGGGGGCATTGCATTCTACCAGGTGGGTTCTGTGGAGTTTGTGTTGGGGGTGTGAGGGGAGGTGCTTGTGACTATGGTCAGTGCTGCAAGTCCCCCTTCCCACCCAGCTAGCCAGATTTCCCACCATGGAACGTGCTTGCATTGCAGGGAGTGTAAGTTGTCTCTCAGGATGTCAGTCAGTGGTGTCCTGCTGTTTGTTGGTGCACAGTTGCCAGCAGGGCCTTGTGCTCCCCACAGCAGTAGCCAGTGTCAGCCATCTTGTGAGTCCTTCTCCACTCCCTGTGATGTGCGCATGGTTCATGGTGGTGTTGATGGGACAGTTGTGGGGGGCAATATGTGTGACTGCGACTCCCATGATGCTATTGGCTACACTGACTTGGCCAGCATACACAGAATTCCTTCCTTTGAGTGGTCTTCACTGTGTGTTGGTGTTGTTGTGGTGGCTACATGTGTGGATGTGTTTGTTAGTTCTATTTGTGCCACTGCCTAGCTGTAGTTGTGGTTGTGTTTGTACATGTGTTGGCACAGTTGGATGTGACTTTTTTGATGGCATGTGTTGTGTTTATCTGGCTGACATACACATTTTGGGATGATTCTGTTCTGGTTGCTGTGTAATTGCTATGAGTGCATGGTTTGACTCTCCCCTTGACAGTGATGTGTGTGTTTTGTGGCAGTATATTGTGTACATTTGTTGTGTACTCACCAGGCTCTGGGATGTCCTCTAGTCCATATACGCTCACTGGCGGAAGGATGGCCCGCACCTTCTCCTCCCAGGGCCTGAGGTATATTGGCTTGGCAGGAGGGCCACTGCCGGTGTGTTGGCTGTTGATGTAGTCTTTCGTCAGCATTTTCCGTACCCTCCTGCGCACGTCATACCACCTGTTCTGGATGTCGGTCTTTGTGCGCCGACATGGTGATTGGGCGTTCACCCTGTTGATGATCCTCTCCCACATCTTGGTTTTCTGCGACATGGGGGTCTGTTGGACCAGTGTGCCAAACAGCTGTGGCTCCACCCTGAGGATCTCGTCTCACCATGACTTCCGATTCACTATCTAGGAACTTGGGATTCTTCTTGGGGGGCATGGTGATGGGTGGTGATGGTGGGTGATGTGTGTGTTGGTGTGCAGGTGAGGGTGTGTGAGTGTGTGTTTTGCTGGGTGTATGTGAGGTAGGTATTTGTTGGTGTGCTGATGGTGTGTGGCTTGTGTGAGGGATGAGCTGTGGGTGTGTGGTTGCTTTCTCTTGGGTGCTGGCAGTGGAATGGCATTTGCAAAGGCTCATGGTAGTGATTTGTGTCCTTTATATAGGTGGAGTTGTGGGTGTGTCTTTGTTCTCTGTCCCCACCCCCCAGTATTTATTGGCTTGGTGATTGCTTGTTTGGCCTTTTTTTGGGTGATTTTTCCTTTGTGCTGTTTGTGTATGTTGGAAACGTTCTGTAGACCGAGTCGGACCCTGCATTGGTCTCGTACGGTATTCTCTGTTTCGCTTCACGCTGTGTTTGTGCAGTTTTCTATGCTGCGTACGCGTCGGTCGCGGTGTATTGTGTTGCTTCGGCTCGGTTTTGTATGCGTGTCGGTCGTACGGCTTGTCCTCCGTCCGACTCGGTCGTGGTTTTCGCGCCTTGCTTCGTACTTTGCGGTTTGGAGTTCGTGTGTACGTTTCGGTCGGATTTGTTCCGGGTGCGTGTCGGTCGGTTGGATTTGTGTGTTTTTCCGGCCGGATTGCTGTTTTCCGTGCGGCTCGGTCGGTCGACTTTGTTTCGGTACGTGTCGGTCGGATTTTTCGCGCCTTGCATCGTACTTGGCGTGTCGTGCGCCACGGGTACGTGTCGGTCGGTATTTTTTCCGGATCCGAGTCGGTCGGTGCTTTTTCCGGCCCGAATCGGAATCGACCCCTAAGTCTTGAAAAGTGTCAATGTTGTCATGTGCCATGTTGGGCAAAAAGGTGGATTTGGGTTTAAAACTCGTGTTTGCAGCTTTGTCATATGATATGTTAAGATCATTTAACATTTGGTAAACATTTTCAACCATGTTCTCTCCACCCCCTTCCAGTTAATGCAGCGTAACCAGAGTGTCTATATCTCCAATATTTAGTTCGCTACCAGCAATGGCATTGCTGGCATTGTCAGATTCCCTGTTGGTCATTGGTTTCAGTTTGTGCCATTTTTTTTGTTTAAGTTTAGACAAAATTTGAAAAGGTCAATGCGCGTGTTCACGTAGTTGATAGGTTCTGTTGGACAAAAGCATAGTCCCAGACACAGGGTTCTTTTTTCCAAATCATTCAAGTGCCTCTCAGTGAGGTTAATAATCGTGCAATTTACCATAGTTTCATCCATAATGATGCCATCTTGGAGTTTGTTGTTCTGTTTCCCATGTGCTCTGCATTGCTCCCTCTTCTTTCTTCTCTATTTGATTCTTTTCCTCCTCTTGACATGGTACCCCAGCCTCTTCCTCGTCCTCTTCCTGCCTGCATTGCTTGCTTGGGTTTGTTTTTCGGTTTTGGAGTTGTTCTGGTAGTCTGTTGGCCCCTGCGCAGGAGCCGGTATTCGTCTAAAAAAGTCTTAGGTCTTATTGCGGCATCAATTTCTGAAGTAGAACTCTCCAATGTTAAGGATGTCACTGATAGATCCGTATTTGAGTCGCTGGAACTGGCTTGTTCTTCCTCTTGGGTATTTCGTGCCGCTGTGACATTTGTGGTTATGTCATGTTGCGTCTCATATAGGTGGTCATACTTGTGACTGTACGTCAAAATTCTTCCTGACTCGTAATCCCCACAGTTGCGGTGTAATTTTCTTTGTTTCCTTGCCTTGATGTCGTCTTTTAGATTTTTCAATCTAGACTTCATCTCTTCCAGGAATTTAATGATCATATCTTGTTCCTTACTTTTGTTCAATTCCTCCTTAATGCTGTTGATTTCTTCTTTAACGGTATCCCTGTCGGACCAGGCATATTTGACTAGTATTTCTAGCATCATTTTTGAACTTTTGGCAGAGTTAGCTGCCCATTCTTCCAACATGCAAGGATTAGGGGAGACATATGATGGATTGATGTATATCCTTAGATCCCTGGGTACCATTTCTTTGTCTATATAGTCTTGGAGGGAGATGGCCTCCCACCATTTGGAGATCTTAGGGCGATGCAATTTGTCAAGTTTCCTCAGTAATTCTAATGTAGTTGATTCCTTTTCCCCTGCTGTGGTCAAGCTCCGTCCTTTCCCTGGTGCATGTGCAAACAAAGTCTGTGCCGCAGCACGTCTTTCACTGTCATCATCCATTCTAGGACATCCAGTAGTGTCCACACCCCTCAAATGCTGTCCTATTCACCGTCATGCCCCTCTGTACAATGCAGAGTTCCTTCTGCCGCCTAATAGATATTGTTATTGTGATGCTGAGCCTGGTGTATTACTAAATCACGTGGTTGTTACCCTGTCATAAAGCTGTGCCACTGAATGCCATACCTGAAGCGCTTTGTTGAGCATCACCTAATAAGCGTAATGTTCAAACCCTGTCTCCATCCACATGTTGGTGAGAAAGTCCCGCACGTTGCTTTCAATTGGACCACCCCTGTGCTCTAATGCAATGCAGTATGTGTTGTTACTGCATACATAATGCCGTAATGCATGGATGTTAATGTTAATGTTAATAAGAACAATGCAGTACTGTGCAATAAACAACCCGGTGTGATTAAAAATATTGGGATTTATGGGCAACGGGCTGAAGAAAACCGGCTCTAAAATCAAGGAAGCTGTGTACGGACTGCGCCGTAACCTTGCCCAGCGGGACACGGGGAATCTATTTCTTTGTTGATGGCGGTCTGAGCCAAATGACAGCGGTGTCTGGAGAGACAAACACCGGCCAGAGACAAAGACGTCTCGCAGCGGCCAACAGGTTGAGGTCCCAACACGTCCACCGAGACGGGTGGTGCCCTCCCCCTAGGTAACGCTCACGGGAACGCTTACTTCTGGGATGTGTCCGCTCTCCCACGACCCGATCAGCTTCTCCTTCTAGTGCATTTGGATCCTCTTGTGTAGCACGGGATTTCCAGTTCAGGCAGCCGGCTTGCGGGTTCCCTCCATCAAATCCAAGTACAAAGAACTCTTTCTGGGAACCATCAGCCCTTGGAAGGTGGGGCGTTTGCCGGCGGAGTAAACTTTTCATCCATATAAACAAATTAAAGCAATGTAACGCGCACTCAGGCAGAAACGGTGGTCAGCAGCAAAATAGGGATATATTAACTTCATGAATCCTCTGTGACACGCTTCGACCGGTATACGGTCTTGATCATACAACAGAGTGCATTGCCAAATGTCATTACATACAAAATATTCAAAACTGATATAGGACTCAGACATATGAATGGATATTCAAAGTTGAAGTAAGAATGGCGGCTATATTGGAACATGTTCAAATTAATGTATTTTCTTCACATGCGGGGTTTTTTCCAGGCACTATGCCTATTTGAATTTATGGGGTACAATAAAGGGAGTCACTGTTCCTTATAAAAGGAAGTCAAAGAATGAAGTTTTGTCCTGTGCTACTCTATGTGTGGGGATAGTGTGTCCTCATCATGATGCCCTCACACTCCCCGAAGGATGTCATGCTTCATCATAGGGCTTGTTGCTCCTCGTCGGGCCGGTGCTGCATTGCCCTATGGGTCCCCCGAAGGGTCTCTTTATCGGAGATCTTTTGATGAAGAAGCCGTATAGGTGCGTGCGTGTGAGTGGTAGTGAGGTCTCAAGTAGTGTTTTTCTAAAAAATGACTGGAGGGGGAGTGAATACTATTTATTAAGGTGATCCCTCTGTCATTGTTAAAAGTGTGTGGTGCTGCTCTGGGGATATTATGTCTCTCTGTAGCTAGATATACGTCAATAATAGGCGTATAAGATGGTCGACATGTTTCACGCTCTCTGTGGCCTCAGGAGGAGATCCAAAGCGTTTCTTCAGGACCAAGGTAAGTTTGAGTATCACTAGCGGCCTGGATTTGACCTGTGCTACTAGGTTAATGAGAGGGAGTAGCGTCTCTGAAAAGAGAAGAGGGTAGGACAGAAAATCTATTCGTATTTCTCTATAATGAGTATTGTCCGGGTCTACCATTGGAGGGCCCGGAGCGCATTATCGTTAGCGTGAGTCTTATCTCTACGGTTTAGGCATTGGTGCATGCTTAAAAAGATATTCTATTTTACGTGTTTACATATTATTTACAGTGAAGTGAAAAGAAAGAATAATAAGCAATAAATAGCGGAGTTACAACATTTTGACATGTTGGCTTATAAAGAAGAGACATAATAGAGAGATCAATGATTGGTATATGTCGGAGTCACTCTTTTGTCATTTTATTCCATGCAGTGCCACTAGTAGTGGTATCCTGTTTTGAATAATCTAGGAAGACTCATATCGGGCGTATAATAAAACCGGTGAGTCAGCGCTGTCTGGGTAGGGTGTAAAAAAGAGATATATATATACAAAAATAAGTAAGTGTCACTGAGTGGGCCCCACCATTGATGGCAAACCTTTAGACTCTGTTTTTGTCACTACATCGTGAAATACAAATTGCTCACCCCTTATTTATACAATTATTGCCTCATGAGATTGGTGAGGGCAGTCGGGAGCTGTAAAGAAAATGAGAAAAAGGAAGCGTGGCCTGTTCATTAACAATAATAATAATAGCAATAGAGTTTCAATTGTTCAAATAAAAGGTGCAGTTATCACAGCAGTCCCTGCATGTTGATACATCCTGTATATTGAGAAGGAATCAAATCTTTTAATTATCGCGGCATTTTCTGCGAGATGCAAACGTGCTCTACAATTATTTGGAAGCTAGATTGGCATTTTGGCTTCCTGTTTTTTAAAAATGTCAGCGCTACAAGTGAGGCCGATATTTGTTCTCCAATTGTAAGCGAGAGCTCTGTCAGGGCACTTAATTCAGACCCGGGGTGTTTTCTCAAAAGTGGGGGTTAACACAGGATACATGCGTTTAGTACTCACGGTTCTCCCATTTAGCTGTGCCGGTACACCTGCCTGCCTCTCTCCATCTCCACCGATACTGGAGCAATGGCTGCCACCCTTTTTATGGTGGGAGTGTGTTGCCAATTAGAAGGTTAATTGGGGAGTGTATAGTGTTCTGTATGGGCGCCATCTTGTAGTGGAGTATGTTTAGGTGTATTTGGGTCTGTTTTAGTTTGTTGCGGTCTCAGCATTGTATAAGTGCCACATGGCTGTGATTTAAGGGAATCAAAGCGTTATTTCAAATTTAAACATGGTGTTTGTGGGTGATTTCCAGGCTGATTGTTTCTCGTGCTGTCTGAGAGTGGTGTAGGTAGTATGTGGTTCACTCTTTTGGGTGCCATTTTGGAAAGGTATATTTATAATTATTGTCTACACTTTAAGGAGACTTCGCTGGATTGTTTTAGGATTGGTCAAAGTTGTTTTTCTGCTTTTATTATTAGTATGTCATTATCTTATAGGTTTACAGGATGAAGGCAGAGGGATTCTATTACTGGTGCCCTGTAAGTGTTACTATACTAATTCGATCCAGGGTATTTCATCATTCAGACCTGCAGTGTTCGTCCGTAGACGGTGGACCCATCTCTGTTCTTTCTGAAAAAGTGTCCTGCTCGTCCATGCAGGATTAGATTCTATGATGGTCCAGTTTAGTTGGTCTGGTGTATGTCCTGTCTCAATATAGTGTCTGCTCATTTTGGTGGTATTTTTCTTACAACGTATGTTACTTCTATGTTCGTTTATTCTTGTTTTTATGGCTCTGGTTGTCATTCCTATATCTCGAAAGTCACATGGACATTTCACCATGTAAATACAGTTCTTGGTATTGCAATTCGTGTGTTTTTTCTGTGTCCATTCCTGATTATTCATTTGCAACGTTTTGGTATGTGTTGTCAAAGGGCAAATACTGCAAGTCCTGCATGGGTAATGTCCTTTGACCGTTGGTAGGTCCCACAGTGTCCTTTGGTTGTCCAAATGCTTGTTTTGGGGTCTCGTGTGGACAATTATGTCTTTGATGTTCTGTGTCCGTCTGAAGGCGGATCTTGGGCGTTCCAGTTGTAGTTCCCCTGTATGTAGAATATTCCAGTGTTTGAGTAAGATCCTTTTTACTTGATTTGATTGAGGTGTGTAGGTTGTTACACATGTTATTATCTTGTCCTTTTGTTTTTCCATGGTTTCTAATAGTGCTTCTCGGTGGTTGTTACGCGCACGTTTTTGTGCCTTCTTTATGATCCTCCTGGGGTAGTTCCTCTGTTCCAGGTTCTGACTGAGTTCTGCCGCTTGTGTGTCGTAATCCGTGGTATTGCTGCAGTTTCTTCTGAGCCTCAAAAATTGCCCAAAGGGGAGATTCTCTCTAAGGGCTTCTGTATGGTGACTGTCATAGGTTAATAGGCTATTTCTGTCAGTCGGTTTTTTGTACGTTTTTGTCAGTAGTTTTCCATCTTTCAGGATGATTAGTAGGTCCAGGAAAGGAATCTCTTCACTTGAGGAGTTTAGAGTAAATTTCAGGAAAGGGTCCTGTTCATTGATCCAGTTATGGAATTCTATGTAACGTTCCTTTGTGCCTGTCCATAGCATGAGTATGTCATCTATGTATCGCTTCCACTCCTTTATTTCTGATTTAAAGGGGTTGGATGGTGGGAGGCTGTGTGTTGCCTCAAAATAAGCCATGTAAAGGCAGGCTAGGCTCGGCGCGAAAGTGCTGCCCATGCAAGTTCTGTGGATTTGTTGGTAATGTTGGTCTTTGAACTTGAAAAAGTTGTTCTTTAGTGCTATTTCCGCACATTCCAGGATGAATTTTATTGGTTGTGGTGTGGTAGGGTCCTGGTTCCTAAGGCTTTCTTCTACTGCTCTCAGTGTTGCCTCTTGTGGGATGTTGGTATATAAAGCCTCCACATCGAGGGTCACTAGTAGGGTGATTTCCTCTGGTCCTCTTATATGTTCTATTACATTGATGGTTTCTTTGGTGTCTTTGAGGTAAGATGGAGTTGCTTGTACCAGTGGTCGTAAGAAGTGGTCGCAGTATTGACTGAGTGGTTCCAGGATGGAGTTAATCCCGGATTCTATTGGTCTACCGGGTGGAGGTATGATGTTCTTGTGGATTTTCGGTAGGACGTAAAAATATGGGGTCGTTGGTTTGGAGTTGACTAGGAATTCTGCTTCGTTTTTACTTATCCATCCGTTTGTTTGTGCTTCACTCACTGTGATGGTGATTTTTCTTGTCAGTGAATCTGTTGGATCAGTGTCTATTCTTTGGTAGTATCTGTTATCAGCCAGTTGTCTGTGGCATTCAGTGTCATAGTCGTCACTATTAAGAATGACGATGGCTCAGCCCTTGTCTGCAGGTTTTATTGTGATGGATTGGTCATCGTTTAGGTTTTGGAGAGCTTTTCTCTCTCTAGAAGGTAGGTTATCATATACTTTTCTTGGTTGAAGTTGGTTTATGTCTCAGCGGTGCTCCAAGGAACTGTTTATTTCTCACTTTGGCATGACGTGTTTCGGCGATAAGCCTTCCTATGATGCCTTGGGTGCTTTGGGCTTCTTTTGCTGACTGATTTTATATGTGCTTCTCCCTTCCCATTGGCGGAAGCACACCTGACCCACATTTGCTTTGAAAACGTTCGCACAGTACCTTATAGTGGACTGCAAATCCCAACATGCATCTTGTTGTTCGCACGGGAGAACGTCTCATTCAGCCCTGATTATAAAATTGCTCAAGGTGAGTGCGGGCTGTTTTTAAAAGCGTGGTCAAGTTCAAAACCACTGCGTTGTTTATGGCAAACAAACAGTCTCTTGGCCCCTACTTCCAGCCACAGTTTCTAGAGGGTAGCATACCTGGAGACATCGATGCAGTGACCATGTCTCTCCATGCAGTCATGGACTGTTCTTTAACAGCAGTACCTCTGCTTCCTTCGGTTTTGCAGCAGTTCTCGGTTTCCAATCCCTTGGAAGTACTTAATTTTGCTTTTGCTACTGTTACCAAGAACACTTATTGGAAGGGTCCCCTGCGTGTCACTGGCTACACGCAAAATATTTCACCCCATCTCCTCCTTTGAAAGCAGACATGGGGACACAGCGGGGCTCCAAGGAACTGTTTATCTCTCACTTTGGCATGACGCGTTTCGGTGATAAGCATCCTCTGATGCCTCGGGTGCTTGGGGTTTCTTTTGCTGACTGATTTTATATGTGCTTCTCCCTTCATATTGGCGGAAGCACACCTGACCCACATTTGCTTTGAAAACGTTCACACAGTACCTTATAGTAGACTGCAAATCCCAACATGCATCTTGTTGTTCGCATGGGAGAACGTCTCATTCAGCCCTGATTATAAAATTGCTCAAGGTGAGTGCAGACTGTTTTTTAAAAGCGTGGTCAAGTTCAAAACAACCGCGTTGTTTATGGCAAACAAACAGTCTCTTGGCCCCTACTTCCAGCCACAATTTCCAGAGGGTAGCATACCTGGAGACATTGATAAAGTGACCATGTTTCTCCATGCAGTCATGGACTGTTCTTCAACAGCAGTACCTCTGCTTCCTTCGGTTTTGCGGCGGTTCTCGGTTTCCAAACCCTTGGAACAACTTAATTTTGCTTTTGCCACTGTTACCAAGAACACTTATTGGAAGGGTCCCCTGCGTGTCACTGGCTACACGCAAAATATTTCACACCATCTCCTCCTTTGAAAGCAGACAAGGGGACACAGCGGGGCTCCAAGGAACTGTTTATTTCTCACTTTGGTATGACGTGTTTCGGCGATAAGCCTTCCTCTGATGCCTCGGGTGCTTGGGGTTTCTTTTGCTGACTGATTTTATATGTGCTTCTCCCTTCCCATTGGCGGAAGCACACCTGACCCACATTTGCTTTGACAACGTTCGCACAGTACCTTATAGTAGACTGCAAATCCCAACATGCAACTTGTTGTTCGCACGGGAGAATGTGTCATTCAGCCCTGATTATAAAATTGCTCAAGGTGAGTGTGGGCTGTTTTTTAAAAGCATGGTCAAGTTCAAAACCACTGCGTTGTTTGTGAATACTTCATGAGTCCATCTTCATGTTCCCGGTCCTCTGTGAGAGAAGCAGCAGTTTTGGTGGAGCGGATGATATATACATATATATATATATATATATATATATATATATATATATATATATATATATATATATATATATATATATATATATATTCACTGAAAAAACCATAGGTTTTAGGGACAGTTATAGTTAGTTGGACATTGCACTCGTACAAAACCCGTGAAATTCCCCCGTTATAGTTAGTTCAGCTAACTATAACTCGCGCCCCGCAATGCACTGCTGATGACGTCACATATTACATCACTCATGACATGGTCAGTGACATCACTGATGACATCACTGATGACATCTCAAATGACATCACTGATGACATCATCTAGTGACTGTGTTTCTGTAAAGTTTAAATATTTTTAATGTATATAGGGAAAGGCGTATTGAAGAATGAGTGGGGGTATAAGTGTCTGTATGGATGATTTAGTAGGTGCGTGACTAACTGTATAAGTGAGTGATTAAACGTATCTTACTGAATGCATGGGTTAGTGACTAAACTGGGTGAATGTCTGTATCCGTCTGTCTGTTGCTGTGTAAGTGACTGCATGGGTTTGAGAATAACTACATGAGTGTCTACATTAGTTATTGATTCGTTGTCTGAGTATCTGTATTGGTGCCTGAGTGTTTGTGTGGGTGGGGTGTGTGCGACTCTGTACATAGATGTGTGAGTGGGTGATTCACTGGGTGCATGATTTGAAGAGTGCGTCTGTGATGGACTGCTTGGGTGGGTGAGTGTGTGTATGGGTGTGTTAGTGAGTGAATGTATATCTCAGTGGTACATGTGCGAGTAACTACATATATAAAAGGCAGTATATATGTGTGTTAGAGTATTTAAAAGGCTATAAGTGAGAGTGTGTGATTGTGAGAGTGGCTGTATGGATGCGTGTGTGCTTGTATCAGTTATTGTATAAGAGCGTAAGAATGTGCTAGTATTTGTATGACTAAGTGAGCTGGTGTGTGTATAACTCTATAGGTGAGTAAATGGGTGTGTGATTAATTTTTTGCATGACTGACTAGGTGTGTGAGTACCTCTATGGATGAGTGGCGGTGTGTGAGTGTTTATATAGGTGTATGAGTGCATATGATAGTCCTGTACTGAGTGACTGTAAGTATGAGTGACTGCACGGGTGAGTGAGTAGATGTGTGTGTGTAGACCTAAGAATCAGTGAGTGGGTATATAGTTATTGGTATTGGAGTGTGTATGGTTTTGCGAATGGCAGTCTGTAAATAAGAGTGGGTGTATCAAAAGTTATATTAGGGTGTGAGAAGATGCATGAAATTATCACATGGATGATGTCATCAGTGATGTCATTTGAGATGTCATCAGTGATGTCATCAGTGATGTCACTGACCATGTCATGAGTGATGTAATATGTGACGTCATCAGCAGTGAATTGCGGAAGCGCGAGTTATAGTTAGCTGAACTAACTATAACGGGGGAATTTCATGGGTTTTGTACGAGTGCAATGTCCAACTAACTATAACTGTCCCTAAAACCTATGGTTTTTTCAGTGAATTTCAAAGGTTTTTTAAAGGCTAATTTCTAACTATAACGTGCCTGAAACCTATGGTTTTTTCAGTGAATTTGTAAGGTTTTTTAAATGCTAATTTCTAACTATAACGTGCCTGAAGCCTATGGTTTTTTCAGTGAATTTCAAAGGTTTTGTAAATGACAATTTTTTAATTGTATTAATTGTTATATTTATTTTTTTGATACTGATTTACAACATTTTTTTCAACTATTTATTTTTAGATATTTTATTTTTTAAATTACATTGTAATTACATTATACATTACATTACAAAATATACTTTCTCAGAATGAATTACTTTAGTTTAAATACTTTGCAAATAGGCAATAGACTTTTAAGTACAGTAGTTACAGTTGTTGCCATGGGCAACACAATTTCAAACACAATGCAACATTGAGCTCAATGTGAATTTCTAGTTAAATGCAATTAGTTACTTTATGGATTACTTTTCTAACCACAGGACTGGATCCTAGATTCAGTCCTGGGACATCTCCTGTAAACAGTTGAGTAAAAGCGTTTTGGTTACAGTACTGATTTTTAAGGAATATTATTGTATTTTAAAAGTTGACACTTAGAAACTTTTTCACATAGAATCACCAATGTTATCCTATGGCCGGAAATTCACTTAGCAGGTAAGTAGTGTTATCGTTACTTTTTCTTACTCAGTGGTGGATCCTGGATCCAGCACTGGTGCATCTCCTGTAAACAGTTGAAAGAATGCGTTTAAGTCATACAGGCGATTTTTAAGGAATATTTGTAGTTTATGAAAATTGACACTTTGAAACTTTTCTGCTGAAAACCAGACAATGGATTCCTATGGAAGGAAATACAAGTTACTGGTAAGTACGGTTAGAATTACTTTTCAGGGTCAGTGCTGGGCTAAAAGATGCAGCACTGGGTTCTCTCCTGATAACAGGTGAGTAAATCGGAATTCGTAGTTCGGCTGATTTTAGAGGAATATTATAAAGTTCCAAAACTCCACACTTAGAAGAATTTCCAAGTGAAACCAGTCAATGTTAGCCTATGGAAGGAAATTCAAGTTACTGTTAAGTACGGTTAGAATTACTTTTCAGGGTCAGTGCTGGGCTAAAAGATGCAGCACTGGGTTCTCTCCTGATAACAGGTGAGTAAATCGGAATTCGTATTTTGTCTGATTTTAGAGGAGTATTTGTATGTTTCAAAAATCGACACTTAGAAACTTTTTCAGCAAAAAGCAGGCAATGATATCCTATGGGAGGAAATTCAAGTTACTGGTAAGTACGGTTAAAATTACTTTTCAGGATCAGTACTGGGCTGAAAGATGCAGCACTGAGGTCTCTCCTGATAACAGGTGAGTAAATCGGAATTCGTATTTTGGCTGATTTTAGAGGAATATTATAAAGTTCCAAAACTCCACACTTAGAAGAATTTCCAAGTGAAACCAGTCAATGTTAGCCTATGGAAGGAAATTCAAGTTACTGGTAAGTACGGTTAAAATTACTTTTCAGGATCAGTACTGGGCTGAAAGATGCAGCACTGAGGTCTCTCCTGATAACAGGTGAGTAAATCGGAATTCGTATTTCGGCTGATTTTAGAGGAATATTATAAAGTTCCAAAACTCCACACTTAGAAGAATTTCCAAGTGAAACCAGTCAATGTTAGCCTATGGAAGGAAATTCAAGTTACTGGTAAGTACGGTTAAAATTACTTTTCAGGATCAGTACTGGGCTCAAAGATGCAGCACTGAGGTCTCTCCTGATAACAGGTGAGTAAATCGGAATTCGTAGTTCGGCTGATTTTAGAGGAATATTTGCACAATGGTGAAGGAAGGGGTGGGGTTTAAGGTGACATGTCTGCAAACACGCCTGTGGCGCGCTTTTAAGTTGGACAATTACTTCCTCCTCAATCCCGAGGGTCTCTAGTGGCCAACTAGCCCACCAGGTACCTCCAGTATGCGCCAGGGGGCTGCGTTGCAGAGAGGTGTTCAGAGGCCACGCCCCTTTTACAACACTCTGCAACGCAGCTCCGTGGCGCTTACTGGAGGTACCTGGTGAGCTAGTTGGCCCCTAGGGACCCTCAGGATTGAAAAGGAATTTATTCCCCATCTTAAAACGCGCCACGGGGCCTGTTTGCACACATGTCACCTGAAGCCCCGCCCCCTCCCTTCACCACTGTGCAAACGCACCCCGTGGCGCGTTTTAAGTTGGGGGATTAAGTCCCCTTGAATCCTGAGGGTCCCTGGAGTCCAACTAGCCCACCATATACCTCCAAAAAGCGCCACAGAGCTGCGTTGCAGAGAGGTGTAAAAAGGGGCGTGGCCTCTGTACACGTCTCTGCAACACAGCCCCCTGGCGCATACTGGAGGTTCCTGGTGGGCTAGTTGGCCCCCAGGGACCCCCAGTATTCAAGGGGAATTCGTTCCCGCTCTGCAAACGCGCCAGGGGGCGCGTTTGCAGAGTACTGCAGGGAGGGGGCACTTTTAAAAAAAAAAATTAAATTTGGGGAGGGGGCTGCGTGGCCCCCTCCCTGGCCACTTATGGCCCCGGGGACCCCATCCCCCGGGCCTGGCCTTCCGTTGGGGACTGTGGGGGTCCCCAAACCCCCCACAGTCCCGCCGGCTCCCCGCCTCCTGCGCGAGCCAGCAGTGCAGTTCCACATGGGGAGCAGCTAACATGCTGCTCCCCATGTGGAAAGCAATCAGCTTTGGATATTGGAAGCGAGAGCAGGTTTCCAATAACCAAAGCAGTTTGCAATGACAGGACGGGAGCCGCGAGGCTCCCGTCCTGTCATTGTAAACAGCAGTGTCCCGGGGGTAGGCACCCCGGGACACTGCAGGAGCCGGCCCTGGGGGCGGCCCCAGGGCCATCACTGGCTCCAGGAGGGGGCCGCGCGGCCCCCTCCCCACATTTTCAAAGCCCCGGGAGGTGGTGGTCCCCGGGCTTGTGTGGGGGCTGGAGCCCCCCACATAGGTTAAAAAATTAAAACAGAAGTCCCGGGAGGTGGCGGTCCCTGGGCTTGGGGGCCCTTAGAGGCCCCCCATACATAAATTTAAACCCCCCCACCATGCCCCCTGAGCGCATCCTGCCGATTTTTTTTTTAAAAATGCTTTTTTTGCCCAGGGGGTTTTGTGGGACCCCTGAGCAGGCCTAGGGGTTAGGTGTTTCTACCCTGCTCCCTTTGTGCGCTATATGCATCTAGTTTCTGTCCCTCGGTTCTACCGAGGACAAAATGGCTGCCAACACTTCCTGAATCGGAATGTTGACAGCCAGCTGACAGCCAATTAGCATGCAGCTCGTGATCGGGAGGGTACGCAGACCTACTCGGCCATAGATATATGTGACTTTACTTGTGAATTTCTCAGGAACTACTGAACGGATTTACACCATTTAAGCAAAGGCACGACACTGAACCAAGGGCTACCTCTTGCCAAATTTGGTGTAATTCCGCTCAGCAGTTCGGCTGTAGCTGCGACTAAAGGTTCCTATGGAAAATGAATGGGAAAACGCGCTTTGGGACCCCCTTTTTCTCGGCCCCGCTTGACGAATCACCCCGAGACTTTCAGGGTAGGAGCGGAGCGGAGCGCCCAACAAGTTGGAAACTTCGCGAAGATTCGTCAACCGGCGCCAACGTTATTTCAAATAGAATGTCGCGGATTTCCTATGGATAATAGGTCCTAACTATAACTATCTACTGGCGACCGCCAGTAGATAATATATATATATATATTATCTACTGGCGGTCGCCAGTAGATAGTTATAGTTAGGACCTATCTTCCATAGGAAATCCGCAACATTCTATTTGAAATAACTTTGGCGCCGGTTGACGAATCTTTGCGAAATTTTCAAACTTGTTGGGGTGCTCCGGTCCACTCCTATCCTGAAAGTCTCGGGTGATTCGTCAAGCGGGGCCGAGAAAAAGGGGGTCCCAAAACGCGTTTTCCCATGCAATTTTCCATAGGAACCTTTAGTCGCAGCTACAGCCCGAACTGCTGAACGGAATTACACCAAATTTGGCAAATAGCTAGCCCTTGGTTCAGTGTCGTGCCTTTTGCTTAAATGGTGTAAATCCGTTCAGTAGTTCTTGAGAAAATCAAAAGTAAAGTCACATATATATCTATGGCCGAGTAGGGTCCGCGTACCCTCCCGATCACGAGCTGCATGCTAATTGGCTGTCAAGTGGCTGTCAACACTACAAATCAGGAAGTGTTGGCAGCCATTTTGTCCCTCGGTAGAACCGAGGGACAGAAACAAGTGCGCAAAGCGCAAAAAGGGGGCAGGGTAGAAACACCCTGACCTCCTAGGTCTGCTCAGGGGGTCCCACAAGGACCCCCTGGGCAGAAAAAAGCATTTTTTTAAAAATCGGCGGGATGCGCTTAGGGTGCGCGGATCCCGCCGTGATTAGAGGCACAGAAACACATCGCCAAATGCAACAAGGGGGCAGGGTAGAAACACCCTGACCTCTAGGGTCTGCTCAGGGGTCCCACAAGGACCCCCTGGGCAGAAAAAAGTATTTAAAAAAAAATTGGCGGGATGCGCTTAGGGTGCGCGGATCCCGCCGATAAAAAAAATGCTATTTTGCCCCCGGGTGGCCCAAGTCCCGGGGGCATGTGGGGGGTGGGTTTATATTTTATGTGAGGGGCCTCTAAGGCCCCCCAAGCCCCGGGACCACCACCCCCTGGGGCTTTAAATAAAAAATGGTGCGGGAGGGCTCTCCGCCCTCCCGCAGCCCCGGGGACCGCCACCTCCCCGGGGCTTCTTTTTTTTTTGTATTCACCTGTGTGGGGGGGCTCCACACAGGTGGGGGGCCACCTGTGGGCCACGCAGCCCCTCTCCCATACAAAAAAAAAAAAAAGACCGGCATCTTGCCGGAGGCCCCGCCCCTCCCTGCAGCAGTCTGCAAACGCGCCCTGGCGCGTTTGAGAAGGGGAAGTGATTCCCCTTGAATACTGGGGGTCCCTGGGGGTCAACTAGCCCACCAGGAACCTCCAGTATGCGCCAGGGAGCTGCGTTGCAGAGAGGTGTACAGAGGCCATGCCCCTTTTTACACCTCTCTGCAACGCAGCTCTGTGGTGCTTTTTGGAGGTACATGGTGGGCTAGTTGGACTCCAGGGACCCTCAGTATTCAAGGAGACTTAATCCCCCAACTTAAAACGCGCCACGGGGCGCGTTTGCACAGTGGTGAAGGGAGGGGTCGGGGCTTCAGGCGACATGTGTGCAAACAGGCCCCGTGGCGCGTTTTAAGATGGGGAATTAAATCCTCTTCAATCCTGAGGGTCCCTGGGGGCCAACTAGCCCACCAGGTACGTCCAGAAAGCGCCACAGAGCTGCGTTGCAGAGAGGTGTAAAAAGGGGCGTGGCCTCTGAACACCTCTCTGCAACGCAGCTCCCTGGCGCATACTGGAGGTACAGGGTGGGCTAGTTGGACCCCAGGGACCCTCATGATTCAAGGGAACTTAATCCCCCAATTTAAAACGCGCCACGGGGCGCGTTTGCACAGTGGTGAAGGGAGATGGCAGGGCATGTTATTGTTAGAAATTAGCATTTAAAAAACCTTTGAAATTCACTTAAAAAACCATAGGTTTCAGGCACGTTATAGTTAGAAATTAGCATTTAAAAAACCTTTGAAATTCGCTGAAAAAACCGTAGGTTTCAGACACGTTATAGTTAGAAATTAGCATTTAAAAAACCTTTGAAATTCACTGAAAAAACCATAGGTTTTAGGGACAGTTATAGTTAGTTGGACATTGCACTCGTACAAAACCCATGAAATTCCCCTGTTATAGTTAGTTCAGGTAACTATAACTCGCGCCCCCGCAATGCACTGCTGATGACGTCACATATTACATCACTCATGACATGGTCAGTGACATCACTGATGACATCATCCATGTGATAATTTGATGCATCTTCTCACACCCTAATATAACTTTTGATACACCCACTGTAAATTACAGACTGCCATTGTCAAAACCGTAGACACTCCAACACCAATTACTATATACACACTCACTGATTCTTAGGTCTACACACACACACATCTACTCACTCACCCGTACAGTCACTCATACTTATAGTCACTCAGTACAGGACTATTATATGCACTCATACACCTATATAAACACTCACACACCGCCACTCATCCATAGAGGTACTCACACACCTAGTCAGTCATGCAAAAATTAAGCACACACCCATTTACTCACCTATACAGTTATACACACACCAACTCACTTACTCATACAAATACTAGCACATTCTTCAGTGATGTCATCAGTGATGTCACTGACCATGTCATGAGTGATGTAATATGTGACGTCATCAGCAGTGCATTGCGGGCGCGAGTTATAGTTACCTGAACTAACTATAACGGGGGAATTTCACGGGTTTTGTGCGAGTGCAATGTCCAACTAACTATAACTGTCCCTAAAACCTATGGTTTTTTCAGTGAATTTCAAAGGTTTTTTAAATGCTAATTTCTAACTATAACGTGTCTGAAACCTATGGTTTTTTCAGTGAATATATATATATATATAACCAAAAACGCCCAGAAGCTTGAGGCCGCACACAGCTGCAGGTGAGTTACAAACTCCATTTGAAGATTCCTCTTTCCGAAGCTGCAGGGTACCTTTAATGAAGCCGGCAGAGTATCATCCAAGGCTCAATGGAGGGCCGAGAATAATCGTCCATAATTAGCTGCAGCGGAGGTAACCCACCAGAGGGCGTTATTTGGCAAAATGAGACCTCATATCCCAGCGTGCATTTGAAAATGAACTTCCACCAAGGGAGGAGCACTGATAGCTCACTAACCCCAAACACGCAGGGGAAATGCGGCAGCCATAAATCACCTCCGCTGACATGGCCTCTGAGGAGATGCAAACAGCAGCATCGAAACGCGTCAGGCCATGGACTTCAAAGGGATGTTAAGCTGCCTGCTTGGTTCAAATGGAGTTTGTAACTCACCTGCAGCTGTGTGCGGCCTCAAGCTTCTGGGCGTTTTTGGTTACATATTATGCGGCGGTTCCAGGCCGCAGAGGGATCGCACTGCCCACAACCAACGGGACTAGGGGAGAGGAAGATTCCTCTTTCCGAAGCTACAGGGTACCTTTAATGAAGCCGGCAGAGTATCATCCAAGGCTCAATGGAGGGCCGAGAATAATCGTCCATAATTAGCTGCAGCGGAGGTAACCCACCAGAGGGCGTTATTTGGCAAAATGAGACCTCATATCCCAGCGTGCATTTGAAAATGAACTTCCACCAAGGGAGGAGCACTGATAGCTCACTAACCCCAAACACGCAGGGGAAATGCGGCAGCCATAAATCACCTCCGCTGACACAGCCTCTGAGGAGATGCAAACAGCGGCATCGAAACGCGTCATGCCATGGACTTCAAAGGGATGTTAAGCTGCCTGCTTGGTTCAAATGGAGTTTGTAACTCACCTGCAGCTGTGTGCGGCCTCAAGCTTCTGGGCGTTTTTGGTTACATATATATATATATATATATATATATATATATATATATATATATATATATATATATTTTTTTTTTTTTGTGCAAAAAACCACAGTTTACAGTAACGTTATAGTTCTGCTGACATTTCACTCATGCAAACCAGAGAAATTCAGCCATTATAGTTAGCTGAGCTAACTATAACTCGCCCCCCCGCAATGCACTTCTGATGGCGTCACATATTACATCACTCATGACATCGGTCCTCCAAATATTGGATAATCAGAACCGGACTCTTCTCTTAAGATGAATTCTGAGGACCTATATTGCTATAGGACCCACTGGAACCCCTTAGGGGTTCTTACGGCGTGCACCCATGCGCCTGCCGCATCAGCTGCTCCCAGTACCATCCAGTATAGGGTATACTGACAGGACCATTTTACAAGCATTAGCCTCAGGCATATACCCTTATGTCCTGATGATGATCCCAGTATCAAGTTAAGTGAGATCGAAACATTGTCGACTCTGTACACCTTGATACTCTCAGAATTGTTCATTGTATTGTAGTATGGTGCTGCTCTTTTGTATTTGCTTGGACAACTGCACATTTGATTCCAAGCCCTTGTAAATGCCTGAGATTTCTTCTTCTGTTTTTATTTTTCAAGACAAAATGTGTCCCCACTTATATGTTCCTTGTGTGTGACTGATTTTATATAAAGACATTAAAATATTCTTTTGTCCGAATAGACAAAAATTGATATAGACCTCATTGTATGTCTAAATAATTTCACTCCTCTATTCTTGTTGTTAGGGACCATTGCTCAAATAAAATTACTACGCCCAAAGGTCCCTGACCAAATATTTGGGTCCCCTTGTTTGTTAAGACACAACAATCACTGGAGCACATGTTTGGGAGAATTTCGTGACGATTCGTCAAACGGCGCCAAAGTTATAGGCAAGTCCAAAAATACTTTCTCCATGGAAACATGGTCCTAACTATAACTACCTAATGGCGACTGCCAGTAGGTAATATATATATTATGTGTGTGTGTGTGTGTTTGTGTGTGTGTGTGTCTGGTCACCAATAGGTAGTTAGAGTTAGAACCATGTTTCCATAGAAAAAGCGTTTTTAGACTTGCCTATATCTTTTGTGGTGTTTGACGAAAGTTCAGAAAAGGTTCCAAAAAAGTGTCATACTGAGTCTTGTTGTTCATGGAAAGTTTCAGGGTGATCTGTTGAGTGGGGGCTGAGAAAAAGGGGAGGTCAGAAAAAGTATTTACGATGTTAATTCCCATAGGGGCTTTAGACATAACTACAACCCAAACCGCTGGACGGAAACACACTGAATTTTTTAGAAATTAGATTTTCAGGATATCTGCGATTGTAACTAAATTGTGAATAATAATTAGCTAAGCAGAGAATTGCAGAGCTCCGATTGGCCCCCAACCCTTCAACCAGGAAGTGTTGCCAGCCATCTTGGGACTCGGCTTCAGTTGAGTCCCATAAAAAAACAAAAAACAAAAAAAGAAAAGGGGACAGGATAGGAATACCTGATCCCCGAGCATTGGTGTCCCGCTGGGACCCTGCCACTGCAAAAAAGCATTTTTTTAAAGTTAAGAGAGGTTTTCGTGAATAACACCGTAAATTTAAAAAAAACAAGTGCATTCTCCTGTGTCTGTTTTTAATTAAGCCCCAGGTGGTCCAGGTCCTGGGGGCATTCCTCCTTTCTTATTTTAAAAGAGGGGGCACATGTGGTCCCTTTCCATGTGCATTTTTAAGCCATGGGGACCACCACCTCCTGGGGGATCTTGTTAATTAAACTCAGGGTGGCCTTGCTGACCTTCTGGGCCCCGGGGATCACCACCTCCCGGGACCCCAATGCAAAAAATACATAATGGGCCCACACAGACCTCCCCCAGGCCCCTGGGACCACCACCTCCCTAAGGCCAAAATTGAAAAAAACATAGGGGTCTGTGTGGACCCCCATCTCCAAGGACCACCACCTTCCCAATGCTAAATATATTTTCAAATAAAGAGGGAGGGAGACCATGCGGCCTTCCTCCTGGAGTCATTAATGGCCCTGGGGACAGCCACCCCCCTGGGCTGGCTTCTGCTATGTCCTAGGGTGTCCACCCTGGGACACAGCTGTTTGCTCTGACTTGGCGGTAGTTGGACAGCTCCCGCCAAGTCAGAGCAAACACTCCAGCAAGAATGAGCTGTCAAAATGCTCTTACTTGTTGGAAGTGGAGTTCTTATCTCTTTCCCTGCCCGCAGACATGCAGATAGGGAAAGAGATGAAAGATTTCTCTTACACGCAGGGAGTTGCATTCCTAATATCTCCCTGTGTGTGAAAGCAATGCCGGCTCCCACAGGAGGCGGGGAGCTGGCTGGGAAGGCAGAGACATAAAGGCTCCTCCCATTGTCCTGGGGAAAAACAGGGAGAGAGAGGCAAAATATAGGTCAGAAAGAGGCAGAATAAATTTGAAAACATGTAGAAAGAGGCAGAAACAAACAGAAAGAGGCAGAATAAAAGTCAGCAATGAGCAGAAATAGGAAAACTAAAGATAAGAAACAAGTAGAAAGAGGCAGAATAAAGGTGAGAAATAAACACAAAGAGGCTGAATAAAGGTCAGCAAAGTGCAGAAAGAGGTCAAATAAAGGTCAGCAATGAGCAGAAAGAGGAGGCGTGAGTTATAGTTAACTCATGTAACTATAAGTGCTGAATTTCTATGGTTTTGCCCGAGTGACATGTAAGCCTAACTATAACATCCCTGTAACCTTTGGTTTTATAGTGATTTTCTAAGTTTTTTTTAGTTCTGTGGCCTAACTATAAAGTCTTTGTAACCTTTGTTTTTTTCGGTGAATTTATAAGGTTTTTTAAATTCTATTTCCTAACTATAACATCCCGCTATCCTTTGTTTTTTTAGTGAATTTCTTAGGTTTTTCCATAGAATCTCATTTCCTTAAGAGGAGTCCACTGATTTCTAAAAAGTATGTACTCGTTTTTGTTACTTTGTACTGAAAATGACTTAATATTTTGTTATTCTGAAAAGAGTACTATGTGTTATACACTATACATGCCTAATAGAACAGTCATTTATGTATTTCTCTTTGTCACTCCTCGTCATTTATTTCTGTGGATTATTAACTGAGTTTTTTTCAAATTTTATTAATCGTGAATTTGTTGCAAATTATTGTGATTTGTATGTTCCAGTTTTGCTGAAAAGTCGCAAAGACTGCGTATTTTTGAAAAAGTGCAAAACACATATGTACACATAGTGTTATTAATGTTTGACAGTACCTGTTTACTATCATATTGTTTATACTTCTGTTTTTATAATATTTTTTAATGATAACCACTTTTTAATTGTATTTCCCATTTTTGCGATGACGCCGGTAGTTGCGAAGATGTTGGTTTTTGCGAGGATCATGTGACTATGTAAGAAAGAGATTTGATTGGAGAAGACAGTTTACATTAATCTTCATAGGAAGTTCCCACATTTATTTTTGGCTTTTGCTACAGAACTCTGAACACAGTTTTTGTATTGTAATTTTTTTATTTAGAAAATGGCAACAGAAGGTAGTGAGCAGGAGGGGGTGCCACTACAGCCAGAGAAGCAGTAGGTAGAACACCAAGACTCTGGTGATGAAGGACCTTACCCAAAAATCAGAGTAGTGTGTGGGAATTTTTTACAGTTCTCTCTGGAGAGTCGAAGACAGTTGCTAAGGTTGTGAAATGTAGTTTTAAGTGGGAAGACCCTCACAAAAGGTATCAACAAAAAATATTCCTGCATACAACTTCAATGTTGTGCCATTTGAAAGCTTACCACTCTAACAGCTTGAAGAGGGTATGGAAGGAGAGAGACAGGGAGGGAACATTTACATCTTCACTTGCACCGTCTGTCCCTGGGGAGAGAGTGCCCAGTGAAGAAGAGAGGCATCATCCCCAAATTGCCCTTGAGTTAAGGCGTGTTGGCAACTATTGCCTTGACTGCAGCACTACGCTCACAGCTGGTGAACAGTCTGTTGATTCCATCATTGAATCTGCAAGGCAACATCCTTTTTAATTGTTTTCATTTATCCCTTCTTTTTGCACTGGTTTTGTATTGCTTGTTGCAATTTTTTCGCCCGTCATTGCCATTTTGTTTGATAAAAAAATCCAAACAAATACAAAATCAAAAAATTTACCACAGTTTCACAAAAAAGAAGAAATAAAAAAGGTTCTGCCTTTACGGTTTAAAAAAGATAAAGTGTGATGTGTGGGTGAGTGAGTGGGTGTGTGAGTGTCTATGTGGGTGAGTGAGTTGCTGTGTGATTAGCTGCATATGTGAGTGAGTGCTTGAGTGAGTGGCTGTATGGGTGAGTGAATGGTTGTGTGAGTGGCTGTATGGGTGAGAGAGTACCTGTGTGAGTAGGTGTATAGATGGGTGGAAGTGTTTGTGACTGTATGGGTGAGTGAGAGGGTCTGTGAGTAACTGTATAGGTGAGAGGTTGGGTTTGTGAGTGGCTGTATGAGTGAGTGAAAGGGTGTGTAAGTGGATGTATGGGTGAGTGATTAGGTGTATGAGTGTCTGTATGAGTTAGTAAGAGGTTGCAAGAGTGACTGTGCAGCTGAGTGAGTGGCTGTCTGGGTAGGTGTATGGGTCAGTGAATGCTGGAGTATGTTGCTGCATGGGTCAGTGAGTGGCTGTGTGAGTAGCTGTATGGGTGAGTGAATGGTTGTATAGATGGCTGCATGGGTGAGAGAGTACCTATGTAAGTGGGTGTGTGGGTGAGTGAGAGGGTCTGTGAGTACTTTATAGGTTAGTGGGTGGGTATGTGAGTAGCTGTATGAGTGAGTGAGTGGGTGCATAAGTGGCTGTCTGAGTGAGTGAGAAGGTGCATGAGTGACTGTGTGGCTAAGTGATCGACTGTCTGAAGAGGTGTATGGGTGAGTGAATGTTTCTGTGGATGACTTTATGGGTGAGAGAGTACCTATGTGAGTTGGTATATGAGTGAGTGAGTACTAGTGTTTGTAACTGTATGGGTGAGTGAGAGGGTCTATGAGTAACTGTAAAGGTGAGTGAGTGGGTGTGCGAGTGGCTGTAAGAGTAAGTGAGAGGGTGCATGAGTTGCTGTATGGATAATTTAGTGGGTATGTAAGTGGCTGTATGGGTGAGTGAGTTGTTGTGTGAGTGTCTGTAAATGTGCTGAACTACATTGAAAGTTTCTAATTACAAAATAGGCAAAATAAACTATTGGCAAGCTATGGCAAGAACACTTTATGTTTAAAAACAGTCTTCGTGGATATCTCTAAGCAATATGTCTGTGGTAGAAAAAAGTGTTTTGAGACATCTAATGACATCCAACTGCAGCCACTATTGAAAAAAAGAAACAACATAAAAATATGCTAGTATTTCATCTTCACAATTACACAACAATACACATTGCTTATACTGTAACACTGTATTACAATGTATTAAAAATATCATTTTCCCTTTTTTGATGTTCTCAGCTTTTATAGTTCTTCACAATAAACAGAGGTCTATATGAAGCAGCATCATCGAATAGTGGGGAAAAAACAATCAATGGATTGTGAAAAAAAAAACAAAGCTACACAGTACATCCCTACAAATAAGTGACACTATGCATTCCCCTCACTACAATTCATAAATCAATTGCTTTTTCTGAAGTTACTACTGTAATATAAAAAAAAACGTATGTCAAAAATATTTCTGAAATTATTATATCTGGTACAATATTAGAAATAAATATAAAGCACTCTTCAGTTTTGGAGATCCTTTTGAAATCATCACACCGAGTAGGCCATATGATGTTTAAAATACTGATGATCCATATAGAAAAGATCCCATATTCCACTTTTTTTCCCACAAGTAGCACATGGAAGTTTGGTTGATGAAATAAAGGGGGTTATATTTTAGTCACAAAGGCAGTTTTTACCTTTAATTGTAGGCTGCTGTAATGAGATCATGTCCATTTAGTTTCAGACTTTAATTAGACAGTGTAGTATTTAGATGTGGTATTAACTCCTTTGTGGAAGATAAAGGGACTGTTGAGTTTTGGAAAACTGTTTAAGGACACCACCCCAATACGCCGAACGATGTCTTAAACACCGATGAACCACGTACAAGAAACACCATAGAAAACGTTTGTATCCAGAATTCCCCCTTAGAACTTTGGTTGAAGAATCAAAATATAAGGGTTTGGTAGTTTAAAAGGAAGTTTTGGTTTGAATTTTAGATTGACGTCATTACAATCTGTACATCCAATTTTACTCTTTAAATAGACAGTGTATGTCCAGAAGTTATATTAATTACTTCATAAAAGATGATAGTCCAAGTAGTAAAAATTCTTCCTAAAATTGATATTTGTCCAGCTTTGAAGTTTGTAATTTGAGTTTCCATTTTGGAACCATGTGGTCTGCATCATTGTAGCACTAATATAAGGTATTTTCCAGTTATTAGGATTAACATAAAGATAAAATCTGCTCTGCAGTTTGGCCAGGTAATATTTTGGTTAGCCTTCTTTGACAATTTGTCAAAAGGCACAGTTTTGTAATCTTGCAATGTTAAATAGAGAAAACATTCAGAATTTATTTGAGTGGTTGATGAATAATAACAATCGTCACAGTCCTGATTCCATGTGTATCTCAGTTCGAAAAAATCATCTTCTTATAAAACTCCAAACATAACCATAATACATTCTTGTGCGTATTGTTGACTGTTGAGAGTAAACATTACTGGTCCACTACATATATCTAAAAGATCTCGAATACCTGAAGCAGAATGTATCACAGTTCTGTCAGTCAATAAACGTTGGAGCAAGAGATACAGTGCAGAACACAATCGCTTATCTTTATTTTGTTCAATTTGGTTGACTAGATGTTGTAAAAAACAGTACCTTCAGAACAGCATTTGCATAGCGGTTGACACCTGAACTGGTAACCTACAATATCTCCGTCATTTTCTAGTTTTCTCTTCTTAACAGCTTCTAGATTTTCCTTGTGTACTTTCTTTTCTAGAGCATCCATACTTGAATTGTGAGTTGGGGGATACGAGTGATTAGCTGCTCACCTCTTTTAAAACTATAGCATTTTTATTGTAAATATGTTTTAAAAGCCTATGATGAATCTGATATATGTGTAAGGAACCTTCTCTGCCATTAATTTAAAATCGATCAGAACTGCGTTTTTGCACATTTGGGTAGCGTGTAGCCTACCTTCATTTGCTTATTGTTCTCCGGAGCCACGCACAGGTTACGGGGACCATAATCACTGCTGCACTTCCTTTCCAGCTGGAAGAGCAAGGGCGGGACATAGAGCGGACGGGAACTCTGGTGGGGATAAAAGCATGGGCGCTGAGCGACCGCGCAGCCTGCACATACTTGAATTGTGAGTTGGGGGATACGAGTGATTAGCTGCTCACCTCTTTTAAAACTATAGCGTTTTTATTGTAAATATGTTTTAAAAGCCTATGATGAATCTGATATATGTATAAGGAACCTTCTCTGCCATTAATTTAAAATCGATCAGAACTGCGTTTTTGCACATTTGGGTAGCGTGTAGCCTACCTTCATTTGCTTATTGTTCTCCGGAGCCACGCACAGGTTACGGGGACCATAATCACTGCTGCACTTCCTTTCCAGCAGGAAGAGCAAGGGCGGGACATAGAGCGGACGGGAACTCTGGTGGGGATAAAAGCATGGGCGCTGAGTGACCGCGTAGCGGATGCGCGCAGCGGGCGCGCCTAAGGCAAGCCCATCTGCGCCCGTCCGCGCACGCTCGGCGCCAGGGGCCAGGAATACTGTTGGATTTGATAAAAAGATTCTTTCCTACACCTCAAAACAACTAAATGGTTGGATGGGCGCACCTCAAAGCAAGTGCCCACACCATATGCTGCCCGATAGTGAGATTAGCATCTGCCCACACTGTATGTTCAGATTCTGGCCAAGGAATAAGCCTCCCACAGTCATCAATCACAATATGGGGCTCAAAATGTTCTTAGTTAATTGCCGATCTATGTCAAAACATGCACTAGAAATTCACCTACTACTTGAGGAAGAGAGCCCAGAGGTGCTGTTTCTAACTGAAACATGGCTCAACAGCGAGGCTAATTTCCCTGTTGTCCAAGCACTTCGGGCTGGTTACGCTATCCAGAGGCTGGACAGGGGTACAGGAAGGGGCGGTGGTCTTGCGATTATTCATAAAATGGATTTTGATTGTCGCACCACCGCAAGCCCGTTAACCGATTGTGAAAGCCTTGCCTTTGCAATTCGTATTTCCCATGTCTGCACATTCTCGGGGATCCTGATTTATAGACCTCCAGGACCCCTTAATCAATTTAATAATGAGCTCCTTGAAACAGCAGCCAAGCTGGCCAATAGTAGTGCTAACTTTACGTTGCTAGGGGACCTCAATCTCCAATTTGAGAATATCCTTCTTTCAGATGTGCGCGATGTAACTGATGGGCTAGCTGTTTTCCAACTTAAACAAAAAGTAGTCGGCCCCACCCACATGAAAGGTCACCTATTGGACCCCATTTTCTCCAATTTGGAGAATCTCGTAATCGGAGATCCTGTTAGGCTACCTTGGTCTGACCATTTTTTAATCCCTTTTACTTGGACTCCGCAAGCGACTTCTACAGCGACCATGGGACATAGGAAATGTTCACGCATATGGTCCAAACTACCAATTGATTCATGGGTAACAACGCTGGAATTGTCCAGGCCCACTTTTGATTCTGACCCTATAATGGCCTACAATAAATTTAACTATTGGGTAGAAACTTCACTGAATTCTGTCCTTCCTAGTAAAAAGACATTCAATAAGGCAGAAACCAAGCGTAATCCGTGGTACTCCCCAAAACTTCGTCAACTTAAGAAAATCTGTAAAAGAGCTGAAAGGAAATGGAGGAAGGATTTTTCTGCAAGCTGCAAACAAATTTACAGAGAGGCCATTAAAACTTATAAAACTGAAAGTCAACTGGCCCAAACCCTATATTATGAAGAGAAAATTCTAGCAGCTGCTAACTCCCCTCGCGAAATCTTTCTCATCACCAAGAGCTTGCTCACCATCCCCTCCCCCCCTATTGTATCTGAAGACACCTTAGCGCGATGCAACGCCATGGCAGAATTCTTTTCGAACAAAATCCAAGCTATTTACTCCTCCTTTCCTCAAATAATACCTCAACTACATATCAGAGATCAGGAGAAGCTGGTTAAAGGGAGAGTTAGTCTAATTGAGAAAATTCCCTCACTTAACTCATCCACGTTGCTTGATATTTTGAGTAAATTAAAATCTGGCTCCCCCACTGATCCTGCCCCCCCCAATATTTTAAATCGGGCCTCTGAAATACTTTCTCCAGTAATCCTTGACCTGATCAATGCCTCTCTCTCCACAGGTATAGTCCCCCCACTGTGGAAACAGGCTATGGTTAAAGCATTATTGAAAAAACCTACCCTGGACCCTGAAGTCTGGAGTAACTACCGCCCCATCTCCCTGCTGCCGGCCATCAGCAAGATCGCCGAGAAATATGTGAACTCTGTTCTATCTACCTTCTTGGAGAGCAATAACTGTCTCCATTCCTCCCAGATGGGTTTTAGACCTCAACATGGTACTGAGACGGCTCTTCTGGTGGTAGTGGAAGAGGCGAGAAAAATCCTAGACGCAGGAGGCTGCGCGGCTATCATCCTTTTGGACTTGAGCGCAGCCTTCGATATTGTCAATCACCAGTTGCTGATAAAAAGATTAAATGAGGTGGGAATTGCGGGGACCATGCTCAATTGGCTCCAATCATTTTTAGAAGACCGATCTATCAAAGTTCTCGAAGACGGTAGCTCTTCTAAGCCCATACCGCTGAATTGTGGGGTGCCCCAGGGCTCCTCCCTTAGCCCCACACTTTTTAACGTATATTTGAGGTCCTTGGCAGAGATGGTGCTACCATTCGGGATCCGGATAATCACGTACGCTGATGACACCCAGTTGGTTGTTTCTGTCAACCAGCGGGATTCCTCCAGTCCTGGTCTTGCCCTCTGTCTAGAAAAAGTATCAAGGTGGATGGAAGAGTCATTCTTGAAACTCAATGGATCAAAAACGGAACTAATGCTCCTAGGGAACAAAGAAAATACAAATCTTGGGCTACTTTGGCCCAGCTCCTTTGGTCCTGCCCCTACTCCCAAACATCAAATTAAAAGCCTGGGTGTCTGGCTAGACCAGAACCTTGATTTCAAGGAACAAGGGAAAAAAGTAGCTGCTAGCTGATACGGGATCCTACGAATGATACATAAAGTGCTCCCACTACTCCCTTTTCCTGCAAGAAGAGTCTTAGTTCAGGCTCTTATTTTGTCATGCCTTGACTATGCCAATGCTCTTTATCTTGGAGCCCCTGGCTCCTCGATTCGAAAGCTACAAATTGTTCAAAATTGCGCTGCACGCATGTTCTTGAACATCCCAAAGCGGTCCTCCGCTAAGCCAGCTTTGGCATCTTTACATTGGCTCCCCATCCGTGAGCACATAGAGTTTAAGGCCCTATGCATCGCCCACAGGTCACTCGCAGGGAAGGGATCCCAGGTTATTCAGTCCCTCATCCATCGATACCGTCCTAACAGATCCCTCAGGTCAGAAACTAAACATCTACTGTCAACCCCAAGAATAACGAGAGCTCGAAGTGGCGGTCGCCTCTTTCGTATAATGTGGCTAAGATCTGGAATAGCTTGCCCCCGCAGATCCGTGATCAACCTAACTACCTCATTTTCCGTAAGCAGATTAAAACATTACTCTTCCCTAAATGATTAGCTTTCAGTTTAATGTGTTAGCAGGTAACAGCGCGGGGATGCCCATGGGTAACCAGGCGCTCTACAAATTCTGTTTTCATTTCATTCATTCATTCATTCATTTTCCAATCTTCCGCTTTGGACAGATTATCCATTTTTCATAAGCAGGGTATTGACCTAAATGAGGAGCATATAGACTTCTTAAACAATTGTACTCTGTTACACAGCTTGCATCTGCACTAACTTTCTTTTCATCAAAATCATTCAAAAACAAACCAGTTAATGTTATAATTCATGGCAATGCTACATATGACATACCTTCTTTGAATACAGTACTTCCAATACTAACAAAAGATGCAGCTACTCTTAAACCTTGTGATTTATGGACAGTTACAGCATATGCTAAAGAGAGTGGGAACTGTTGGCACCGCACATATAAGTTTTTCACTAGCAAAAAACATACAACACATCATCTACTCTGTTTCACACCATCAATCTAATCAAATTTTATGGCCAAGTATTCAATGTCATTTCTATTTGTGAAATAAATGAAATCAATAACATTACCTATTGCACCATTTACTAACACTTCCTCAATATTTAAATTATGATGTAAAATTACTCAACAGTTTTTGCTGACACGTAAATGCTTCTCTAACCCTGCAGTTTTGATAGACTTCTCCAAAGAATCCAATTTTGCTCGTAGTTTTTCTGTGAGTAGTATTGTGACTCCCTAATGGTCGATTTTATCAATAGCTGTAATTGCTGTAATTTCCAAAATATCTTCTTTCTACACTTTTAGTAATTCTTCATTAAAGTTGGAGCACTCTTGAAGTGTTGGCATTAAACAAACTATAGATTTCTGTTCTTTATGAAATTGTACATTAGTTCTGCTGCTGTAATATTAGATGGGAATAGGTTCTTGAAAAGGCAAGTTACGAAAGCATGTTTCCCCTCTTTTGTCATAACTCCCAGTCTAATGTCCTTAACTATATCTCCATATTCCACTTCAGAAGCTTGGTGCATATTTTTCACTGATTCTTTATATTCAAAATTTTACCAAATATTCAAGTTGCCAATACTTCCCAGAGAATTTCTTGTTTCCTTATGCAGAATTATTTTGAAAACAGGTTGTCCTGTTAAAGGGATAAGTTGCATAAGGTCACAAACACAATTAAATTAATGCTTTCCTTCAAAAAGTACATCATAGATTGTTCTTAACCCCTTTACCACGGCGAACATTCCACCGCGGTGCGGCACTTCAAAGGAGTGGGCGGGACCGCGTCGGCCAACGGACGTGCGCAGCACTACCAAGGTAGTGCTCGCGACGGCCGTTGGCCGACGAACGCAGCGAAGGGGTTAAATATCTGCTGCATTCTTAAGTGTATGAAGGCAAACATTATGTTCAATAACATGTTCAGTTCATCAATGAGGAGAAGCTTCAGTTTTTTCAATACTCTTATTCCAGTTTAAGAGATAGCATTAGTAGGTGATGTACCTTTAATATTATGTGCAGCTAATCCTGTTGGTGCAGTTACTACACATGACAAAATTGAATCTGTAGTCTTCTGTATATAACTGGTGAGAACTTTAATTTGGAAGCTTTTTCCAGTGCCAGATTCACCACTAATGTATAGTGGAATTGCATTAAGCGAAGAACATTCACACTGTTTCTTTCCATGGAGATATCCATGCTCGATTTTATCTTTAACATGGTTGTTAATTTCTTTTTGTTCATTGTTCAATTGTTCTACTAACTGTTCAAAATCCACAGTTTCCTCTCTCTCTTGCACTGCATTCTCCACCTCATTCATAGCAATAGCTGCTTCATTTTGAATTATTGGTTCTCCAAGAGGATCTTGACTCACTGGTGCAGAGCGTTGGCTGCTTTGTGAACTCTCCCTGGCTATCTCAGCAGTGATGGTTTCTTCCTGTTCAATCTCATCTTTCAACATTTGCAAGCAGGTTGGAAAATCAGAACACTCAATACAGTCTTTCACAGCATTGAAAGAGTCTTTGTAACAGTCATAGGGGTATATTCACAAGAACGTGTGATAATTACCGCAAGAGTAGCGCAACGCAACTTTCAGCATCGCAGCCTATCGCGGGAAAATAACCCAGTGACAACGTGGAATTTACAACACGGCGGTAGCATGCGATAGTTGGCCGACACCGTGGCCACTGCTCGCGATACAACCACCTCGACGGAGATAAAAACACAAACCACAACGCGAAAAAAGCTGCGATGGGCCAAAGCGTGATAAGAAAACAGTGACAACCAGCGCGAGGGCAGCAATACTCACGCGCAATGCGGGAAAAAGCACAAGAACAGCATACGGAAAATGCCACAGAACAAAATACATCAACAGCGGAGTAGCACGGATGCACCCTGGCCAACTGCAGAGGACAACATGCACACCACAACATCCAAGCACCGTGGAAGAACAGAAACTACAGGCACACCGCATGAAAGAGACCAGTGGCAGACAAATCAGAGCCACAGGAGCAACACACCCACCGTGCAGCATACGCATATAAGCAGAAGTGCACCTCGACATTGACAACATCCCGGTACAAACAGCAACACCTCCACAACTGAACACAGGACACAACTGGTTCGGAAAATGTGCACATCCTGGCAAATCACATCTGAAACCCCAGGGATATGTAACATGACAATGTACAATTCCAACCTGTAACCTGCAAATATGTTTTATTCACACATGCAGTGCAATTGGACATCTACTACTGTCCCATGAATGCCACGGACGGTCACAATGTGACGTGCTCATGAGAAGAAAGTGTCAATGATGGAGTCCCAACGGGCCATTCCTGCTGCAGCTGCATTGGGATGGGGGCCACCTGCCCCATCACCACCATCATCGTCCGGTACCTCTGGAACTGGGATCCATGGGACCCTGGTGCGAACACAGATGTTGTGCAACACACAATGATCATCTTGCACACGACGTCCGGGCTGTACAGGAGCTTCCCACCAGTGCCGTCCAGGCACCTGAAACGTGACTTCAACACGCCAAATGTGCGTTCAACGATGCCCCTGGTGCGTATGTGGGCCACATTGTACTGCCTCTGGGCGGGTGTGTTCGGGTCCAGGAGGGGTGTCATCATCCAAGGGCAGAGTGCATATCCTTGATCTCCTGTGACAGTGCAGGGAGAAAAGAGTCAATACTTGGTTCGGCAGGATGTGATGGCAGGCCCACCAATTCAGTGACGCCTGTGCTGGCTGTGTGTGGGGTGAGTGTAAGCCAGCCCTCAGGGAGTAGCTGGTGCTGGCAACTACACCAACAGTCATCAGGCACACAGACATGCAATGTCAGAACTACAAGGGGGGATGACTCGAGTCGCACAGGGCTAGTCACCCCGGATGCACAGCGGCCGACACAGGCCCACCGCCACGGGACGCTGACCTGCGGGAGACTGGGGTAGGGTCATGAGGGCAGAGCAGTGCCTCACATGTGTCATGGCTGCATTCTGAATCTCCACACATTCAGCTGTTGTGTGGCTGTGGTGCCATGTGAAGTCTGTATTGGGTGCAGGGGTAGCACAGGATGACCATGTAGTGGTGTAGTCGTGTCTGGTAGGTGGTCGTGTAGTTTGACATGTCGGATGTGGTTTGGTCACGTGTGCATCCCCACAGTTGTGCTTTATGCATTGGTGGCTGTGGGATGTGTGGTGTGTTGATTTGGTACTTACCAACGAGCAGTCCCGTTCCATATGTGCCATCCTGGAAGCGCTGGTTGATGATGAACTGTCGGAAGATGAAGGAATCATGCACACTGCCTGGGTAGTTGGCGACGACATTGGTGAAGAGTTCCCAGTGGTCCACTATTGCCTGCACATTGATGGAATGCATGTGCTTCCTGTTGCGGTAGTGGTGTGCAGTATCCGCAGGGGGCACAAGTGAGACATGTGTGCAGTCGATTGCCCCCAACACGGCCGGGAATCCGGCTATGGCGTAGAAGCCTTGCTTAGTCTCCAGCTGTTCCTGCACAGTGTTGGGGAAGTGAAGGTACTGGGGTATGAAGCTGATGATGGCATCCAGGACAGGTGTGATGAACTTTGATAGGGCTGGCTGTGAGACCCCTCCGACTCTGGCAGTTGTTGGTTGGAAGGTACCAGAGGCCAACAGGTGCAGCACTGCCAGCAGCTTTGTCTGCAGAGGGATGTTTGTTCTCCACTGTGTTGGGACCGTCAGCCTGTGGGCAATGTGGGTCATGATGCGTAGGATGGTTGTCCTTTTGAGCCTGTAGTGGGCAATGACTTCCGCAGGCGTTAGGTCTGTGAGAGTGGTGCGTTTTCGGTAGGTCCGCTGTCTTACTCTACGCTGCCTCTGTGGTGGTCCGGGGGGGGCAGGTGGGGGTCCTGAGGGTGGTGGCAGTCCTGGGGGTGGTGGCGGTGGGTGTTGTGGTTCTGTTGGGGCTCCGAGCTGCATGATGAGTAGCTCCATGGCGTTGTTTCTTCTTCGGGTATGGCTGTGTGCGGGGCTCCATTGCCTACTGCAGGTAGACATCCGTCTTTACACCTGCTTGAGGCAGGTGTTAAATACCTGCGGCTACCGCGGCTACCGCGGCTTATCGCCTGTTTTTGGTTCGCTTCGCAGTTCTGTCAGTTCGTTGTGAAAGTGGTGTTGTTGTTTTTTTGTGTGTTTTTGCACGGGAACGCCTACTCTGCATCTCATTAGGGTTAGTTGGTTGTGTCCGCCGTGGTGTTAGATTTTGGGGCAGTTATCGCGGAAATACTGGTGTTGTCTGCTGTTTGCACCAGCTTGTGAATGGGGTGTTAAATCTACCTCCACTTTTGTTGCGTTAAGGTGGAGATAAATCGGAGTTGAATCCTTGTGAATATGCCCCATAGTTTCAAGTAAATGTGATCCAGCATGCCGTGGATTGAACAACTAAAAAGTGCCAAGTAGAAAAACTCTCTTCTCTCAGGGGTTTGGCAACTAAGCTTTCAGTGGTTAATTAGATTCCCTTTGTTGTGTCACATCCAACTACTGCATATATACCTTCTTCTATGTTTTCAGTTATATTACTTCAATATGTATAGCATGCAGTAATTCATAGAAACACATGCTTAGAAGATGAGGACTACTTCTTGAATAGATTGTATCCGGCATGTTGGTGTTTGGAATGTCTCTACTTTCGGGATCAAATTCTTTAAGGTACTGTACTTCGAGGAAAGACTTTAATACTATATTTTGACAGCTTGCAATGCCTAGGCTTACACACACAAGTCCTGTTGACTTGGAAAACAAACTAGCTGAGCTCAATCAGTCCGAGCATTGATAGGATCCTATTTCTGTGTGGGAAATCATTTTCGAACTGAAACTGTACAATTTCTTGGTAAGATTTGTTTATGCAGAAACCTCCTCTGTTAGAATAGACCTGTGAATGCTTACGCAGTGCCCTATATATATATGTTAGGATTCGCTGCACCATTTTCTGTTTAGACGCCATTTTGAATGATGATCAAAACTAATACTTTACTGTTTCTGAGAAAATCTTCTGTTAAGTTTAGTTTCTGCAATAATGAACTGTTAGTGCCAGTGCATAGCTTTCCCTCTAGATAGAGGCCATCTCCCACTTTTCTGGTGGCGGGCGCTGGGTGAAACAACCTTGGATTGTACTGGGTTGTATACGATACGAGAACCGAAACCCTTTTCTTGTATTTTACTGTCCAGCTGCATCTGCCTGGAAAATTCCACTGTGGGTGTGCCTTTCCCCGGGTATGAAAAGTACATAATGTATTGTTTTGCTTGCTGGTCTTTAGTTCCCTCTGTACCACTCTTTGAGACTGTGCAGATGGGGCTCCACTCTGAGTGAATCTGAACAAAACAATTATTGGTATATTCTCCACTGTTCCTCCGACTCTTCATTTGGTATGGAAGGCTGAGAGGTGGTCCGAGGTGACCCGGGTGGGCCCAAGTGTGTCACATCCTTCAGTTGGCACCCAAACAGGGACTCCTTTGGGTTGTTGACCCATCCCCTTTCCGTGGATGGAGGGGAGGACGAGGACATCATCATGTCAGACAGACGGCTCAGGGATACCTGCACGAAGAATTTCTGTTACTCGCAGCTGCGGCCTGTGTCCCACCAGAGGGTGCCTCACCCAGCGGTCATCCCGACTGGAGTCCTGAATGGCAAAACCCTCGATCTGACTGTTTGGTCTGAAGAGTCGGCAGTGGAGAACGGGTTCGTTTGTACTTCTGATATCAGGTGAGTCAGTTTTGGTTCTATGTGGATATGGTACCATTGTGGTTTGAGTTTGTTACGGTCTAAGGACAGTCTTGATGAAAAGTGTTTGCAAATACTTTGCCAGGTAAAACAAATTATTTTGTTTCTCCTTTGCAAAGCCTGGTCTCAGCAAAATTTGAAGTTTGTGTGGTCGTTGTTGTTCTGCAGATGCCCGGTTGGAAGAAGCTCAGCCTGCGCCTATTGAAGGTAGCCCTAATTTTGATATGTATGTAAAACATGGTCTTGGCCCTATTATGTTTAGTACATTATGGCACAAATATATGAGGGGCAATGCCGAGTTGCAGTGGCCTCTAACAGGCTCTTTTGATGAACAGAAGATTGGGTTTTTTACAGGAACAGTTGTTTAACAGAGGAAGTAGACAGTCGATGTTTGATTCTCTTCAAACTTGGCAGAAGGAGGCTAAGCAAAGGTGGTCAAAAATGGAGAAAGACGCATGGAAAGGGAGGATGCAGACTCCTACACAGAACGCTGTGGCGTATGATAGAGAAAAACAGGAGACAGGAATAGAATGTGAGGATAGGAGATTTCAGTTGCATACTGACAAGTCCTATGTGGCCAAAGAGGAAGATGATACTTTCGTAGAGGAGTTGTTAGATACTCGACCCCGCCTCCTTATGTCCCGCAGAGGATATATACCATTGTTCCTTTACAGCCACAGCAGTCTGTCTCGTCCACTCCAGTTGCGCCTGTATCTACGGCTGCTATACACACAGATCCGGTTACCGTGCCCTCTATTCTTTCTCTTCCCTCATCATCTTTGATGACTGTGGCCTCTGTTACATCAACTGTCCCAACTCCCGTGCCCTCTGCTCTTTCTTCTCCGGTGCAATCATTGACTGCAGTTCTACCTACTACTCCTATCACTCCTCCTCCTGAGGTCATTCATCCTCTGATGTTTTTGGATGCTGATAACCCTGTACTTGGTTTTGAAGACAGGGATTTGGTGAGATTTAGGGAACAAACATGCCCGTTGATGCAATCTGGAGTAGGGGAGGATGAGAAGAGGGTAATAGCGAGTCAGGCAATGCGGTGGGCTAGTAATGCGGTTTATAGTGCGGAGGATATTTGGCGAGTTATAACTGATTTTAAGGCCTTTTTACAACAGCGTGCCCTTCAACATATGTCTGCTACATTGATTGACCTTTGGCATACACATATTGAGTCAGATGCTCCCCAAATATTATTTGATATTAGGGACCGCGTTTATGTTACTGATTTAGCCCCGGAACAGGTGTTTGGTAACATTTCTACCATAGTCTCTTATAGAGGTCGATTGTATGATAAGAGTCCTATTCAAATAACTCAGTTACCTTTGCGTGAAGTCCACCCAATTTATCATCCAGAAATACATGCATTGATGGATCAGCACGGTGTGACCACTAGGCCGGCCGTGGCTGCCCGCTTTCAGGAGCAATGGGTTTATACTCAATGGAAAAGAAGTGAGGTTTTAGCTACCCCTGGGCGGAGTATGCAGAGTGGTGCTCTGCGTAGTTCCATGGAGTTTAAAAAAACCTCAGTGGAACTATGCTCTGCGCCCTCCCAAAGTTATTATAAATAATTAAAAAGGCACTTATCTGCCGTGTCTGCCTCGGCTGCCTCCTCCTCGCAACGGCTGCTCTCTCCTGCCTCCTCCTCGCACTGAATTACCCCTACGTTGTACGTTTTGCGCGTGCGCATTCGCAAGACGTACAACGTAGGGGTTATTCAGTGGGAGGAGGAGGCAGAAGAGAGCAGCCATTGCGAGGAGGAGGCAGCCGAGGCAGACACGGCAGGAAAGTGCCTTTTTAATTATTTTTAATAACTTTGGTAGGGTGGAGGGGCCGGCTAACTACGCCCTGCCACGGTGTCGTAGTTTTGCCTGAACTCCGTGTTCGCAGCAGAACGCGGAGTAGGCAAAACTACGCAAACTCCGCTGGCGGAGAGTAGTTACCCGCCCGGGGTTAGTTTTAGCCCTTAAGGCTACTCTGCCCGATCCTAGGAAAAATCCTGCAGCCTATTGTAAAGAATTAACAGAAGCTGCCTCTTCTACTGTAATGATATTGAAATGTTTTTTGGTCTTCTTGTTCCGGTCAATATTTGGCGGCAGGTGCATACTCAAGATCATGTTGCAGAGTTGGGTGGTACATGGGATGTGATTAAGGGATGGGATCAAGAAAGGAAGCCAGGAGATAAGCTGCGTGCTGATATACTTGCTTTGCCTGGTCGTATTATTACATATATGCATACACTTATTCCACCTAAGAAAGTAAGCTGGGATAGATTGACGGTCTGTTGACAGAAGAAGGATGAGAGTGTATCAGATTTTTTTACTAGGTTTGAAGATACGTTTTGGATTATAGTGGGCAGTATAAGTCCAAGGAGGGAGGAGTTTGTTTGTTTGTCGACAGTTTTGTCACTAATCTTCTTCCTGAAATAATGACTCATTTGCAGGCGTCCAAAAGTACTTGGTCTACATCTTCTCCCTCTGTTTTTCTGAATATGGCTCAATATTATGAGCATCGAGATCAGGAGGAAAAGGATACAAATTATAAAAAACATAAGGACTTAAAGATGAAAGCGTTGTTGCAGCAGGCAATCCGGGGTAATACCAGAGGATGGGGAGGTTCTTCCTGACAACTCCCACGTACTAGGCAGCCTTCAATGACACCCTTGGGACAGAATCAGTGTGCATATTGTAAGGAGGAAGGACATTGGCGTAGCCAGTGCTCTGTGCTTTTACAGAAGGTTTCGTCCCCTAGAGGACGTGGTTCTGGTGGTAGAGGCCGTGGGACCGACAGAAATCAGAATGCTGCGGATCCTGTGGACCGCTCTGACAATAATTATTTCGATGACCGCAGAGATGGACAGTATTATCATGATGACTATGATATTGATGATGTGACAGGTATGTCTTACAGCTAGGACAGTCAGGACAGGGTGGGGGACCAGTCCAGATACCTGTAGATCAGTGCGGGCCTTATACCACAGCGGATTGGCAAGGCTTGACTAAGGAATTTCTGGTGGACACAGGTGCAACAAAAAGTTCTGTTCCTCAACATATAGTCCCTGGGGTGGCCCTGTCTGGCCAAAATAATGTTTCAGTAGGTTTTTCAGGTGTACAGATTGTCAGCCCCATTTCACGCCCCCTTGCACTTACTGTTGGTCCTTTCACTGTGGAGTCTCCATTTTTGTTAACATCTCATTGTGGTGAAAATTTGATGGGTTTGGACTTGTTGAAGAAGTTGCATGCTACTATTTATTGTTCCCCTGATGGTGTCTATATTACTATGGGTCCGAATGTGAGTACTAGACAATGTTTGTCTCAGGATGCGCCCCTTACAGATGAGTTTGTTCAGGTACCACCCACACTATGGGCCACAGGTGATACAGACGTGGGTATGTTGCATATACCACCAGTTTCTATACAAGTTAAAGATAATGCTATTCTGCCCCATATTCCTCAATATAAAATACCGCAGGCAGGGAAACGGGCCCTTCTTCAGATTATTCAGGATTTGATACGAAAGGGAGTAGTTGAAGAAACGTCTACCAACATTTGTAATATTCCTATTCTTCCGGTCCTTAAGAGGACACCCTCGGGTTCCTCTGATGCTATTGATGATATCTATCGCTTTGTGATTGATTTGCGAGAGGTTAATAAAATAATAGTTCCGCAATTTCCGGTGGTTCCTGATATTACTGCGCTTTTAAAAATGATCCCATCTACTTCTACATTCTTTTCTGTTATTGATTTAAAAAATGCATTCTTAGGTATTCCTATACATCTGGACAGTAGGTATTTGTTTGGATTTACACTGGCTGGCAGAAGCTTCAGATTCTGTCATGCTCCTCAAGGCTATACAGAGAGTCTTAGTATTTATAGTCAAGCATTGGAAAGTCAGTTGGATTCGCTATCTCTTTCTCCATGTAATGTATTGGTGCAGTATGTCGATGACCTGTTAATTGCTTCTGATACGGAACAAGGTTGGAAAGACAGTACGGTGAAATTATTGTTGCATTTGGCACATCATGGACTTAAGGTCTCTCTTTCGAAATGTCAGTATTGTCGACAGGAGGTTACCTATGTAGGTCACCTACTGTCGAAGGAGGGTAGGAGGTTGACCCCTGAGCGCATCAGTACCATTATCAGGATGCCTATTCCGCAAACTCAAAAAGATGTACGTGCTTTCATAGGTATTACTTCCTACTGTCGCCAGTGGATCCTAAATTATTCTTTACTAAGCAAACCTTTGCTTGCAATAACAACGAAAGCAGTGCATGAGCCTTTGCCTTGGACACCAGAATGTCAGCAATCTTTTGAGCAATTAAAAACTGCACTTTGCTCGGCTCCGGTGCTTAGTACACCTAACTATAGGAAACCGTTTGTGCTTTATGTTCATGAGATGGCCGGTTGCGCACTTTCTATCTTAACACAGAAATTTAGGGATAAACATAGGCCTTGTGCTTAATTTTCTGCTGTGCTTGACCCTGTCGCAAGAGCCCTCCCTAGCTGTCTGCGAGCGGTCGTGGCTGTGGCCACTTCAATCAGACAATCGGCTGGACTCGTACTTGATACTGACCTCACAATTAGGGTACCCCATGCTGTGGATATGCTTTTGAATAATACGGAGACACAGCACCTCATAATGCGCGTCTTACTGGTTATGAATTGACATTGTTTGCTAAACATATTATGATCAAAAGATGTGCCACTCTGAATCCAGCTACATTACTACCCCTTCCTTCTGAGAATGATGCAGTTGACAAACATGACTGCATTTTCCGGACAGAAGAAGAGACGAAACGATGGATAGACCTGACTGATGTTCCCTTATGTGACCCTCAAGGGAAACTATATGTCGATGACTCCTATTTTAGGTTACCAGATGGCACAACTACTGCAGCTTATGCTATTACTACTTTGCACACGGTGGTGGAAACATCACAAGTCCCTTATCAGTCTGCTCAAACGGCAGAGCTTGTGAATTGAGTGAGGGGTTGGTTGTCAATATCTATACAGATAGCCAGTACGCATTTGGGTTCGCACATAACTTTGGGTGACTGTGGGCAGAGAGAGAGAGGGTTTCTTACCTATCATGGTACTAAAATCCGTCATGGGCACCTTATATTGCGGCTTTTGTCCGCTTTAACGCTCCCCAAGAAATGGGCAATAATCAAGTGGAGCACCCATAGGAAGGTTACTGATGACGTGGGTAGAGGAAATGCATTCGTAAAACAGGTAGCCAAGGAGACGGCCCGAAGTAAAATGAAAAGAATATTTGTTGCAGGTCCAGCTAGGTGGGCTCCTGAGGTTGCTATGTTTGAAAATACCATTGAGGGTGTAAAGGAGATATAAAGCGAAGCCACAATAGAGGAATTAGCAAAATGGCAGGAGAGTACAGCACAGTTAAATGAGGACGGATGTTGGATTGATAAATATGGAGAACAGAAATGGATGTTGCCTGATGCATATGTACTTCCTGTGGTTACTGTGGCCCATGGTCCAGCCCATATTAGTGCAAAAGGCATTTGTAAATTGTTAGCCCCTGTTTGGCATAATGATACCATCCCCAAGACAGCTGCACATTTGGTGAAACATTGCATGATCTGTATGAAACATAATCCAGGAAAAGGTACCCCTACACCGCCTGGTAATTTTGCACCACCCACTCTGTTAGAGGTCCTCCAGATGGATTTCATTGAATTAGAACAATGCAATAATCTTAAGTATGTTTAGTGGTCATATGTTCGTTCAGCAAATGGGTTGAGGCTTGCCCCACTAAGGACAATACGACCAAAACAACTGCGAAAGTACTCCTTAAAGAGTATTTTCCTCGATTCGGCTTGCCCCAAATTATCTGGAGTGACAACGGGTCTCATTTTAATGGGAAAGTGATTAAATTGATTTGCGAAGGTTTACACATTAAACAGAAATTTCATGCTGCCAATCATCCGCAGTACGCAGGTTTGGTTGAGAAGTACAATGGTACTCTTAAACTGAAATTGGCAAAAATCCAAGAGACAACAGGGTTGAAATGGCCAGATGCTCTACCGTTAGCTCTTCTGTCAACAAGAACTACAGCCCATTCTAGAACAGGCTTGTAACCTTACGAGGTGGTTTGGACGCCCGGGAAATGTCTGGGGTGTCCCACGTCCTCGTAAATACTCCGATATTGAATATCCTGTGTTGCTTGATTATCTTGGCCAGTTAACAGAAAGTTTACGTTCTATTCACCAACAGGTGCGGGAATCCTTACCTCTTATACCAGAGGGTCTTGGCCACGACATTCAGCCTGGCGATTATGTTTTGGTAAAGAACTTCCAGGGGAAGAAAAGTTTGGAGCCCCACTGGAAAGGTCCTGAGCAAGTTTTGCTGGTGACACGGACAGCTGTAAAGGTTGCTGGTCGAAAGAACTGGGTGCATGCCACCCATTGTCGGAGGATTCCTTTGCCGTTACCGTACGACCAGTGGGTCAAGGAGGGTATTGGCGACACCGAATGTGAGCAAGTGCCCAGGTTTGTCCCCTTCAGCGATGCTCAACTGACCTGGACACAAACAGACAAGTAGAATGACGATGTTGTGAAGGAGGCTGTCCCACCAGAAATGCGAGCTATTCAGGAGCCTTTGTTCATTGATAACACAGTGCCTGGGGCTGCTAGGTACAATTTGCGTCCTCGGCTGAGGGCTACTGAATCTAAGGAGAAAAAAGATTAGGGACGGACTGCACAAGATAGGTAGTACTGAATAACAGTACCAACGAATAATTGAAATAAGTGAAAGTTCTATATTTGCTTTGCCTTTGTTGTTTGAACACTAGTCAGGAGAAAAGTATACTTTGAAAGTACACCACCTTTATCGACGTGGGATAGATTAGGAGACGAGCTTAAGACAGAGCAAGCTCCACCGCCGGTGCTCAAGAGCACCAACTTATTGATGGACAATAGGAGCCTGTGCCAGTGAGGCTCTAACGGACACTGGAAACTTTTATATTTTCTTGCATTTTCCATCTTTTGAATTCACTATGCATCCCTTTGGCAGAAAGGTTGCTGAGGAGGAGCAGCCAATGGTTACTGTACAGCGTAATATGATGTGGTCAAGGAAAAGTTAAATAACATGCGTTGTTTTTTTGATACTGGTGATAATAATACTGTGTGGGGTGTCATGGGTTTTGGAAAATTCTCAAAGTGTGCCTTTACGCAGTAAGGGTAAGGTTATTTTCCCGAGACGAACTAAAAGAACTGCCCCAAGTAATGTATTCTTGGAAACACATAAGATGTTCTTTGTTGAGGGGACCACCTGTTACCCCACCCAATCTGTCACCAGTCTGTGGACAGCATATCCATTGTCACTTGTAAATTACACATATACTCGGCCACCTCAGTTTACAGAAGTGAAAGGAGTGTTTGGTTTTGGTTATCCGGGGCCATGTCTATACCATAGAAAACCACTGGGAGTGGGTTATCCAGGTTGTGATAACAATACATATTGTGATAACTTTTACATGGAAGAACAGAACATAACATTAATGGGTTGGCATTACAAGGAATTGACAGTCCCCCGAGAGGCTGGTTATTACCCGGCTTGTTGCCCCTTTGTGAAAAGTATGGATACTTCATTGTATATAAATTGTTCAGGAATAGTGATGTACAAACATACGGTCTCTTTAGTGAATAAAGAGGATCCAAGTACTTTCGGAATTAACTCCAGGTACGCTGCAGTGGATTACGAGGGGCCGATTTATGCACACCCAGGGTTTTTCTTCTTGTCTAATGGGACTTATTCCAATGTCTATAATGGTACAGACGATGTAGCCCTTGGAATGGTGTTGCCTTTGGGTGTGCCCTGTAAATATGCCAAGCCTAAAATAAGATGGGTTAAAAGGACACTAACGAAAGAATTCTGTGAGGGAGGGACCGATATAGGGGTTAATAATTACAGTAATGGTATCACCTTTGGATACATCCTTTTCTCTATTCTCCCAATGGGTGGTACTTCCATGGCCAGGGATGAGAAAGCTAGAGAATAATTTGGATGCAAGCTGCAAATTCTATCTAATACTACAGTGGCAGCTTTGCGCAACATCACCACTCAGTTGGAGAGTATGCGGATATATTCGGAACAGACTAGATATGCAGTGGATTTTATTCTAGCCAAGAGTGGTGGTGTATGCGCAGTAGTTGGTGATCAGTGTGTAGTCGGGATCAAGAATATGGAAAAGAATATTACCAAACACATTTTAGATATGTTTGAAAATGTCAAGGGAATGGAAAGTGGGAATTGGAGTTGGTCCCTTTTCGGCAGCTGGGGCTGTATTCTTGAAAAAGTGATTTATCCTATTGTGGTATTGATGCTCTGCTGTGTCCTCGTTCAGTGTCTTCCCTTTTGTTGTTCCTATTGTACCACTGTTTTAGCACCCAAAAAGAAAATATCAATTCATGATACAAATGCCGCTATAATGCTTCAGAAAGATGTTGATGATTTGATGAATATTGATGAGGGAATATTTGAGAATTCATCCCTCCTTGCTGTTTTGCTTTCCGATGTTGATGGTATGGATTGCTCATAACTGCACCCTAATGTGATACTCTATTATCACTTGCAATTTTGTTCTTCTTTGCTTTGCTATAGTTAAAAAATGTTTTAGCGAATGCTAAAAGGAGGGTCTGTTAGAATAGACCTGTGAATGCTTACGCAGTGCACTATATAAGTTAGCATTCGCAGCACCATTTTCAGTTTAGACGCCATTTTGAATGATGATCGAAACTAATCCTTTACTGTTTCTGAGAAAAGCTTCTGTTAAGTTTTGTTTCTGCAATAATGAACTGTTAGTGCCAGTGCATAGCTTTCCCACTAGATAGAGGCCGTCTCCCACTTGTCTGTTGGTGGGCGTAAGGTGAAATGACCTTGGATTATACTAGGTTGTGTACGATACGAGAACCGAAACCCTTTTTTTGTATTTCACTGTCCAGCTGCATCTGCCTTGAAAATTCCACTGTGGGTGTGCCTTTACCCGGGTATGAAATGTACATAATGTATTGTTTTGCTTGCTGGTCTTTAGTTTCCTCTGTACCACTCTTCGAGACTGTGCAGACGGGGCTCCACTCTGAGTGAATCTGAATAAAACAAATATTGGTATATTCTCCACTGTTCCTCCGACTCTTCATTTGGTATGAAAGGCTGAGAGGTGGTCCGAGGTGACCCGGGTGACCCCATCCGGTTCACTTCCTTCACCTCCCACATCTTTTTAATCTCTGATTTTTTCATATATGAAGTCACATAGCGAGCCATAACAATGGAGTTCTCTGCAACAAATTGTAGATCCATATTTGCATTCCACATCTTCAGAACCACAGGGTCGTAGTCATTGATATACTTTGAAACGCCTGTTCTTCTTAGGTTGTATGCATTTTTGGGTGATTTCTATGTCAGGATATGTCCGAATGCAGACAAAATGCTGTTGACTCTTCCTTCTGAGATAGCAGGTCACAGGAATCCAAAACGACATATTGTGTAAGATTTTCCTTTGCATCTGTATTTTCATTGACAGTACTTCCCACATCTATGAGTTTGAAACCGTAGAACTTGTTTTCTCAAGCCCTTGTCACCACCATCTTTAGGAATGGTGCATGTCACATACTGTTGTTTGAAATACAAGACCAACTCATCAGTGTCTGTCCCAAATTTCTGAGCATCTTTTACCCATAACAGCTTGTGAATATGTGGAGCACCTCTAGCTTGGTACCCTTTGTGCCAAAACAAATCAGTCACTTCACTGAGAGGAGGACCACTCTTGTAGAAGATAAAAGCCATCATTGCTTGAAATCTGTGGTTAAAATATCTACAAACATTTGCAGTGTCCAAGGAGCAAAGTACTCCTGGTGTCTTCAGGTTGATGTCTTTTATATGTGACTTTGCCTCTCGCAAGGATTGAAGAAGGTAATTCCCTGCATACTCAGCACAACTGAGTGTTAGAAACCATGTAGGTGCTTTTAAATTTCTCAACATGCATTTCAGCTCACCATGACAATGATACCAATATTCGTTGGTCCCATATTGACATGCCATGAGATTAACCAAGTTGTACTCCAACTGTCCATCTTTTCCATGAATGTTATCAATAAATACTCTTCCAGATAGATTTTGCAAATTTCCATCTGTTTTCAAAATGTGATTTATGGCATAAGACAATGCAGGCAAACCACTTTCAAACAATATATGAAACATGTAAGGGATAAATTGACGATATCTAGGGTCCTCTGAGTAAAGTCTAGTAGACCTGTACTTGGCTGCTGGTATTTATACAGGCCGATGGTCATACCTACCACCTACTCCAGTAGGAAAGAGATGAGGGAAACAGCAAGCTTCTAAACTTTTTTCCCATACACTTAAAGGAGCTCATTTTGCTTCATTCAGGTGATATGGATCTGTTAAAGATTGCAGGAATCGCTGTTAGCATGAGCTGAAAGCCATTTTGTACTTGGCAGCCATTTTAGTTAGCCATGTGCTCGCCATGTGCTTTCTCCCTCTTCCAGAGTCTTGCACATGCTCAGAGAGGCCTAGCTGGTAGAATGCACCTGCTCCTAGTATAGAACTGTCAGGCTATTCTTACTCATGTAAGCAGTTTAGTCTCCCTCCCACTTTGTGGAGCAAGCAAATTTTGTATACCCATATTAGTCAATAAGCATGCTTGTATGTGCTAGGACCTCCCCTTGATTTTATGCTGACTATATAACAAATGCATATATAAGGACCCAGTTCTCTGCACTCATTAGAATGCCTCCTACAGTGGCCTGCGGGTACCGTAAGATGCAATCTCCCTCATCTGAGGTTAATAAAACATGTTTTTTGATATTACAGCTTCTGTGCCAATCTCTTCTTTGTTGGTCTTAAGGACCAGATGTATCAGTGAACCCCTAAGAAGGTTTTTATTTCTACAAATGGCGCCCGAAAGTGGACCTCATCAGTGCAGCGGCTATCCAAGGGAGTGGTCTTGAAGGGAGACAGGAATCTACTGAGGAGTACAGGACAGGAATCTACTGAGGAGATTGTTTGTCTTCCAGCCCAGTATATTTCTGGTCTTCCTGATCTGATCCTCCAAGTGTTTGCCGCTCCCGACTGAGAACTTCTTTGGCGTGAGTATTTTAAAATGACCGTTAGGTCACTCAGAACTTGGCAGTTGGAACCTGGACACCATTTGATTGGTAAGAGCCGTTTTGCGGCACTTGCTGTTGGTTTGATGCCTTTGATTGGTAAGGTAGTTTTAGTAACACTTACTGTGGCTTTGTTTGTATGATTGGCCAATTTTGGAATTTGTTTTGTAATTATATATGCATTGCAATACATATAGGTGGGTAATGAGGAGATTTTTCTCTATTTGAAATTGTTTGAACAGCGCAACGTACAAAGAGTACCTTAAGCGCTACTTTGATTATAATACTGCATATTCTGCACTATTTTTGGCATGCCTGTTTCCAGTACACTTCGCAGAAAGTGTTGCTGTTTTGGAGGTACCGATATGGATTTAGTAAGTACTTAGTTGACTCCCTCAGAGGGGATACCTAAATAGGTTTACGTATAGTAAAAAGATATTTCTTCCTTGGTGACTAAGTACCCCATGGAACTAAATATGTACATAAAACGGATCCGGATCTGCGCACTTAGTAACATTCATAAGTGGTGATATGCAGAGCGCTTTTTGAGTGTTCTACCAGCCAAAACTGGCGAATTTGGTGTATTTTGGCTTCTTGACCATGGAACAGTTTTTTGGGCTACTTTTGAGAGCTCTTCTTGTAAATATGACTTACAATTAGTATTTACAAATAGGTTGGTCTTGCGTACAGTTTGTAAGCTGTCTTAAAGTCCTAAGTATTGATTTGTGGGTTAAATGTGTGTTTAAATGTCTATGTGGGGTTTGTGGTTTGACATTGGTAATACTTGTGTGAGTACTCTTTGTGTAAGAATGGCTAGCTTTAAGCGCGCTGTGTTGTGTGTCTCTGCGTATATGACCCCCTTCTGTAAATGTCTGAATGAGCTCAATGAGTTTGTTTATGTTTTTTTGCTGTCATCATTCTGTTATGCAAAATGTCATTTAGTTACTTACATATTAAATAAAAATCCAGAAATGAATTATATAACATACGCTAAACAGCTGCATGTTACTATTAAATTGACAGAGTAAGACACTGTACATGTGTGCAAATTGCCACAATGCTAAAGATAAAATTAGAATTCATATTCAATAGGATTAAAATAGGCCTCATACAGAGGAAGAAAAACGAAATTGTGTGTTTTGTAATCAATAGACTAAAATACACATGTTACAGCATTTTCCTTAAATACATTGTATTAGACATTAAAAGGCATGCACATCATATGAGTGAATTTGGTCGTTGCTGAACTAAATACACATTATAGAAAGATAGATTTGACTGCATTGAAATGCCTCAGTTTTTAAATAGACTGTGACATGCTTTTCTTTCAGCACCCGAGAAAAAGCTTTCCAACAGCTGTGTTTAAACTGACTAACTGAAAAGAAACTGTTTGACACAGCAAATGGGGATTTAACTCTGTCAGGGTATTTCAAATAATAAAGGGGTTTTTTCCTGAGAAAGGCGTGAAAATTCGACGCCTGCTGACAAACAACAGCTGCATAAATAGCATATGGCTATTCCTGATCACGGCCACAGACAGGAATGCTGAGTCAGCGAAATTTTAAGTCAGTGTACAACTGGTATACAGGCCTGCATTATTTTTAAAAGTTTCAAAACACCAGTTTCATTATTTTGGATAACAGAGAACAAAATTGAAAGTAGGGATTTCCTTTCTTAATGCCTTCTTTACATAAGTACATCTGTGGTTCTGATGTTAAATGATAACTGTCCTTTTAAAAAGTGGCGCAGACTTTTCCTGTTTCAAGTAAGGCTTCTGTGCTTAGGGTTATGAATGAATGCGTTTAAATATAATAGGCTACGAATGAAGCTTGCTTTTCTAATATGGAATCATCAAAATGGATGGTTTTGATAAAAAAAAAAAATTTAATTATATGAAAAAAATATATTGTTAAACATAAATGCTTTAAATTCGTTTTTTCATCTTTATAAAGCCTAATCATCATACTGTGAATTCCTAGTATCAAAGTTGAATTTAAGCAGTGCTGTACCGCAATAAGAAGGGAACTTAAATGTGAAATGTCACTTTACCCAGCCGTACAAAACTCATTTTTATAAGGGTATATCTTATACATTTCTGATTTCCCATTCCTGGGCTATCTAGAGAACACTCTGGGGGTTCCTATTATGCAAAAATATTGTAGGATATTCATTTTTAAGTGCCCCTACCACCAAAGTCGAAATTGAGCTAAATTCACAATTTTACAAGCAGTTCTACCACTCAAGGCAGTTTTAACGTGCTCTCAGGCTTCAATAAAGTATATGCAAGTATAAAACAAACAGCTGATCTCTGTATTACTAGACTGCACACCACACACTGTACACAAATGAAAATAAGTATACAGAAACCAGCAGACGTTATTATCCTACCTTTAAATTACTGGCAAACGGATCGGACAGGACTGCCTTTTAGCTGTGATTCTCCAGAGTTGCTTTGCATTACGAAAACCGCATGGCAAGTCTTGCACAAACAAAATGAACAGCTGCTGAACGGGTCAAAGGTCAGAGTTCTGCATTTAGCAACTTAGCAGGGTGAAGGGTAATGTTTGCTGGGACACTTCGACCTTCGAAAAGTTTTTGAAAGACGAGATGATAGCGCAAAGAGAGAAAGAGAAGCTTTGCTTCCTATTTTTGGCAAACACACGTTTTGCGCAGTCATATGAAACGAAGGAAAGGCAGCCTTCAGTTGAGCATTGATCTGCCATGTATATAAAAATAATGGTTTTAGTTTAAAGACTACTGTGTAGGGGCTACGATAAGGAGGAAATGGATTTTAGTTTGCATTCATGCGCCCTCATGTTAATCTAGTACAATTGCTCAAGAAATTGATACATTGGTTTGTTTGTGCCCAGTTGCTACAAATAGGGGTTGAAAGTGTTGACAGAAGTAAAATCTGTTTCAGGTTTTCCTACTGTCAAAATGGGGGAAGGAGGCTAGCTCCTCTACAAATTAAGGGTAGGCAAAATTATGTTTTCTCTCTTCTTTTTCTTACTTTTTTTAGTCTGTCTAAGTTGTCTGTGAAATAGCCATGAGACATTTCATTGGCTATTCAGTAATACTGTTTTAAAAATTGTTAGCATTAATAAAATGATAAAATCTATGTTATGTTACTGCCCATCCTGTATGAAAGAATGAGTAGAACAGATCGATGTTCCCTTATTTGATCTTTAAGGAAAATTGTATAGTGGGGGTTTCTGTTAAAAATCTCAGGTGGCAACACTATTATTGTTTATGTTATTCTCATGTTCTATACAGTTTTGCAAGGGCATTGCTAGTCTTTTATTAGCTAGTCTCTGTCAATAAGCTGACAGCCGTTATTAGAGCTGGAGATAGGGTTTTTTTTTCCTTTTGAAAATGATGTTGCATAGTCCAGATCGTGAAAAGTACAATGCAGGAAAGACGCTCATGTGATCCTTAGCAAACATTTTGAAGGAAAATATTGTTTTATAGGAGTTTGTTTGTCATAACATGTTCTGCTGGAGAAAATGTACTCACTATGTTGAAGTTTAGTTCTTTTTGCAATAAGAATCCCTGTTAAATTGCAGTTTTAGATTTTCCTGCTGCACCTATAACATGAGAGCATGGTCCTAAGCATAACATGTAAGAGAAATTATTTTACAAGTGTCTGCAGTCCTGTACAAGTAATGTAAAATCTATGAGTAAAAGTGTAGAACATTTCCTTTTTCTTGAGGGTTCTTCAGATTGGTAATATAGGAATACACCAATGTAAGTATTTGGAGTATGTCTGTATTGTTTTTCTCTTTTTCTCAGAATTTAGTAAATGAACACAGACTTCCTTGGCTGTTTGGGATTGGGTGATGTATTACTCTTGTCAGTTCACCAAAACATTCCTTTTATACTTGCCAATAGGTCCAGGGTTTTCTACTCTCAGATAGATGAAGTGGCTCTTGGGTGCCTTGCTAATGTATGGGGCGCCCGAGACTAAGGAAGTATTCTGAGACTATCCTCTCTGTTGTTAGATTATTTCTGTGCCTTGTCTAAAGACCTCTTGTTCTGTCCACCAATAGATATTTGCTGCCTTACAACCATTGCCAGAGGGGCCCGGACATCAGATCCAGCCTGGGAGTCAGCACCAGTCCAGCCTACAGTCAAAACGAAAGGAACCAGCATAGGCGTTGCTGGCAACTAGGACCTCAGTGAAGGTGGAAGCACTGGGACGTGAAGTGTGTACCCCTGCCACTGTCTTGGGCGAAAGACGGGGTTACAAATCAGGATGGAGAAATCTTTGTGTGGATCCAGTTTTTGATGCCCAGCTGAGAGAGTCACAGAACGACAAGGACGGCAAGGAGGCTTTTGCTTGAGGTGACCCCTTTGAAACAAGGGTTGCTTCAGGCCTTTGAGTCCTGGTCCCAAGTGAATGCAAGTCTACGCCTTTGTTTGTTGATCAAGAGATGCCCGAGCACACTGGGTACAATTTGTGGCCCTAACAAAAGAGCAGTGCGCCAGAGGTGCAATACAGGAGTTAGGGAAGGACTTGAGTTTAGGGTACAGGTGCTGTGCCCTTGGTGCCTGTTAGATTAAAGTGAAGAAAACTGGTGCACTGCCTGAGACACTGGACAGGATCATTGAGGGTATTTGCCCTGGGGGGTGATTGCCCTATCCTGAAAGAAAGACTTTTCCTTCTCCGTGATTCTTGAGTTGCGAGTTGTGCAGCTCCACCGTGGGAACAACAAGAGCCTGCCTGTGAGGCTCAAAACGGACACAGGGAGAAGACTCCCTCTGGTTGGTTGGTTCTAGAAATTCCCAAGGACTCTTTTTTTGTTAGTAATGTACCCCTTTGGTCGTCCCATTTTTGAGGAGGAGCAGCCCTTTGCGGCTCCTTGTCCTAATTCCTATGGCCCTGTGTGGTCCTCCTGGTCCCCCGGAGCCAGGATTGTTTTTGTAATAATATGTCTGATTGCTTTAATATTTTTTAAGAGGAATGTTTATTCTGCACGAGAAAAGTTCATCTGAGCATGTTACTTTACTCTTTCCTTAAGTATATTAATTGATAATTTAGCCCTCATAAAAAATACTGAGAAAGTCTATTGAAAATGTTTTTATTAGGTATGTGCTGTTGGCTATTTTGAAATTGACATAAATAGTCACTGAAATACATCAGAGCCCTGAAACTTAAAATTAGACTAGATGGTTTTGGTATTTGCTTTCTGCTTAGGATTGGAAAATATTGAGATTTCTGTTTGAGATAATAGTCATTATTCTCTCTTGCTACCTGTATGACCCAATGCTCTGTTCACTTTGTACTCCTGCTTATACCTTGTATATACCTGCTTAATGAAATGTTTAGAATGTAAATGCCCACCTAGCATAGGATATTGATGAATTTATGAGAAGAAAATGTGCAAAATATTTTCTATGTCTCTACTAGATCATGGGAATGTCTTTAGCTCATGCTAAAAGGATCATCTGTTAAAGATTGCAGGAATCGCTGTTAGCATGAGCTGAAAGCCATTTTGTACTTGGCAGCCATTTTAGTTAGCCATGTGCTCGCCATGTGCTTTCTCCCTCTTCCAGAGTCTTGCACATGCTCAGAGAGGCCTAGCTGGTAGAATGCACCTGCTCCTAGTATAGAACTGTCAGGCTATTCTTACTCATGTAAGCAGTTTAGTCTCCCTCCCACTTTGTGGAGCAAGCAAATTTTGTATACCCATATTAGTCAATAAGCATGCTTGTATGTGCTAGGACCTCCCCTTGATTTTATGCTGACTATATAACAAATGCATATATAAGGACCCTGTTCTCTGCACTCATTAGAATGCCTCCTTCAGTGGCCTGCGGGTACCGTAAGATGCAATCTCCCTCATCTGAGGTTAATAAAACATGTTTTTTGATATTACAGCTTCTGTGCCAATCTCTTCTTTGTTGGTCTTAAGGACCAGATGTATCAGTGAACCCCTAAGAAGGTTTTTATTTCTACAGATCAATAGCATCAGCAACAATTTCTTTAGAATGTAGGGGATGGATGGTATAATGTTCATAAATTTCTTCTACTCTGTATCGATCCACTTTTTCTATCTGACCTGTCAATAGTGATGTGTTGTCATCCATATGTGTGATATCTTGAAGAATATCTATATTTTTATAATATATGTTATTTTGTACCAGATATGAAGTTGCCTTTTTAACTTTACTAACATTTACTAACTCTTGCCATATCTTTTTATTCTTGGTAGGGACAACATTTACTCAAATTATAAGTCCCTCTTCTAAATTTGTATCTACCCCTATAGTTTCAATATTTTCCTTAAAATCTAATGGCAAGAATACAACGCTACCTTTGAGACCTTTCTGGAGCTTACTTGGAGGTAACATCCCTGTCTTTGGCTCCATACGAACTAAAGCTTGAAACGGATGTATAGATTGTATTAGTATGGATTCATAAACATTCAAATCATTAAGTACTTCTGGAATAGGTAGTATTTCTAAGCTGTTGTATACTGCTCTAGCAGGCATTTTGTTTTTCTCTAACTTACATTAACAGTACTTACATATAACTTGTCGGGTGGACAAGTCATACTGTCCCTCTACAATCATGTAAACAGCAAATGCACGCCACATATCGTTATTCTCTTTTTTTACTTTTAATATACAAATCAAGATTACTAGTTTTTTGGGAGAACATGGCGGCTGGCTAAAGGCAGGTCACAGGAGCTTCTCCTAGTATGCAGAAGTGAAGGGATTTGTGGAGGTTTTCATAATGCTACTGGAGGAATAAGCACAATAGAAGAGCTCAATAAGGAGCGAGGAGGATTGATAAGTTTACTTTTAAAACGGTTGGGTGTTGCATCGTAGATCTGGTATCAGCAAGCTAGCAGATGCCCTTGTTTGGAGCCACGTATATTCATTGGGTGCCGGCAGAGAGAGCCTACCTTGCACATACCTATTGGCGTTGAAGTTGGCTGACGGTGGAGGGCTGCCGTGTCAGGAAAGGCGCGAGGTTGCGGCTGTCATGACGGCTTGGAGTGGCGGAGAGGGGTGGGGTGTGGCAGCCACAGCGGGAGTTGGAGACGGAGAGCAGCGCTGGTCGAGAGTGACACTGGGGGTTAGGAGAGGACAGCAAGCAGCAGCCAGGATTTCCTTCCGGGGGAGAAGAGGTGGAGATAGCCTCAGGGGGTTGTCGAAGGCTGGGGCAGACTTGGGGGAAACAGTTTTAGGGCAGCAGAACAAGGAACAACGATTGCAGGAATAAGGAGAGGAGAAAAAGTCACAGAAGTTGTGTCAAGGGATCTTGGAAGACACTAGGAGCAGGAGCAAAATTGAGGTTAGTCGGGTTGTCCTGGGGAGATATACGTTATGATGTGCGAAGAGGGGAAAAATCTTGTTTGAGTAGAATTCAGAGGGGGGACAACATATAGACGGAGGGCCAGGGGAGGAGGGTGCAGAGAAAATAGCCCCCATAGCGAGGAGAACCAACACAAAGAAGCAAAGAGCAGAAAAAATAGAGAGGCCAGAAAAGAGGCATATGAAAACTAGGCCTGGGCGGTAAATTCCATTCCGCTCGCAGAATTTGCGGAATTTGGGTAATTTCGCGTTCCGCGGAGAATGCGTAATTGCCAAAAATTCCGTGATCCGCGTATTTGCGGAATTTTTTGCTTGTTCGCGCTTTCAAAATGCGTGTTTACGAGGTATTTCTCCCCAAGCATGCAAACAGCATTCGCAAACAGGAAAAAAGCATCGCGAACGGGCGGAACAAGCAATTCCGCGTGTTCGCGGAACATTTGCGTGCTCGCGGAGATTTTTTACCATTTTGCGGAGCTTTGCGTAGCGCGACTACGCAAATTCCGCCCACCCCTAATGAAAACGAGTCAAAAGATCAAGGTTACCCCCTCTCCTAGGAACTTTTTTAAGGTACTTCCGAAAATGCTACTATTAAGTGAAGCAGGGATGTCGGGCAAAGAGGGGCAGGGAGCAGTGGTGGGGAGGGGCAGTTAAAACCCCCAGAAGAAGAAGCGCTGGCCTTTTGGGAGAGTGTTTGTGGCCCAAATAGATTTCAGATACTGCCAGTTGAGGATCCGGAAATCTCAGAAAGTCCAGAAAGCCCAGAAAGATTGGATCTTGGCAGGGCACCTCAATTAGACCCAGGGGTTGAAGTTGCCATTTTGTCTAGTCAAATGCCTGGCCTGGAGCACATTTCTACATCTGAGGTGAGGGAGACTAAGACGCAGAGTGTGAAGAAGGAGGGGAAGGAAGGGGGTACAGAGGGAGCGCCATTAGGCAAATTAATTTCAGCACTCTCCTCAGAGATAAGGAGCAGGTTTGAGACCTCATAAGGGAACCAGAAGGAGATTAGGTTGGCCTGCGAGAGCCTGGAAAAAAAGATAGATGACCTTGCAAGTAGAACCACAATTTTAGAGGAGACAATAGAAGAACTCAAGAGCACAGCACAGATGAACAAAAAGGATATAAAGTCTTTAAAATTGAGAGAACAGGGATCCAGGAATGGGAGGAAAGGATGGAAAATAATCAGAGGAGAAATAATTCATGGATCTTAAATGTACCAGAAGGAGCGGAGGGAGAAGATTTGAAACATTTCGTAGTTAGGTTGATTAAGATTGGGCTGTAATTCGAAGAGTCAGATCAAGAAATTGTCAGAGACATTCAAAGAGTTCATAGGGACCTGTTCAGACTAAAGAAAGATTAAATGAGGAGACAGTCGAATATTTCCATTTCAATTTAGGCTCTTCCCCTGCATGAGTAGTGTGGGATGCATATAAAGCTTATATAAGGGGGAAGTTAGTAAGCTGGCCGACAGCCAAAAGGAGAGCTTTTCGGGAGGAAGTTAGGAATTTAGAAGAAAAAATAAGAAGAGCAGAAGAATATATGGCAATTACAAATCGGAGAGAGTCCCTTCAGTTGGAGTTACTGGATGTTAAATTTAAATTATCTATTATTTTTTTTAAAAGAATCAGGAAAAGATAGGAAGTTAGCAAATTAGCGCATTTTGATTACGGGGAGAACTGTAGCAAGCTATTAGCCTTGCAAATTAAGAAGGATCAGGTGAGGAACCTGGTACATGAAATTAAATGCCATGATACTGAATTGGTGTTAACAAATAGAAAGGAGATTGAGGGAGTATTTTTGAACTATTTTGCAAATTTACATGAAGAAGATTTGGTGAGCTCAGAAGAAGAGAGGAGAATATGGTTGAATCAGGAATCAGTAGAGCCGCTAAATGAAGAAAAAGCAATGATTTTAAATGCACAAGTTCAAACGTGGGAAGTGGAACAAGCACTTAAGAAGGGTAAACGGGGTAAAGCTCCCGGTCCAGATGGTCTGCCATATAAGGTCTACAGAGCTCTTGCTGGCACCTTAGCTCCAATTCTAACCAAGTTATTTAATGAGATTTTTATGGATGGGGTGTCTCTACCAGAGTCATGGTCGGAAGCTACAATTACTCTGATTTTAAAACCTAGGAAATGTGCAAAAAGTTGTGATTCATATTGGCCAGTGTCACTTTTGAATTGCGACTACAAGATACTTGCTAAAATTTTGGCAGAAAGGCTCAATGGGCATGAGCTTACTTATACTTTAATAGGGGCAATAGACTGCTAATAATTCCCTTTTGGCAGTTATAGCTTTAGACGCAACGAAAGCCTTTGATCGGGTGAATTGGGCCTTCTTACAATCAGTGATGAAAGCTGCAAATTTAGGAGATAGGTTCTGTAAAGTATTGGCGGCAATATATAAGTCACCAAGGGCAAAAGTACTAGTGAACGGTATATTGACACCAACTTTTAAGATCACGAGAGGGACGAGACAAGGGTGCCCTTTGTCACCATTATTGTTTGACTTGTATATGGAACCACTGGTGAAAAAGCTAAGGGCGGAACAGAGGATCTTAACCTGTCGATGCAATGGCTGGGAAAAAAAATTGTCTCTTTACACAGACGATCTTATGATCTATGCGGCTGATCTGCAGACCTCAATTGCTCAGGTAAATAAAATAGCTAAGTGCTTTGGGAAGGTCTCAGGTAGTGAGATAAACAGAGGGAAGACCGAGATTATGATCTGGAATATGGATGGGGGCGAAGAGAAGATTAAAACCGAGATGAGATATTTGGGAGTTAGAGTGACACAGGACATTACGAGACTCTCGGAAACAAACTTTAACAGAGTAAAGAAAGAGGTGTGTAATTTGATGGCAGGCTGGGCACATCTTCCTTTAACGATCTTTGGAAGAGTAAATTTAGTAAAAATGGTTATACTCCCAAAGGTTACCATTCTAATTAACTCAATACCCCTACCTTCTAAAGAGGTGTGGTTTGCGAAACTACAGGGAAAGATTAGCAGCTTTGTTTGGGCAGTTAAAGGGCCTTGTATTGCTTGGAAGAAGCTCAGGAGGAAGAGAAAAAGGAGGTTTAGCCCTTCCGGACTTGCAATTTTATGCTTGGGCGTTTTTGCTTAAGAACGGCAGAATGCACTTGGACAGGCCCCTATGTTCTGAAATTGGCAGGATATTTTCAGCAATGATAAAGGAAGTAAACGGGGGTAATATTGGATTTATGTTGAAGTTTGCGGATCCAAGGTACTTTAAAAAGGTGAGGTTGAAAACTTTACGGGGAATGGCAGAAACCTGGTATCGGATTAAAAGGATCTTAAAGCTACCTTACCATAGTAATCTGGCTCCAATTTGGAACTCACCAGGCTCTCCGGATTGGACGAAAGATAAGTTGGCGTGTCCTTTGAGGGAGGCTGGCATTTTAAGGTGGGAAGATTTGTGAAGGAAGGACACTTGATATCATGGGAGGAGTGCCGAGAGAAAACAAACCATATGGTATCAAGGTTCACATTTTTACAAATTCAAAGCTGGTTTCAGTCATCTCCTGCAAAGATAGGGAGTTCAAATGAGTTGGAGGAGAGTTCGTTTTTTGAGACACCAAAGAAGAAGGAAATATCAAACTGGTATTGGCGCATGATTGAGGAGTCAGATAGGAAGTTCATGCTACCGCAAGAGTTGTGGGGGAGATGCTTGCCGGACCCTGCGCTGGAGATATTATGGCAAGTATCTTTTTCTATGCTTTATCAAGTGGTTAAGCCTGCCAATTTAAGAAGAAACCATCTCTTCTCAATCCATAGGGCGTACTGGACTCCCCTTAGGCTGTCGAAGTTTGGAAGCTGAGGAGTCCCAAGTGTGGGCTAACTATGGCAGATGATCTGCACATGTTTGTAGAGTGTCCCAAAATACAGTCTTTCTGGAATGATGTGAGTAAGGCTTTAACGGATATCCTAAATGTACAGATCCAGATAAGTCCATTCCTTGTCTTCTTTGGTTCTTTTACTGCATTAGGGGAGACTAATAAGGAGAAGTCAAAATTAATTTTCTACTCAATGCTGCTGGCAGGAAGAGAGATATGCAGAAAGTGGATTAGCAAAAATCCTCCCACGTATAATGATTGGGTGGCTTCCATGAAAAACACATTTAGGTTGGATGCAGTTTCCCTAGGGAAGAAAAGATATGCCTTTTCGCTCCCTTTGGTGGACTTGCTGGAGAGAGAGTGGGGTGAGGGACTTGAAAAACTGGTCCAATGATTAATCCGAACAGACCTCAGCTTTGGGTACTTTTCTTTCTGTCTTTCCACCTGATGGGAGAGCTTGGTGGATAAGATAAGTGCACATGGAAGGTCGTGATTTAATGGGCAATATCAGAAGCACCTCTTCCGGCACGAGGTCAAGAAGCTCGGACAGGCGTGCCATGGAAGGTGAATCTAAAGCAAATGAGGACAAAAAAAAACAAAAAACAGTTTGGTTTCTCAGAACACACTGCCTTAAAGTTTGAAATCTCTTTTTCAAAATTATCAACAGTAATACCTGTCTCCTGTTCTGCAACTCCTGTTGATACCAACTCATCATTTTTGCTACACTTCTGTTCCAGACCAAAGAAACGAACAGAACATCATCACAAATGTTTTCTGCCTCTATTACAGTACCATGCAAAAGAGCTCTATTTATTTCTCCTAAACATAGAACCAGAGTTTTTCACATAGTAAAGCCTTAAAGCGAAAGTTCGCATTTTAGAGTGGTGTACACCTAACATTCTGAAATGATGGAAGGTGCTTTGGTAAACTTTCTTCGATAGATAAGCTAGTGAGTGTCCCTGTAAATTAGAGTGCTTCCTCAGTTTGTATGGATCTAAACCTTGCAAAGCCATAATTTTATGTTTTAGACTTTTCCTTGAAAGGTTACGTAAAACTTGTCTCAATATATCAATTGATTGCTGAAGGAATACTCCAAACACTACTACAATTCTATTTGTCTACGCTGTCCTTGCACCTCTTCAGCAATCACTTCCTCTACATTTCTAGGTACCGTTACATAACAAAGTCCAGATCATCAACTGCATGCACTCATGTATTGTCTTGCTAGTAGCATTCTTCATTAAAGAAAGGCTCAGTACTTGAAGTATGTATCCATTCACAACTAAAAACCTTGCAAAAGTTTGTCCTATTCACAAGTCTTTTCTTTTGGCTTTGTCTTTTTATTGTCAATACTATTTTGCTAGTGTTTTCATTCTGTTTAGAATACAAACAAATTGCTCCTTCTTCAGAGCAAAGAATTTATCAAATACACCCTCAACACGTTCCTTTTGCCTTACTGCTTCTCTTCTTCTTTTATACTTTTTCATACTTAAATTTTGTATTACTCTGCTACGAAACATTCTAAGTCTGACCTTAAATTGCTTCTATCTCCTATTTAAAGTGGTTTTTTTTCTCTTTGGTTTCTCAGTTTGCTTTCTATGTAGTTGTTGACGTTTGTTACTGTCTGTTGTATATTCTTGCTTATTGATTCCATTTTCCACTTTTTCTAACTGAGCAGATATAATTTTAAGAAATCTCTTTGTCTTTTTACCAGCAGCTCTTTTCACTTTTACCACTTTTTCAGCATTTTGACCCTTTTTTTTCTCAGTTCTGAGGAGATGGTATTTTTGCTGTTGTTTGTTTCTCTTCTGACTTTTTGTTGGCATTTTATATGTCTGTAGTTCACAGGAAATTGATATCTGAAAGGAAAAAAAGAACATGAACACAGTTACCTTTGTAGACGTGCACATAGCTCACAGAACATACACAGTATATATCGTACCTTTTATGCACATACCAGAATGCCTTATACCCTAACTGCAGGGTACCTTCAGTGGTCACTTATGCATGCTAGAAGACCAGTTTATGGCTTCTGTATGAGTTTTAAATCACCCAGTTGGCCTAGTTGTAAAAGTGCATGCATTGATTTTAATATAGCACGCCTCAAGCATGACAGAAAAAGACAACTCAGAAGGTTTTTAAATATCAATGCAACTGCTTCCACTAGCACTTGATATATATCACTTGTACCTGTCTTTGTGAGTGAATGTTCAGGTGGGCACATTGGTCTCTACAAGTGCATATAGCTCACTAAAACTTCAGAGTAGATGTGTTACCTTTTAAGCACATAGCACCCTGTCCTATGGCTAGCTGCAGCCTATCTCACTAGTGAGTTATACATGGAAAAACAGCAGTTTATACCTTCTACAGGACTTTTAAATGTCAACGTTAGTCTAGAAGTAAAACTACATGCACAGGCTCAAATGTAGCACGCCCGAGACATGATGCAAGGGCTACTTCTCTACATGTTAGTTTTCAAAGTCTTATTTCTTTAGCAGATATCTAAATAAGTGTCTCAATTCCTATACGGTGCTCTGACTGCATCTGTATGTAAGTTTCTTCATAAATGACGATATGTTTTTCTAACCTGTATGATTCTCTAAATATTTTTATGAAGGGTGCACAGTTTTCCTCCTGAATATGTTAGTGAGTAATAGGTTTTTTAGGTGTATGTGAAACTACTTTCCTAAGCGCTATATTGATGTCACTTGTGCCTGTTTATATCAGCAAATCTTTAGACGTCTCTGTCATTATCTTACTTGGTGTTTTAGTATGTCTATGCTCTGCTACTAAGGTGTATCAGATTAAACTGTGGCTGGGAAGGTGAATATTTAACAGAGCACATACGTTACTATGAGTGCATATACCTCTGTGAATCTTCAGAGTACATGTATTATCTTTTAAGCACATATTAGTCAACCCTATGATCTAGCTACAGCATACCTCAGTGCTTACTTATATCTTCTAAAAGATTATTTTATGCCTTGTGCAAGAGTTTAAAATATGAAGCATGGGCCAGCATTAAAACTGCATGCAGAAGCTAAACTGGACAACACTCACAACATGATGCAATATCTACTTCTGTGTATATTACACTTGGAGGTGTCATTTCCTTGGCAGATATCTGAATGAATGTCTCAGTCATATCTGGGTCTGTGTATCCATGTGCATGTAAGTTAGTGGATAAATCACTGTCTCACTTTGTAATATGTAAGGTTATCTAAATGAGTTTGTAAGGGGCTGCATAGTATGCTTCCTGAATATGTGTACAAGTGCCTTCATTAGCGCTAGATAGATATATCTCACTTGTGCCTGTCTATATCAGTGAATTTTTAGGTGCTTCTGTTAGTATGTCAGTGGGTGTTTTAGTGCCTGTCTGCTTTTCTGCTAAGCTGTGTTAGATTAAACTCTGGGTGACAGGGTGGATGTTTAATGGGGCACATGAGTTTGTATAAGAGAATAAAGCTCAGTGAATCTTCCGACTACATGTCTTACCTTTTAAGCACATACCAGACTGCCCTATGGCCTAGCTACAGCCTAACTCAGTGGTGGGTTATATCTAGTACAAGATTAGTTTACACCTTGTGCAGGAGTTTAAAATATAAAGGTTGGCATAGCAGTAAAAGTGCATACAGAGGCTAAACTGCACAAGGCCCAAAACATAATGCAAGGGCTACTTCTCTACATATTAAACATGATAGTCTCAGTTCTTTAGCAAATCTGTGAATGGATGTCTCAGTCCCTATCTGGCATGTGATTGAACTTGTAAGAAAGTTTGTGGGTAAATGACTGCCTCCCTTTGTAACCTCAGTGGTTCACTAAATCTGTCTGAAAGCGGCTGCATGGTTTGCCTCCTGGATGTGTTACTGAGTATTGTTTTGTTTTAGGTGTATGTCAAATTGGTTCATTAGCGCTGCATAGATATCACTGCTGCCTGTCTATATCAGTGAATGGTTAAGTGCTTCTGCCACTATGTCAGTGTTTTTTGAGTGCCTCTCTGATTTTGTACTAAGTGGTGTCAGATGAAACTCTGGCTGGCAGGATGGATGTTTAATGGGGCATGTGAGCTTCTATGAGCGTCAATAGCTCAGCAAATCTTCAGACTTTTAAGCACATAGCAGCCTGCCCTATGGCCTACCTACAGACTACCTCAGTGGTGACTTATATCTAGTACAAGATCGGTTTATGCCTTTGTAGGACTTTAAAATATGGAGGTTGGCCTGGTAGTAAAACTCTATCCAGAGGCTAAACTGTACGAGGCTCAAAACATGATGCAAGGGCTATTTCTCTGCATGTGAGACTTAAACGTCTCAGTACTTTAGCAAATTTGTGAATAAACATCCCAGTCCCTATCTGGGACTGTTATTGCATGTGCATGTAAGTTTATAGGTAAATAACAGTCTCTCTTTTGAACCTCTATGGTTCTCTAAATATGTCTGAAAGCAGCTGCATTGTTTGCCTCTTGAATGTGTTAGTGAGTATTAGGTTTTTTAGGTGTGTGTGAAACAGTCTTCATTAGTGCTACATAGATTTCACATGTGCCTATCTATATCAGTGAATCCGTAGGTGCTACTGTCAGTATGTCAGTGGCTGTTTTAGTGGCTGTCTGCTTTTCTACTAAGGTGTGTCTGAATAAACTCTGGGTGGCAGGCTGGATGTTTAATGGGACACATGACTTTGTATGAGCGCATATAGCTCAGTGAATCTTCAGGCTACATATGTAACCTTTCAGGCACCTACCACTTGCTCTATGGCCTAGCTACAGTCTACCTCAGTGGTGACTTCTATCTACTAGAAGATCACTTTATGCCTGGAGTAGCAGTTTAAAATTTGAAGGTTGGCCTAGCAGTAAAACCGCATCCAGAGTTTAAACTGTACAAGGCCCAAAACATAATGCAAGGCCTGCTTCTCTGCATGTGAGATTTGAAAGTCTCAATTCTTTAGCAGAATGAATGTCTCAGTTCTATCTGCAGCTGTCATTGTATGTAAGTTTGTAGATAAATGACCTCTATAGTTCTCTAGTCTAAATGTGACTCGAAGGGACTGCATAGTTTGCCTCCTGGATGTGTTAGTGAGTATTAGATTTTTTAGGTGCGAGTCCAACTGCCTTCATTACCACCATATAGATGTCAGTAGTGCCTGTCTATTTCAGTGAATCTTAAGATGCTTCAGTCACTATGTCACTGGGTGTAGTTTGCGGAGCTTTGCTACATGGAACTCAGCGAAGTGACCAAAAAACCCTGCGCAGTTCCGCAAGTGGCGGAGTGCAGTGCGAACTGCTGTTCGCACTGGTCTCCCTGCCGCTCGGGTAGAAATTCTACCCGAGTGGCAGCTCGCTCTCATGAACTTACCATTCGCGAGCGGGGCAGAAAACACCACTGCACTACGCGGAGCAGAGTTTTCTGCATTCCGTGAGCTTTGCGGAGCGCGGAGTGCAGAAACCTCCGCAAACGGTGCGGAGTTCACCGCCCAGTCTTATGTTAGTGGTTGTTTTCGTGACTGTTTGTTTTTGTACAAAGCTGTGGCAGATTAAACTCTGGAATTTTTAATGGGGCATAGGAATTGGTAGGAGCGCATATAGCTTGTTAAATCTTCAGACTGCATGTGTAACCTTTTAACCACATATCAGCCTACTCTGTGGCCTAGCTACAGCCTACCTCAGTGGTAACTTATATCTTGTACAAAATTAGTTTATGTCTTGTGTAGGAGTTTAAAATATGAAGATTTGCCTAGGAGTAAAACTGCATCCAGAGGCTAAACTGTGCAAGGCCTAAAACAACATGGGAGCACTACTTCTCTGAATGTTAGACTTGAAATTCTCAATTCTTTAGCAGATATGCGAATGAATGTCTGTGTCCCTATCTGTGGCTGTCATTGCATCTGTATGTAAGGTTTTGGTAAATGACTGCCTCTCTTCATCACCTCAATGGTTTTCTAAATGTGTCTCTGAGGCTACATACTTTGCTTCCAGGATGTGTTAGTGTGTATGAGATTTTTAGCTGTGTGTGCAACTATCTTTATTATCGCTAGAGAGATATCACTTGTGCCTGTCTATGTGAGTAAACATTTAGGTGCTTCTGTCATGATGTCAATGGGTGTTTTAGTTCTCATTTCCTTTTCTACTAAGATGAATCAGATGATTTTATATGATGCTCAAGTGTACGAGGCCAAAAACATGAAAACGGACTACTTTTCTGTATGTAACAGTTGTAAGTGTCAGTTCTTTAGCACATATGTGAATAATTGTCTCTGTCATTATCTGAGTCCATATTTGCATGTGTTTATAAGTTTGTTGGTAAATTACTGGCCCTCTTCGCAACCTGTTTGGTTTTCTAAATCTGTCTGTAAGGGGCTGCGTTGTGGGAGTTTTAGTGTTTCTGTGCTTTTCTATTTAGCTGTGTCACATTTAAGTCTGGGTGGCATAGTGCATGTTTAGTGAGGCACATGGGTCTGTGGGAATGCATATAGCTCAGTGAATCTTCAGAGTACATGTGTTACGTTTTAAACATATAGCTTCCTGCACTACGGCCTAGGTACGCCCTTCTTTAGTGGAGAGCTATATGTTCTAGAAGATCAGTTTACACCGTGTGTAGGAGTTTAAAGTAAGAAGGCAGCTCTAACTTTAAAACTCCATGCACAGGGCAACTATACCACACCCAAGACATAATGCCTAGGTTTCTACTTAGGCATGTCAGATTGAAGTTGGGGTGGCACGCTGCATGAATACTTGAGTACAAACATTTTTATGAGTACATATACCTCACTTAAACTTCACAATACATATCTTACATACTAACTACATTGCACCCTGCCGTACGGCCTAGCTAGCAGTCCCATAAAATATTTAAGTAAATGTAACAGTATCTGACTGTCTGTTTTAAAAGCAATAGAAATCTGAACATGCATTACAACTGCTTTACATACTGCTAGAAATATATATATACTTTCTGAGTATGTTACTAAATGTATAAGTGCTTTTGTTGATCCATAACTGGGTCAGTAACACCCTATATACTTTTAAAACACGTATGTCACTTTCATCATAACTGGTCTAATCTATATATTGCTTCACATAACACTGTCCATATAATGACTAAGTTACAGAATCTCAAATGGACAACTCTCACTTCTTTAACCAGAAACAACCAAACTTTAAAACATAACTACAGTATATTTCAGAGGTCACATATATGTATGAAAACATACATTCAAAACATGACAAACAAATTTTACATGCTGGTAGTAGCAGTACAAAGGGAAGCTTTGCACTAGTAACCGTAATCCATATGTGAGCACTGCATGTTTATCTGTGCCAAGCAGTGTTTTATTACACATCTCACTTAGAATAATAATTAAAGACTATATCTCACCATCTATGCACATACAAATTTGCCATGAATCTATCCAACACCTACACTAAACAGTATATAATACATAGCTTTCACCATTGACAAATTAATAATCCATATATACCCACAGTGCATAGTTTCCACATTCAATTGTGACTGTTTTAGTCCTCTTTTACAATGGGCCAACTAGGACTAAATGAAACAAATGCTCTCCCTAAGACCTATATTTCTTTACAAAAGATTAAATCTTGTATGGGTTGAGATTCAGGCACAAAACTACAAAAGTAAAATACTCAAATGAATGTATACATCTTTTTATAGAAATTCCTTTTATTTTTCATTTTTATAATTTTCTTATTTGTTATAAACAATATACATCAAATATATGATAGATTCATTTATTAAAAATAACACATTTCATGTAATGATATGATACAAAAATATTTATTCCAGATAAGCCCCCAGCAATTAAATCAATCTAACATAAGATCACATTCATTCCGAACACTCGCTCACAGTCATACAAAACACATATACACATGTGGGTATAAGAAACACATAGATGTAAAACGTTTCCAATTGGCAAAATTGATAACCAAAGCCAAAGGGTCTGGGCGCACCTAGGACTAAAGTCACACAATTCAAATGAAAACATTGTTTGTCAGCAGTACATCATGTATATACATGAAAAATCACATCTTATAATACATTATTATATATAACTTTAACCATTAGTCTACAGTCTTTTTTATCACTGACAGAATGGACTAAAGGTGCACAACTGCAATATGCAGCTTTATGAAAACACATTTTAAACTAATTTCACACACACCTAATCTGCACCTAAGACAAACTGTGTCTTAGTACCTAATAATATTGATATAAAACCAGTCATATTATCAGTTATCAGCCATCTTATCCTTTTTAAATACTTTTTTAATATTTCAAACTATTTTATTACAATATGATGTAGTTATATACGTTGTTAATCATTTTTTTTATTTATCAAGAAATGTAATTGGCATACCAGAAAATTGAGTTCATTGGTAAAATCACTTTTGTTTTCTCTTATGAGATAGATGCAATAATCTTAGGTTTCGTAAAAACTTAGCATAAGAATGGCACACCACTCTTTCGATTGCCTGATACTGCAAAAGTCAGTGAATGAAAACATTCCTTTTATTATTCATTATTGTGACTACATTTCTAAATGGTTACTGTTAACCCTTTCACTCCTTTTTAGAGGTAGCCCAAAATGGATGCCTTTGTTTCAATTCTCGTGACGTATTCGTGATCATAGCAATGAATAAGTGAAAAAAACTAGAGCCGGAAAACCTACTTTCCTTTATAGTTTTTTATTTTTAACACTATACTACAGGTTATTGCAAACTCCTCAGTAGGTAATGATACCTGCCTTATAAAACAATAAACCTACATCTCTGCAATTTGTAAAAACTGATACCTGTCTCTTTTAACACCCTTCCCCAATACACCCTCAGCACATTCTCCATAGAAATCCACTTGAACCAGTAGGTCAGAAGGTCATAGCACATTCTAGAAGGGCCATACTATTTACAAAATGAACTACAGCAGATGTTGTTTACTGTACACACTGTAAAGCATCTCCAAGTTTGCATTACATTTTTTGCTATTTAGCACATCCAATGAACATCTCTTTACTAATCCCTTCCAAGTGCTACCTACTTTTATTCACCTGCATATTCCCTCCAACATATCACATTTTTAATTTTTTTGAAACCTCCAGCACATACGCATTTTAAATGCCTTTCATTCTATCAGGTACCTCATTCAGCTACAGCCTTCTCCTCTCTACTATTCCTGCTTCACTTCAAAATGTGTGTGGATTGTGGGCCACAGCTATGTCTATTGGGCTGGTGAGGCTGCAAGAAGGAGAAGTATAAACAGGGACTTGGGTTTTCCTAATGTGGACATTACTTGGATTGGGCAGAGAAGATTAAAGTTTCATCAATTGATGCCTCTGGTTAAAACCATTGTGGATTCACCAGCCCCTGACCTTATGATTGTGCACTGTGGTGGCAATGACCTAGGCACATTGACTGGGGTAGGACTGGAAATTCTAATGACGGATACCTATGCTAAATTGATGATGCTTTTCCCTCACACTCTGTTGGTGTTCTCTACCATATGCCAAAGGTAGAAACGGAAGTGGTCTAATCGATTCTGTTCACAGATTGACAACGCCAGAAAATATGTTATTAATACTGTTTCTGCAATCCTAAGAGACCATAACATGGGCTCAATCTACAACAACAACCTACGTTTTGATAGGTATGGAATCTATAGAAGTGATGGGGTTCACTTTACAGATGAAGGCTACAGGGTGTTTCTAAGCAACCTGAAACTCTGCATCCAGTCTTATATGTAGCTGTCGTATACATACAATTAACACAAAGGCTTTTGTCAGAGCCACCTTAATGTCCAGAATACTGTTAATTTTCTTTATAAAGATCCTTTTTGTCCCAATTTTGGGAGTGTTTGCCATGACATCGCAATGGTCACGAATATGTCGCAAAATCAGAAAACAAAAGCAGACATTCAACGGCCACTAGCACATGTAAAAATGATAGCTAAAAAAAATCCTTCTAAACATTGCACCAAGCATATTACTATATACATGGTTCTTTAAAAATCATGTTTAAACTCATGTTTTTGTACTATACTTAATTAAAAAACAACTGTAAAAGCCATTTTTGAGTGTTCACGGTGACGCCGAGAGTCGCAATGACGTTGGTAACCACGATAAATGTGCTTGTTTTAAAAAATGTAAAACACATATATGCACACATATTATAGAATTTTACACGCTAGGGGTTTATTACTGTACTGTTTAAACTCATAATTTTCAACTAAGTTTCTATAAACAACATCTTCCAAAACTATTTTCCGTTTTCGCGGTGATGCCGGGAGTCGCAATGACGTCAGTAACCGTAATCATGCTTTTTTTACAAAGTGTAAAACACGTATTTGCACACATATTACAGAATTTTACACACTAGGGGTTTATTACTGTACTGTTTAAACTCATAATTTTCAACTACGTTTCTATAAAAACATCTTTAAAACCTATTTTCTGTTTTCACGGTAACGCCCGAGAGTCAATCTCAATATCCACCACCACATTCGAAATCTATAACTATATAATTAATTCTTACCATCACTCGAGATACACCACTATATAAATACCTAAAAACATTTATCACTCTCAATATCTTTATAATAGTATGTATTAATGATCAACTGCATAATGAGAGTAGCTGCATGAGTCTCTGAGTGGGTCTGTGACTGTGTGCATCACTCTCTAAGTGGGTCTGTCAGTGGGTACATAAGTCTCTGAGTAGGTTTGTGACTGGGTGCATGAGTGTCTGAGCAGGTATGCAAGTGGGTGCATGAGTCTTTATATGAGTATACAAGTGGGTGCATGAGTCTATTAGTGGGTATGTGAGTGGACGCATGACTCTTTTATTGGGTCTTTGAGTGGGTATATAAGTCTATGAGTGGGTATGTGAGTAGACTCGAGTCTTTGACTGAGTCTGTGAGAGGGTACCAGAGTGTTTCAGTGGGTATGTGAGTGGGTATATGACTGTCTAACTTGGTATAGGAATGGCTGTATAAGTGTCTCAGTGGGTACATGGGTGTGTGACTGGATTTATGAGTGGGTGCATAAGTGTCAGAATGGGTCAGTGACTAAGTGTATGCATCTTTGACTATGTCTGTGAGTGGATGCGTGTATATCTGAGTGGGCCTGTAAGTGAGTGTATGAGTTTCTCTCTGTGTCTGTGATTGGGTGCATAAGTCTCTGAGTGGGTATGTAAGTGAGTGCATGAGTGTCTGAGTGAGTATGCAAGTGTGTGAATGAGTGTCTATTAGATATATGAGTGGGTGATTGAGTCAACGAGGTTACCTCCTCATCTTGGTAGGATCCGGACTTCGTTAATTTAGAAACCTTTTGGCAGCAGCAAGGATTTAATTGAAATGTGCAAGTTCCTTTCAAGACTATTTATTAAAAATGCCTATGTTGAACTTGAATGAAAGAACATTACAGTATGCAGTTTGTTATAACGCTATTGTGGCACTACAGACATTTTATTGCCATACGAATTGCATTATGGGAAATGAAGTACATGAACACACAGGCACGTGATGCAATAAAGTATTTAAACACCGGGGACTTGACTAAGTTGTTACCTACCTGTGAAAAAGGCATTCCGCCGAAACGGGTCAGGGTGAACAACGATGGCTGCTGTCTATGTTAATTTACTTATTAAATGCTGCTATCTCTGGATCTGGGCTGTGGCACTTTCTTTCTGTATATCTATCTATATATATATATATACACACATATTCATATATACATATACATACATATTCCCTGAAAAACCATAGGTTTCAGGGACGTTATAGGTAGAAATTAGCATTTAAAAAACCTTTGAAATTCACTGGAAAACATAGGTTTCAGGGACGTTATAGTTAGAAATTAGCATTTAAAAAACCTTAGAAATTAACTGAAAAACCACAGGTTTCAGGGACGTTATAGTTAGTTGGACATTTTACTCGCACAAAACCAGAGAAATTCGGCCGTTATAGTTAGTTGAGCTAACTATAACTCGCGCCCCCGCAATGCACTGCTGATGACATCACATATTACATCATTCATGACATGGTCAGTGACATCACTGATGACATCACTGATGACCTCTCAAATGACATCACTGATGACATCGTCCAGTGACTGTGTGTTTCTGTAAAGTTTAAATATGTTTTATATATATAAATGCCAAGGTGTATTGAAGAATGAGTGGGTGTATGAGTGTCTGAATGGATGATTTAGTAGGTGCTTGACTGACTGTATAAGTGAGTGATTAAATGTGTCTTACTGAATGCATGGGTTAGTGACTAAACTGTGTGAATGTCTTTATCAGTCTGTCAGTTGGTGTGTAAGCGGCTGCATGGGTTGGTGAGTAGCTACATGAGTGTCTATATGAGTTATTGATTGGTTGTCTGAGTTTCTGTATGGGTGCCTGAGTGTCTGTGTGGGTGGGTGGCGGGTGTGGGACTCTGTGCATAGATGTGTGAGTGGGTGATTCACTGGGTGTATGGGTTCAAGAGTGCATCTGTGAAGGGCTGCATGGGTGGGTGAGTGTGTGTATGGGTGTGTTGGTGAGTGAATGGATGTCTCAGTGGTACATGTGTGAGTAACTACATATGTGAAAGGCAGTATATGTGAGCGTTGGAGTATATAAATGACTATGTGTGAGAGTGAGGGATTGTGAGAGTGGCTGTATGGATGAGTGTGTGCTTGTATCAGTGATTGCATAAGAGAGTAAGTATGTGTTAGTATCTGTATGAATAAGTGAGGTGGTGCGTGTATAACTGTACAGGTGAGTAAATGGGAGTTTGATTGATTCTTTGCATGACTGACTAGGGTTGTGAGTAACTCTATGGATGAGTGGCGGTGTGATAGTGTCTGTATAAGTGTATGCGTGCATATGATAGTGCTGTATTAATGAGTGAGTGCATGTATGAGTGACTGCATGGGTGAATGAGTGGATGTGTGTGTAGATCTAGGAATCAGTGAGTGGGTATGTAGTAACTGGTATGGGTGTGTCTATGGTTTCGAAAATGGTAGACTGTATTTTAGAGTGGGTGTATCAAAGGTTATATTAGGGTGTGAAGAGGTGCATCAGATTATCACGTGGATGATGTCATCAGTGATGTCATCAGTGATGTCACTGACCATGTCACGAATGATGTAATATGTTGCATCATCAGCAGCGCATTGTTGGGGCACGAGTTATAGTTAGCTCAACTAACTATAACGGCTGAATTTCTCTGGTTTTGTACGAGTGAAATGTCCAACTAACTATAACGTCCCTGAAACCTGTGGTTTTTTCAGTGAATTTCTAAGGATTTTTAAATGCTAATTTCTAACTATAAAGTCCCTGAAACCTATGTTTTTTTCAGTGAATTTATAAGGTTATTTAAATGCTAATTTCTAACTATAACGTCTCTGAAACCTATGGTTTTTCAGTGAATTTCTAAGGTTTTTTAAATACTAGTTTCTAACTATGCCTACAGAGGCAGGACATGTGCAGAAAGAGGAAGAAAGGCACAGAAAGAAGCAAGAGAAATGCAGAAAGAGGCAACAGAAGTCCAGAAAGAGGAAGAAAGGTACAGAAAGAAGCACGAGATATGCAGAAAGAACCAACATAGGTGCAGAAAGAGTCCTTGTTGCAAAGTCATCCTGTGCCCTGGGAACCCCCCAAATTTTGCTGACTGGTACTGGTGGTAACTGACTCTGACTGACCCTGGGCTCTGCCTAACCAGGCCCGGAGCCAGTGCTATGCTGAAAGACACTCAGAATACAGTGAAAACACCTACATACAATAGGGTACACTATGGGGTGGGGTACCCCTGTGATTGGCATGACCTCCCCTGTAAGGCCCTAGTACATAATAGGGAAGGGGGATTAAAACTACCTCCAAGTCCCTAGCATATAATAGGGCATAGCAGTTTAGAGGCCCGCAGCCCTTTTCTGCACTTGCATGTGTGCACTGCTTAGCCTGAGGTCAGTTTAAAAATAGCCCTGTGTGTGCAGAAAGAGGCCAGAGAGGTGCAGAAAGAGGTAAGAGAGGTGCAGAAAGAGGGAAGAAGGGTGCAGAAAGAGGCAAGAGAGGTACAGAAAGAAGCCAGAGAGGTGCAGTAAGAAGCAAGAGAAGTACAGAAAGAAGCAACAGAGGTGCTGAAAGAGGGAGGATGGGTGCAGAAAGAGGCAAGAGAAGTGCAGAAAGAAGCAACAGAGGTGCAGAAAGAGGCAAGAGAAGTTCAGAAAGAGGCAGCAGAGGTGCACGAAGAGTGCAGAAAGAACCAAGAAGAGTGCAGAAAGAAGCAACAGAGGTGCAGAAAGAGGCGAGAGAGGGGTACAAAAAGAGGGAAGAGGGGTGCAGAAAGAGGCATGTGGGATGCAGAAAGAAGCAAGAGATGTGCAGAAAGAAACAAAAGAAGTGCAGAGAGAAGGAACAGAGGTGCATAAAGAGGCAAGAGGGGTGCAGAAAGAGGGAAGAGGGGTGTCAAAGAGACACGAGGGGTACAGAAAGAAAGAAGAGTCGTGCAGAAAGAAACAAGAGAGTTGCAGAAAGAAACAAAAGAAGTGCAGAAAGAAGGAACAGAGTTGCAGAAAGAGGCAAGAGGGGTGCAGAAAGAGGCACGTGGGGTGCAGAAAGAAGCAAGAGATGTGCAGAAAGAAACAAAAGAAGTGCAGAAAGAAGGAACAGATGTGCAAAAAAAGGGAAGAGGGGTGCAGAATGGAGCACGTGGGGTGCAGATAGAAGCAAGAGATGTGCAGAAAGAAACAAAAGAAGTGCAGAAAGAAGGAACAGAGGTGTAAAAAGAGGGAAGAGGGGTGCAGAAAGAGGCACGTGGGTGCAGAAAGAAGCAAGAGATGTGCAGAAAGAAACAAAAGAAGTGCAGAAAGAAGGAACAGATGTACAAAAAGAGGGAAGAGGGGTGCAGAATGGAGCACGTGGGGTGCAGATAGAAGCAAGAGATGTGCAGAAAGAAACAAAAGAAGTGCAGAAAGAAGGAACAGAGGTGCAAAAAGAGGGAAGAGGGGTGCAGAAAGAGGCACGTGGGGTGCAGAAAGAAGCAAGAGATGTGCAGAAAGAAACAAAAGAAGTGCAGAAAGAAGGAACAGAGGTGCAAAAAGAGGGAAGAGGGGTGCAGAAAGAGGAACGTGGGGTGCAGAAAGAAGCAAGAGATGTGCTGAAAGAAAAAAAAGAAGTGCAGAAAGAAGGAACAGAGGTGCAGAAAGAGGCAGGAGGGGTGCAGAAAGAGGGAAGAGGGGTGCAGAAAGAGGCACAAAGGTTGCAGAAAGAAGGGACAGAGGTGCAGAAAGAAGCAAGAGAAGTGCAGAAAGAAGCAACAGAGGTGCAGAAAGAGGGATGAGGGGTGCAGAAAGAGGGAAGAGGAGCGCAGAAAGAAGCACGAGTGGTGCAGAAAGAAGCAAGAGAGGTGCAGAAAGAAGCAAGAGTAGTGCAGAAAGAAGCAACAGAGGTGCAGAAAGAGGAAATATGGGTGCAAAAAGAGAGAAGATGAGTGCAGAAAGAGGCACAAGAGGTGCAGAAAAAGCAAGAGATGTGCAGCAAGAACCAAAAGAAGTGCAGAAAGGCAACAGGGGTGAGGAAAGAGGGATGGGAGGTGGAGAAAGAGGCAAGAGGATTGCAGAAAGAGGCAAGAGAAATGCAGAAAGAAGCAAGAGAGGTGCAGTAAGAAACAACAGAGGTGCAGAAGGAGGCAAAAGGGGTACAGAAAGAGGCAAGAGAGTTGCAGAAAGAGGCAAGAGAGGTGCAAAAAAAGGGAAGAAGGGTGCAGAAAGAGGCAAGTGGGGTGCAGAAAGAAGCAAGAGAGGTGATGAAAGAAGCAAGAGCAGTGCAGTAAGAAACAACAGAGGTGCAGAAAGAAGCAAGAGCAGTGCAAAAAGAGCCAACAGAGGTGCAGAAAGAGGCAAGAGGGGTGCAAAAAGAGGCAAGAGAAGTGCAGAGAGAAGCATAAGAGGTGCAGAAAGAGGCAAGAGGGGTGCAGAAGGAGGCAAGAGCAGTGAAGAAAGAACCAAGAGAAGTGCAGGAAAAGGGGAGAAGGGTGCAGAAAGAGACACCAGGGGTGCAGAAAGAAGCAAGAGAGGTGTTGAAAGAAGCAAGAGCAGTGCAGTAAGAAACAACAGAGGTGCAGAAAGAAGCAAGAGCAGTGCAAAAAGAGCCAACAGAGGTGCAGAAAGAGGCAACAGGGGTGCAAAAAGAGGCAAGAGAAATGCAGAGAGAAGCATAAGAGGTGCAGAAAGAGGCAAGAGGGGTGCAGAAAGAGGCAAGAGCAGTGAAGAAAGAACCAAGAGAAGTGCAGGAAAAGTGGAGAAGGGTGCAGAAAGAGGCACCAGGGGCGCAGAAAAAAGCAAGAGAGGTGGAGAAAGAAGCTAGAGAAGTGCAGAAAGAAGCAACAGAGGTGCAGAAAGATGCAAGAGGGATGCAGAAAGAAGCAAGTAAAGTGCAGAAGGAAGCAACAGAGGTGCAGAAAGAGGCAAGAAAAGTGCAGAAAGAGGCAGGAGAGTTACAGAAACAGGCTTAAGAGGTGCACAAAGATGGAACAGGGGTGCACAAAGAGGCAAGAGAGGTACAGATAGAACCAATAGAGGTGCATAAAGAAGCAAGAGGAGTGCAGAAATGTGCAAGAGAGTAGCAGATAGAAGCAAGAGCAGTGCAGAAAGAACCAACAGAGGTGCAGAAGGAGGCAAGAGGGGTACAGAAAGAGGCAAGAAAAGTGCAGAAAAAAGCAAAAGAGGTGCAGACAGAGGGAATAGGGGTGCAGAAAGAGGGAAGAGGGGTGTGAAAGAGGCACGAGGAGTCCAGAAAGAACCAAGAGGAGCAGAAAGAAGCAACAGAGGTGCAGAAGAGGCAAGAGCGGTACAAAAAGAGGGAAGAGTGGTGCAGAAAGAAGCAAGAGAGGTGCAGAAAGAAGCAAGAGTAGTGCAGAAAGAAGCAACAGAGGTGCAGAAAGAGGAAATATGGGTGCAAAAAGAGAGAAGAGGAGTGCAGAAAGAGGCACAAGAGGTGCAGAAAAAGCAAGAGATGTGCAGCAAGAAACAAAAGAAGTGCAGAAAGGCAACAGGGGTGAGGAAAGAGGGATGGGAGGTGGAGAAAGAGGCAAGAGGATTGCAGAAAGAGGCAAGAGAAATGCAGAAAGAAGCAAGAGAGATGCAGTAAGAAACAACAGAGGTGCAGAAGGAGGCAAAAGGGGTACAGAAAGAGACAAAAGAAGAGCAGAAACAAGCAATAGAGATGCGGAAAGAGGCTAGAGGGGTGCAGAAAGAGGCAAGAAAGTTGCAGAAAGAGGCAAGAGAGGTGCAAAAAAAGGGAAGAAGGGTGCAGAAAGAGGCAAGTGGGGTGCAGAAAGAAGCAAGAGAGGTGATGAAAGAAGCAAGAGCAGTGCAGTAAGAAACAACAGAGGTGCAGAAAGAAGCAAGAGCAGTGCAAAAAGAGCCAACAGAGGTGTAGAAAGAGGCAAGAGGGGTGCAAAAAGAGGCAAGAGAAGTGCAGAGAGAAGCATAAGAGGTGCCAAAAGAGGCAAGAGGGGTGCAGAAAGAGGCAAGAGCAGTGAAGAAAGAACCAAGAGAAGTGCAGGAAAAGGGGAGAAGGGTGCAGAAAGAGACACCAGGGGCGCAGAAAGAAGCAAGAGAGGTGTAGAAAGAAGCAAGAGCAGTGCAGTAAGAAACAACAGAGGTGCAGAAAGAAGCAAGAGCCGTGCAAAAAGAGCCAACAGAGGTGCAGAAAGAGGCAAGAGGGGTGCAAAAAGAGGCAAGAGAAGTGCAGAGAGAAGCATAAGAGGTGCAGAAAGAGGCAAGAGGGGTGCAGAAAGAGGCAAGAGCAGTGAAGAAAGAACCAAGAGAAGTGCAGGAAAAGGGGAGAAGGGTGCAGAAAGAGGCACCAGGGGCGCAGAAAGAAGCAAGAGAGGTGGAGAAAGAAGCTAGAGAAGTGCAGAAAGAAGCAACAGAGGTGCAGAAAGAGGCAAGAAAAGTGCAGAAAGAGGCCGGAGAGTTACAGAAACAGGCTAAAGAGGTGCACAAAGATGGAACAGGGATGCACAAAGAGGCAAGAGAGGTACAGAAAGAACCAATAGAGGTGCATTAAGAAGCAAGAGGGGTGCAGAAATGTGCAAGAGAGTAGCAGATAGAAGGAAGAGCAGTGCAGAAAGAACCAACAGAGGTGCAGAAGGAGGCAAGAGGGGTACAGAAAGAGGCAAGAAAAGTGCAGAAAAAAGCAAAAGAGGTGCAGACAGAGGGGATAGGGGTGCAGAAAGAGGGAAGAGGGGTGTGAAAGAGGCACGAGGAGTCCAGAAAGAACCAAGAGTAGTGCAGAAAGAAGCAACAGAGGTGCAGAAGAGGCAAGAGGTGTACAAAAAGAGGGAAGAGGGGTGCAGAAAGAGGCATGTAGGGTGCAGGAAGAAGCAAGAGATGTGCAGAAAGAAACAAAAGAAGTGCAGAAAGAAGGAACAGAGGTGCAGAAAGAGGCAAGAGGGGCGCAGAAAGAGGGAAGAGGGGTGTGAAAGAGACAGGAGGGGTACAGAAAGAAGCAAGAGGCGTGCAGAAAGAAGCAAGAGATTTGCAGAAAGAAACAAAAGTGCAGAAAGAAGGAACAGAGGTGCAGAAAGAGGCGAGAGGGGTGCAGAAAGAGGCGAGAGGGGTGCAGAAAGAGGCACGAGGGGTGCAGAAAGAAGCAAGAGATGTGCAGAAAGAAACAAAAGAAGAGCAGAAAGAAGGAACAGAGGTGCAAAAAGAGGGAAGAGGGGTGCAGAAAGAGGCACGTGGGGTGCAGAAAGAAGCAAGAGATGTGCAGAAAGAAACAAAAGAAGATCAGAAAGAAGGAACAGAGGTACAAAAAGAGGCAAGAGGGGTGCAGAAAGAGGCACGTGGGGTGCAGAAAGAAGCAAGAGATGTGCAGAAAGAAACAAAAGAAGTGCAGAAAGAAGGAACAGAGGTGCAGAAAGAGGCAAGAGGGGGGAAGAAAGATGGTAGAGGGGTGCAGAAAGAGGGAAGAGGAGTACAGAAAGAAGCAATAGTGGTGCAGAAAGAAGTAAGAGACGTTCAGAAAGAAGCAAGAGTAGCAGCAGAGGTGCAGAAAGAGGGATGAGAAGTCCAGAAAGAGGGAAGAGGAGTGCAAAAAGAAGCATGAGTGGTGCAGAAAGAAGACAAAGAGGTGCAGAATGAAGCAAGAGTAGTGCAGAAAGAAGCAAAAGAGGTGTAGAAAGAGGAAATATGGGTGCAAAAAGAAGGAAGAAGAGTTCAGAACGAGGCACGAGAGGTACAGAAAGAAGCAAGAGATGTGCAGCAAGAAACAAAAGAAGTGCAAAAAGAAGGAACAGAGGTGAAGAAAGAAGCAACAGGGGTGAAAAAAGAGGGTGGATGGGTGGAGCAAGAGGCAAGGGAGTGCAGAAAGAAGCAAGAGAGCTGCAGAAAGAAACAGAAGAAGTGCAGAAAGAAGGAACAGAGGTGCAGAAAGAGTCAAGAGGGGTGCAGAAAGAGGGAAGAGGGGTGCAGAAAGAAGCAAAAGGGGTGCAGAAAGAAGTGAGAGGTGCAGAAAGAAACAAAAGAAGTGCAGAAAGAAGGAACAGAGTTGCAGAAAGAGGCAAGAGGGAGAAGAAAGATGGTAGAGGGGTGCAGAAAGAGGGAAGAGGAGTACAGAAAGAAGCAATAGTGGTGCAGAAAGAAGTAAGAGACGTTCAGAAAGAAGCAAGAGTAGTGCAGACAGAAGCAACAGAGGTGCAGAAAGAGGCAACAGGGGTGTAGAAAGAAGGATGAGGGGTGGAGAAAGAGGCACGTGGGGTGCAGAAAGAAGCAAGAGATATGCAGAAAGAAACAAAAGAAGTGCAGAAAGAAGGAACAGAGGTGCAGAAAGAGGCAATAGGGGTGCAGAAAGAGGGAAGAGGGGTGTGAAAGTTACACGAGGGGTACAGAAAGAAGCAAGAGGCATGCAGAAAGAAGCAAGAGAGTTGCAGAAAGAAACAAAAGAAGTGCAGAAAGAAGGAACAGAGGTGCAGAAAGAGGCAAGAGGGGTGCAGAAAGAGGCATGTGGGGTGCAGAAAGAATCAAGAGATGTGCAGGAAGAAACAAAAGAAGTGCAGAAAGAAGGAACAGAGGTGCAAAAAGAGGGAAGAGGGGTGCAGAAAGAGGCACGTGGGGTGCAGATAGAAGCAAGATATGTGCAGAAAGAAACAAAAGAAGTGCAGAAAGAAGGAACAGAGGTGCAAAAAGAGGGACGAGGGGTACAGAAAGAGGCACGTGGGGTGCAGAAAGAAGCAAGAGATGTGCATAAAGAAGCAAAAGAAGACCAGAAAGAAGGAACTGAGGTGCAAAAAGAGGGACGAGGGATGCAGAAAGAGGCACAAGTGGTACAGAAAAAAGCAAGAGAGGTGCAGAAAGAGGAAATATGGGTGCAAAAAGAGAGAAGAGGAGTGGAGAAAGAAGCATGAGAGGTGCAGAAAGAAGCAAGAGATGTGCAGCAAGAAACAAAAGAAGTGCAGAAAGAAGGAACAGAGGTGCATAAAGACGCAACATGGGTGAAGAAAGAAGGATGAGGGGTAGAGAAAGAGGCAAGAGGGGTGCAGAAAGAGGCAAGAGAAATGCAGAAAGAAGCAAACGAGGTGCAGAAAGAGGCAAGAGGGGTGCAGAAAGAGGCAAGAGAAGTACAGAAAGAAGCAACAGAGGTGCAGAAAGAGGTAGGAGAGTTGCAGAAACAGGCAAAAGAGGTGCACAAAGAGGGAACAGGGGTGCACACAGAGGCAAGAGAGGTACAGAAAGAACCGACAGAGGTGCAGAAAGAAGCAAGAGGGGTGCAGAAAGAACGAACAGAGGTGCAGAAGGAGGCAACAGGGGTGCAGAAAGAGGCAAGAGAAGTGCAGAAAAAAGCAGAAGAGGTGCAGAAAGAGGCAAGAGGGGTGCAGAAATAGGGAAGAGGGGTGTGAAAGAGGCACGAGAAGAGCAGAATGAACCAAGAGGAGTGCAGAAGGAGCAACAGAGTTGCAGAAAGAGGCAAGTGGGGTACAAAAAGAGGGAAGAGGGATGCATAAAGAGACATGTGGGGTGCAAGAAGAACCAAGAGATATGCACAAAGAAACAAAAGAAGTGCAGAAAGAAGGAACAGAGGTGCAGAAAGAGGCAAGAGCGGAGCAGAAATAGGGAAGAGGGGTGTGAAAGAGACACAAGGGGTACAGAAAGAAGCAAGAGGCGTGCAGAAAGAAACAAAAGAAGTGCAGAAAGAAGGAACAGAGGTGCAGAAAAAGGCAAGAGAGGTGTAGAAAGAGACACGTGGGGTGCAGAAAGAAGCAAGAGATGTGCAGAAAGAAACAAAAGAAGTGCGAAAAGAAAGAACAGAGGTGCAAAAAGAGGGAAGAGGGGTGCAGAAACAGGCACGTGGGGTGCAGAAAGAAGCAAGAGATGTGCAGAAAGAAACAAAAGAAGTGCAGAAAGAAGGAACAGAGGAGCAAATAGATGCAAGAGGGTTGCAGAAAGAGGCACTTGGGGTGCAGAAAGAAGCAGGAGATGTGCAGAAAGAAACAAAAGATGTGGGGTGCAGAAAGAGGGAAGAGGGGTGCACAAAGAGTCACAAAGGTTGCAGAAAGAAGGGACAGAGGTGCAGAAAGAAGCAAGAGAAGTGCAGAAAGAAGCAACAGAGGTGCAGAAAGAGGGATGAGAAGTCCAGAAAGAGGGAAGAGGAGTGCAGAAAGAAGCATGAGTGGTGCAGAAAGAAGCCAAAGAGGTGCAGAATGAAGCAAGAGTAGTGCAGAAAGAAGCAAAAGAGGTGTAGAAAGAGGAAATATGGGTGCAAAAAGAAGGAAGAAGAGTGCAGAACGAGGCACGAGAGGTACAGAAAGAAGCATGAGATGTGCAGCAAGAAACAAAAGAAGTGCAAAAAGAAGGAACAGAGGTGAAGAAAGAAGCAACAGGGGTGAAAAAAGAGGGTGGATGGGTGGAGCAAGAGGCAAGGGGGTGCAGAAAGAAGCAAGAGAGCTGCAGAAAGAAACAGAAGAAGTGCAGAAAGAAGGAACAGAGGTGCAGAAAGAGTCAAGAGGGGTGCAGAAAGAGGGAAGAGGGGTGCAGAAAGAAGCAAAAGGGGTGCAGAAAGAAGTGAGAGGTGCAGAAAGAAACAAAAGAAGTGCAGAAAGAAGGAACAGAGTTGCAGAAAGAGGCAAGAGGGGTGCGGGAAGAGGTGTGTAGAAGCGGCACAAGGGTGCAGAAAGAAGCAAGAGAGGTGCAGAAAGAAGCAATAGAGGTGCAGAAAGAGGGAAGAGGGGTGGAGAAAGAGACAAGAGAAGTACAGAAAGACGCAACAGAGATGCAGATAGAGGGAAGAGGGGTGGAGAAAGAGGCAAGAGGGGTGCAGAAAGAAGCAAGAGAGGTGCAGAAAGAAACAAAAGAAGTGTAGAAAGAAGGAACAGAGGTGTAAAAAGAGGGAAGAGGGGTGCAGAAAGAGGGAAGAGGGGTGGAGAAAGAGACAAGAGAAGTGCAGAGAGAAGCATCAGAGATGCAGAAAGAGGGAAGAGGGGTGCAGAAAGAGGCACATGAGGTGCAGATAGAAGCAAGAGATGTGCAGAAAGAAACAAAAGAAGTGCAGAAAGAAGGAACAGCGGTCCAAAAAGAGGGATGCAGAAAGAGGCACGTGGGGTACAGAAAGAAGCAAGAGATGTGCTGAAAGAAACAAAAGAAGTGCAGAAAGAAGGTTCAGAGGTGCAAAAAGAGGCAAGAGGGGTGCATAAAGAGGCACGTGGGGTGCAGAAAGAAGCAAGAGATGTGCAGGAAGAAACTAAAGAAGTGCAGAAAGAAGGAACAGAGGTGCAGAAAGAGGCAAGAGGGGTGCAGAAAGAGGGAAGAGGGGTGCAGAAAGAGGCACAAAGGTTGCAGAAAGAAGGGACAGAGGTGCACAAAGAAGCAAGAGAAGTGCAGAAAGAAGCAACAGAGGTGCAGAAAGACGGATGAGGGGTGCAGAAAGAGGGAAGAGGAGTGCAGAAAGAAGCACGAGTGGTGCAGAAAGAAGCCAGAGAAGTTCAGATAGAAGCAAGAGTAGTGCAGAAAGAAGCAACAGAGGTGCAGAAAGAGGAAATATGGGTGAAAAAAGAGGGACGAGGGGTGTAGAAAGAAGCACGAGATGTGCAGAAAGAAGCAACAGGTGTGCAGCGAGAAACAAAAGTAGTGCAGAATGAAGGAACAGAGGTGCAGAAAGAGGCAACAGGGGTGAAGAAAGAGGGAAGAGGGGTGGAGAAAGAGGCAAGAGGGGTGCAGAAAGAGGCAAGAGAAGTGGAGAAAGAAGCAAAAGAGGTGCAGAAAGAGGCAAGAGGGGTGCAGAAAGAGGCAAGAGCAGTGCAGAAAGAACGAAGTGACGTGCAGGAAAATGGAATAAGGGTGCAGAAACAGGCACAAGGGGTGCAGAAGAAAGCAAGAGAGGTGTAGAAAGAAGCAAGAGACGTCTAGAAAGAAGCAACGGAGTTGTAGAAAGAGGCAAGAGGGGTGCAGAAAGAGGCAGGAGAGTTGCAGAAACAGGCAAAAGAGGTGCAAAAAGAGGGAACAGGGGTGCACACAGAGGCAAAAGAGGTACAGAGAGAACCAACAGAGGTGCAGAAAGAAGCAAGAGGGGTGCAGAAAGAAACAAAAGAAGTGCAGAAAGAAGGAACAGAGGTGCAGAAAGAGGCAAGAGGGGAGCAGAAAGAGGGAAGAGCGGTGTGAAAGAGACACGAGGGGTACAGGAAGAAGCAAGAGGCATGCAGAAAGAAGCAAGAGAGTTGCAGAAAGAAACAAAAGAAGTGTAGAAAGAAGGAACAGAGGTGCATAAAAAGGCAAGAGGGGTGTAGAAAGAGGCACGTGGGGGGCAGAAAGAAGCAAGAGATGTGCAGAAAGAAACAAAGAAATGCAGAAAGAAGGAACAGAGGTGCAGAAAGAGGAAAGAGGGGTGCAGAAAGAGGGAAAAGGGGTGTGAAAGAGAGAGTTGCAGAAAGAAACAAAAGAAGTGCAGAAAGAAGGAACAGATGTGCAGAAAGAGGCAAGAGGGGTACAGGAAGAGGTACGTGTGGTGCAGAAAGAAGCAAGAGATGTATAGAAAGAAACAAAAGAAGTACAAACAGAAGGAACAGAGGTGCAAAAAGAGGGAAGAGGGGTGCAGAAAGAGGCACGTGGGGTGACGAAAGAAGCAAGAGATGTGCAGACAGAAACAAAAGAAGTGCAAAAAGAAGGAACAGAGGTGCAAAAAGAGACAAGAGGGGTGCAGAAAGAGGCATGAGAGGTGCAGAAAGAAGCAAGAGATGTGCAGAAAGAAACAAAGGAAGTGCAGAAAGAAGGAACAGAGGTGCATAAAGAGGCTAGAGGGGTGCAAAAAAAGAGAAGAGGGGTGCACAAAGAGGCACAAAGGTTGCAGAAAGAAGGGACAGAGGTGCAGAAAGAATCAAGAGAAGAGCAGAAAGAAGTAACGGGTGCAGGAAGAGGGATGAGGGGTGCAGAAAGAGGGAAGAGGAGTGCAGAAAGAAGCAAGAGAGGTGTAGTAAGAAGCAAGAGAAGTCCAGAAAGAAGCAACAGAGGTGCAGAAAGAGGCAAGAGGGGTGCAGAAAGAGGCAAGAGAAATGCAGAAAGAAGCAACAGAGGTGCAGAAAGAGGCAATAAATGTGCAGAAAGAGGCAGGAGAGTTGCAGAAACAGGCAAAAGAGGAGCACAAAGAGGGAACAGGTGTGCACTCAGAGGCAAGAGAGGTACAGCAAGAACCAACAGAGGTGCAGAAAGAAGCAAGAGGGGTGCAGAAATATGCAAGAGAGTAGCAGATTGAAGCAAGAGAAGTGCAAAAAGAAGCAACAGAGATGCAGAAAGGGGAAGAGGGGTGGAGAAAGGGCAAGAGGGGTGCAGAAAGAAGCAAGAGAGGTGCAGAAAGAAACAAAAGAAGTGCAGAAAGAAGGCAGAAAGGTGCAGAAAGAGGCAAGAGGGGGGCAGAATGACGGAAGAGGGGTGCAGAAAGAGGCACAAAGCTTTCAGAAAGAAGGGACAGAGGTGCAGAAAGAAGCAAGAGACGTGCAGCAAGAAGCAACAGAGGTGCAGAAAGAGAGATGAGGGGTGCAGAAAGAGGGAAGAGGAATGCAGAAAGAAGCACTAGTGGTGCAGAAAGAAGCAAGAGAGGTTCAGAAAGAAGCAAGAGTAGTGCAGAAAGAAGCAACAGAGGTACAGAAAGAAGAAATATGGGTGCAAAAAGAGGGAAGAGGAGTGCAGAAAGAGGCACGAGAGGTGCAGAAAGAAGCAAGAGATGTGCAGCAAGAAACAAAAGAAGTGCAGAAAGAAGGAACAGAGGTGCAGAAAGAGGCTACAGGGGTGAAGAAAGAGGGAAGAGGGGTGGAGAAAGAGGCAAGAGGGGTGCAGAAAGAGGCAAGAGCAGTGTAGAAAGAACAAAGAGATGAGCAGGAAAATGGAAGAAGGGTGCAGAAACAGGAACAAGGGGTGCAGAAGGAAGCAAGAGAGGTATAGTAAGAAGCAATAGAAGTCCAGAAAGAAGCAACAGAGGTACAGAAAGAGGCAAGAGTGGTGCAGAAAGAGGCAAGAGAAATGCAGAAAGAAGCAACAGAGGTGCAGAAAGAGGCAAGAAATATACAGAAAGAGGCAGGAGAGTTGCAGAAACAGGCAAAAGAGGTGCACAAAGAGGGAACAGGTGTGCACTCAGAGGTAAGAGAGGTACAGAAAGAACCAAAAGAGGTGCAGAAAGAAGCAAGAGGGGTGCAGAAATATGCAAGAGAGTAGCAGATAGAAGCAAGAGAAGTGCAGAAAGAAGCAACAGAGATGCAGAAAGGGGGAAGAGGGGTGGAGAAAGGGCAAGAGGGGTGCAGAAAGAAGCAAGAGAGGTGCAGAAAGACACAAAAGAAGTGCAGAAAGAAGGAAGAGAGGTGCAGAAAGCGGCAAGAGGGATGCAGAAAGAGGCACATGGGGTGCAGAAGGAAGCAAGAGATGTGCAGAAAGAAACAAAAGAAGTGCAGAAAGAAGGATCAGAGGTGCAGAAAGAGGCAAGAGGGGTGCAGAAAGAGGGAAGAGGGGTGTCAAAGAGACACGAGGGGTACAGAAAGAAGGAAGAGGCTTGCAGAAAGAAACAAGAGAGTTACAGAAAGAAACAAAAGAAGTGCAGCAAGAAGGAAAAGAGGTGCAGAAAGAGGCAAGAGGGGTGCAGAAAGAGGCACGTGGGGTGCAGAAAGAAGCAAGAGATGTGCAGAAAGAAACAAAACAAGTGCAGAAAGAAGGAACAGAGTTGCAGAAAGAGGCAAGAGGGGTGCAGAAAGAGGGAAGAGGGGTGCAGAAAGAGGCAGAAAGGTTGTAAAAAGAAGGGACAGAGGTGCAGAAAGAAACAAAAGATGTGCAGATAGAAGGAAAAGTGGTGCAAAAGGAGGGAAAAGGGGTTCAGAAAGAGGGAAGAGGGGTGTGAAAGAGACACGAGGGGTAGAGAAAGAAGCAACAGGTGTGCATAAAGAAGCAAGAGATTTGCAGAAAGCAACAAAAGAAATGCAGAAAGAAGGAACAGAGGTGCAGAGAGAGGCAAGAGGGGTGCAGAAAGAGGCAAGAGGGGTGCAGAAAGAGGGAAGAAGGGTCTGAAAGAGACACGAGAGGTACAGAAAGAAGCAATAGGCGTGCAGAAAGAAGCAAGAGAGTTGCAGAAAGAAACCAAAGAAGTGCAGAAACAAGAAACAGAGGTGCAGAAACAAGGAACAGAGGTGCAGACAGAGGCAAGAGGGGTGCAGGAAGAGGCACGAGGGGTGCAGAAAGAAGCAAGAGATGTGCAGAAAGAAACAAAAGAAGAGCAGAAAGAAGGAACAGAGGTGCAAAAAGAGGTAAGAGGGGCAGAAAGAGGCACGTGGTGTGAGAAGTTGGCCTGGCATATGCTGTCCACTAATTATAGTGGGCACCTTGCACCAGTCCAAACAACCCCTTATTGGAGATAGGTTAAAGACAACCTTTATTGAAAGCTATCCTAGTGGTAGCTATGGAGAGCAGCCTTCAGGCTAAGTCTTGAAGGAATGTAAAGCAGCTTGTTTTACCAGTCTATAATCTCTTGAGTGACCAAATGAAAGAGGACCACACCAGGTATATATTCAAAATATATGTATTTATTACTAAACACACCCCTCTAGTCTCTTTATGAGGCTAGAGTTCAAGTACATACGTTACGAGTTAGTTATCTACAGTAATAGCACAAATACACGTTTGAGCCCCAGGGGCGTACCAAACCATATACCAATAAAGTGGTATAAGAACCACGACTGAGCTAGACACAAGGCCTAGAGCCTGTAGAAGTGCTTGGACCACAAGGAACCACCCAAGGCAGTGACACAGGGGACCCACGGGGACGCGTGCAGTGTATGAACACAACCGCGAACCACCGTTAACTTCTATGGGGAAAGTCGCGATTAGAATTTAAGAGAAAAGGGACACTTAGAGGAGGACTTGGAGCAAACCCTTTGAGAACTAGGCTGTTCTAGTGTCTATACCCACGGGAGCACCGGAGTACTCGAGTTACCTCACCCAGGGAAGCCGGGTGCATAGGTGTCTTTCGGGGTCGGGTTTCGTCGTCGCTTTCTATGGCGATCTGCTGCAAAGTGCTGCTGGCGACCAAGTCGAAAGTGTTCGGGTGGATCCAAAGGTGGATCGAAGATCTGAAGAACCTGAAAGCAGAGGGGACAGAGTCTGGGTCACTAGCCAGTGACCAGGAAGGTGATGAGCAGATGCCCACCGATGTCAAGTGCTTCAGGTAGGTTGACGGTCATCTTGATTCTTCAGCCACGAGGTCCAGGAGGAGTCGACGACAACCAGGAGCTGGATTCGAGCTGTACCACGAAGTCTGTCGATTGCAGGCGTGTCGGCGACCGGATTGGACCCAATAAGCCTTGGCAACGGCAAGTCTCGTGGAAAGCAAAGAAGTACGATGTTGCAGACCAGCAAGGTCTGGGGGACTCACCCAGCAAGGATAAGTCAGGGCACACCTGGAGCAACCAGGGAGCCCAAGCAGAAAAAGATTGGCCTTCGGGAGGGCCTACTAGCCAACGGACTAGCGACCGCGAAGGAGCCTCAAGACGGTGCACGTGGAGCTGGCTCACAGGACACTCATGGAGTGGAGGCCAGTGATCTTCGGTGCAGTTGGTGCTGGAGGCTGGAGCTACTCGGAGCCTAAAGCACGATTTCATGGGAGACCCAGAAGAGGATGCACTTGCAAATGCGTTCAGTTTCCAGGGGTCATGGTTCCACGTTACCCACGACAGCTACGGGCCTCAGCTTTGCTGGGGTCTCAGGGCAGCCTCGGGGAAGTCTGGAAATCCACCTCTGGTGATGCAAAGACTTCGGCGTCCGACGGGAGCTTCAGCGATGCAGACCAGACAATTGCTTCTTTGGTGCCTGCCAAGCAGGGGAGTCACTCCTTGACCCCAAGGGAGATTCTTCAGTCCTCTAATCTTAAAGTAGAGCGTCGAAGGTCCAGGATTCTGTATCAGAGTTTCGTCCAGGTAAATCTAAAGTCCTAAGGACTGGGTTCCCTTACTTATACTAAAGTAGGGGTTGGACATACTCTGTGACCCCACCTATGGGAGGGTCAGGGCAGAGGGGTGGTTACACCCTTTCCCTTTGTCCAGTTTCACGCCAGAGCAGGGACTGGAAGCCCCTGAGCCGGTTTGAACTGGGGTATGCACAGGGACACCAAGTGTGCCCCCAGTGCAGGACTTCAAAGCACCAGAGAGTGCTCCCGCCCAGCCCCAATACACACTATCCTGTCTGGGGAGGTGGTCACACCTCCCTGGGACAGGAAACCTATTGTCCAGGCCTCCCCTGCCGGAGTTTCGGTCAGCAGCAGGAGGCCAGACTCGTGTCTGTGGCAGCGGCATCCATTTTGTGATGCCAGGGCTTGGAAAGTCAGTACCGGGCATACCGGTGTGTACATGTCTTTCCCTCTAGAAGGGTGGAATGCTACCCCCGCCGCCAGAACTGGCGGGGGGTAGTATTCCAAGATGTTTGACACCAAACACGACATGTTTCCGTGCAGCCATCCCAAAGTTAGCATTTAACACGAGGTTATAATGCGCTTAAGAGTATATGGTCAGGCTGCACTACAAACAGCATCAGAGAAGGGTCTCCGAACGCTGAAGAGGGGCCCTGCTCATGAAGGGGCACCCTCTCACATAGGAACCACGCACTCTGCCTTCAGGATTGATAAGGCCTGCCATAGGAGTGACTTATAGGTTTATATGTGTGTATGTATATAGTGATATAGGTAGCCTATATCACAGTAAGGGGTGCATGCACCACCTTACCCAGGCTGCAGTAGCAGACCTGTGGTGTCAGTTTGGATGGCCTTCCAGGGGTGGCACAATACATGCTGCAGCCCCTGGTAGGCCTCTGAGGTACCTATGCCCTGGGTACATAGTATACCATATACTAGGGACTTATAAGGGCACTCCAGATTCCAATCAGAGATGTGCCTAAGGCACATGGAAACCATTTTAGAGAGGAAGCAGCTAGGCTGGGGTTCTGATTAGCAGGGCCCCAGCCAGACTAAGGTCGAAAAACAGTGAAGCATCAGCAAAAAGTGGGGGTACCCATGTGAAGCAGATCCTACTCTCCTACACAACCCCCCCAAACGTAGGGACATTAAACTAACCTTGCCCAGTTAAGTCTTCATGTTCTAAGTGGAAGTACCTAGAGAGTCCATCTGCATTGGCATGGTTACTCCCAGGTCTATGTTCCACTGTGAAGTCCATCCCCTGTAGGGAAATGGACCACCTAAGCAGTTTGGGGTTTTCACCCTTCATTTGTTTTAGCCATAAGAGGGGCTTATGGTCTGTTTGAACAAGGAAGTGAGTACCAAACAAGTATGGCCTCAACTTCTTCAGAGCCCAGACCACAGCAAAGGCCTCCCTCTCAATGGCTGACCAACGTTTCTCTCTAGGGGTCAGCCTTCTGCTAATGAAAGCTACTGGCTGATCCTGACCTTCTTCATTCAATTGTGACAGTACAGCCCCTACCCCCAATTCAGATGCATCAGTTTGAACAATGAACTTCTTGGAGTAATCAGGACTCTGTAGAATGGGAGCAGTGCACATGGCCTGCTTCAGGTCATCAAATGCCTTTTGACAGCTAACTGTCCACTGAACCTTTTGGGCATTTTCTTGGACGTTAAGTCATTCAGGGGTGTCACTATTGATCCATACCCCTTGACAAATCTCCTATAGTACCCAGTCAGGCCTAAGAAGGCTCTCACCTGAGTCTGGGTAGTTGGAGCAGTCCAGTCCATGATGGTCTGGATCTTGCTCTGCAGTGGTTGAACCTGGCCTCCACCCACAAGGTGGCCCAGGTACACAACCTGACTCTGCCCTATCTGGCACTTGGTGGCCTTGATAGTCAGGCCTGCCTTCTGCAGGGCCTGTAAAACATTTCTGAGGTGGACCAGGTGATCCTCCCAGGTGGAGCTAAAGACAGCAATATCATCTAGATATGCTGCACTATAGGCTTCCAGACCTGTAAGGACTGTATTCACCAACCTCTGAAAAGTGGCAGGTGCATTCTTCAGACCAAAGGGCATCACCACAAATTGATAATGCCCACTAGGGGTTGAGAATGCTGTCTTTGGCTTTGCATCATCAGCTAGTCTGATCTGCCAGTAGCCAGCTGTCAGGTCAAATGTGCTTAGATACTTGGCTGAGGCCAAAGTGTCTATTAGCTCATCTGCCCTTGGTATTGGATGGGCATCAGTCCTAGTGACTGTATTGAGACCCCTGTAGTCCACACAAAACCTCATCTCTCTTTTCCCACCACTGGTGTGAGGTTTTGGCACAAGGACCACTGGACTAGCCCAAGGGCTATCTGAGGGTTCAATAACTCCCAAATCCAACATCTTCTGGACTTCTGTCCTGATACAGTCCCTGACATGGTCAGGTTGCCTATAAATCTTATTTTTAATAGGCAGACTGTCCCCAGTGTCCACTTCATGAGTGCACCAGGTAGTCTGACTGGGTGTCAGTGAGAATATGTGTCTGAACTGATTGAGCACTTGTCTGCAATCAGTCTGCTGCTGGGTAGTGAGGCTGCCTGCCAAGGCTAAACCATCCACTGACCCATCATCAGGGTTCTGTGAGAGCAGGTCAGGGAGTGGGTCACTCTCTTCCTCCTGTCCCTCATCAGTAGCCATGAGCAAGCCCATGTCTGCCCTGTCCACATATGGTTTTAACCTGTTGACATGGAGAACCCTGTGGGGACTCCTGGGTGTTCCTAGGTCTACTAAGTAGGTAACCTCACCCTTCTGCTCAACAATGGTGTGGGGTCCACTCCATTTGTCTTGGAGAGCTGCTGGGGCCACTGGCTCCAACACCCACACCTTCTGTCCTGGCTGGTAAACAGTCAGTACAGCCTTTTGGTCATGCCAGGCCTTTTGAAGTTCCTGGCTAGCCTCAAGGTTTTTAGTTGCCTTTTTCATATACTCAGCCATCCGGGAGCGGAGACCAAGTACGTAGTCCACTATGTCTTGCTTTGGGGGCTTGAGAGGTAACTCCCATCCTTCCTTCACCAAGCACAGTGGACCCCTGACAGGGTGACCAAACAAAAGTTCAAAAGGGCTGTAGCCAACCCCTTTGAGGCACCTCCCTGTACGCAAATAAAAGGCAGGGCAAGAGTATGTCCCATCTTCGCCTAAGCTTTTCTGGGAGCCCTTTAATCATGCCCTTCAAGGTTTTGTTGAATCTCTCAACTAAACCATTGCATTGTGGGTGATAGGGTGTGGTGAACTTGTAAGTCACTCCACACTCCTTCCACATTGCTTTTAAGTATCCAGACATAAAGTTTGCATCCCTGTCTGATACAACCTCCTTAGGGAAGCCCACTCTTGAGAAAATTCCCAGGAGGGCCCTTGCCACCACAGGCGCTGTAGTGGTCCTAAGGGGAATAGCCTCTGGGTACCTGGTGGCATGATCCACTACCACCAGGATAAACCTGTGCCCAGATGCTGTTTGGGGATCCATGGGACCAACAATGTCAATCCCCACCCTTTCAAAGGGAACCCCCACCACAGGTAGTGGTATCAGGGGGCCTTTGTAGTGCCACCTGCCTTGCCACTGGCCTGGCAGGTTACACAGGAGCGACAAAACTCCTTGGTGTCTTCAGACATGTGGGGCCAGTGAAAGTGAGGGACAATTCTGTCCCAAGTCTTGTTCTGGCCCAGGTGACCTGCTAAGGGAATATCATGGGCTAGGGTCAATAGGAAGCCCCTGAACTTCAAAGGTATAACCAACCTCCTGGTAGCACCAGGCTTGGGGTCTCTACACTCTGAGTACAAGAGTCCATCATCCCAATACACAGTATGGGGACCACTAGCTTTCCCAGCAGCCTCAGCAGCAGCTTGCTGTCTGAGGGGTTCAAGAGAGGGGCAGCTCTGCTGCTCCTGGCTCAGATCTGCCCTGGAAGGTCCCCCTGTCCCCAAGAACTCAACCTGTTCAGGTTCAAGCTCCTCTGGGACAGTTCCTTCCTCAGGACTGAGATCATTCCCCTCAAGGGACTGATCTTCCTTCTGAGCCAAGGGGGAAGGCACTGCCTTTACCCTACTACTCCTCTTCTTGGAAGGCACTTGGTCCATTATTCCAGAATCCAAGGCCTGTTCAGTGCTAGACATTTTGGCTTGTGACCTGGTCACAGCAAACACATCTGCAGGGATCCCCAGCATTTCTGCATGGGTCCTGAGCTCCACTTCTGCCCAAGCTGAAGTTTCTAAGTCATTGCCAAGCAAGCATTCAACGGGTAGGTCTGCACTTACCACAACCTTCTTAAGGCCAGTTACCCCTCCCCAGGAGAAGTTAACAACTGCCAGAGTATGGTCTGTTCTGACGTTGCTAGCATTGGTCACTTGGTACATCTCACCAAGTATAATCTGCCCAGGATTCACAAGGTCTTGTGTCACCATGGTGACACTTGCCCCTGTGTCCCTAAATGCCAAAGCCTCTCTTCCATTGATTAAAGGCTGTTGTCTGTACTTGCCCAGATTACTGGGACTCACAGAGGAGGTCATATCCATGCCTCCATCACAGACTAGGACAGCCTGAGTGAGTTCTCTGACTAGGTCAGAGCTCATCTCTTTACCCAGGGTCAACCCTACTAAACCCTTGGCTTGTGTAGTCCCACCACCAACTGTAGCTGCACTAGGGGGAGCAGGTGCCTTAGGGGCATTGGTGGGGGCTGGAGTCGAGTCTTTGGACTTGGTGCAATCACTGGTCCAGTGGGTCTTTTGCTTACAGACCTTGCACCATGGTTTTCTTTGGCCTTTCCCTTTGGTAGACTGTGAATCCCCACCTGAAGAAGATTTTTGGGGGCCTTGTGAAGACTTTTGATCTTTACCCTTCTCCCCACCCTTATCAGAGGTTTTCGAATCTTGCTTCTTAGGGTCACCACCTTGGTTCTGTACCTTCTGCTTCACCCTGGTTCTGACCCATTTGTCTGCCTTCTTTCCCAATTCTTGGGGAGAGGTCAGATCAGAGTCTACCAGGTGCTGATGCAACAGCTGATTTTGACAGTTATTAAGAATCTGCTCCCTCATTATCAGATTGTACAATCCTGTGAAGTCACATACCTTACTGCCCAATAACCAACCTTCCAGAGCCTTGGCAGAACAATCAACAAAGTCCACCCAGTCTTGAGTCTGTGCTTTTTGGGTATCCCTGAACTTTAACCTGTATTGTTCAGTGGTTAGGCCAAACCCATCAATTAGAGCACTCTTCAAGACTTTGTAATTATCAGCATCCTCCTCTCTAACAGTGAGGAGCTTGTCTCTACCTTTGTCTGCAAAGGAGAGCCACAAGATTGCTGCCCACTGCTCCTGAGGGACCCTCTGTACTTTACAGGCCCTCTCTAGAGCAGTTATCCATTTGTGGATATCATCCCCACTCTGGTAGGGAGGGACAATCTTGCTCAGGTTTCTATGGTCATAAGACCTTTCCCTATCTTTGGGGAAACTGCTGCCACCATGGGACTCTAGTCCCAACTTTTGTCTCTCTCTATAGAGATCTAGGGACTCCTGTCTATAGCCAATTGCTGTTTCCTGAGTTCAAGCTGAGTTTGCTCATATTGAATCAGTCTCTTTCTTCTCTCATGAGAGGATTCCCTCCTATGAGAGGAGACAGAGGACCCTATTGAGGTGTCAGAGTGGTTAGACTCCTGAGAAGGAGACCTAGACCTTCTGGGCACACTCAGAACTCTTCCTGGGGGACAAAGGGGAGGTCAGTCTGATCCTCTCCTCCTCCTCCTCCACAGGAGGAATTGGATTCTCCAGGACAAGGTCATTTTCACCTTCCTGGCCAGTTTCAGAGGGGGGTCCTGGGTTTCTTCACCCCTGGCCCCTCCCTCATCTTCTGCCCCACCCTCCTTGCCTACCCCTTCAGACCCTAGGGGCCTGCTGAGATCATCAGCTAGTAACACCTCCCTGAGGTGTTGGGTGCTGGCACTTTTGCCTGTCTTCAACTTCCTAGTAGTGCATAAGGCTCTCAATTCCAAGAATGGGAGTTTATCATACTTGGAGGGAAGAAGCCCACTGGCTTCTGGCAAGGACTCACTGGGTCCTGGCTTTGAAGACATCACTAGTGAGGTGTGGTGTATGCACTACCTACTCTAGTGTGGCCTACTAAACTCTCTTGAGTTGTAGAAAGGGTGTGCTGTCCCTTAACACACAACTCTAAGTTCAGTAGAACTTACTGTATTACTAAGCTTGATTATATGTACCTTAGGTACCCTTAGTGGTTTTCAGTTGATCAATTCAATTGAGATTATCTGGTAAAACAATAGCAAGCTGGAATCCCACACGCTGCACACCAATGTGAGAAGTTGGCCTGGCATATGCTGTCCACTAATTATAGTGGGCACCTTGCACCAGTCCAAACAACCCCTTATTGGAGATAGGTTAAAGACAACCTTTATTGAAAGCTATCCTAGTGGTAGCTATGGAGAGCAGCCTTCAGGCTAAGTCTTGAAGGAATGTAAAGCAGCTTGTTTTACCAGTCTATAATCTCTTGAGTGACCAAATGAAAGAGGACCACACCAGGTATATATTCAAAATATATGTATTTATTACTAAACACACCCCTCTAGTCTCTTTATGAGGCTAGAGTTCGAAGTACATACGTTACGAGTTAGTTATCTACAGTAATAGCACAAATACACGTTTGAGCCCCAGGGGCGTACCAAACCATATACCAATAAAGTGGTATAAGAACCACGACTGAGCTAGACACAAGGCCTAGAGCCTGTAGAAGTGCTTGGACCACAAGGAACCACCCAAGGCAGTGACACAGGGGACCCACGGGGGACGCGTGCAGTGTATGAACACAACCGCGAACCACCGTTAACTTCTATGGGGAAAGTCGCGATTAGAATTTAAGAGAAAAGGGACACTTAGAGGAGGACTTGGAGCAAACCCTTTGAGAACTAGGCTGTTCTAGTGTCTATACCCACGGGAGCACCGGAGTACTCGAGTTACCTCACCCAGGGAAGCCGGGTGCATAGGTGTCTTTCGGGGTCGGGTTTCGTCGTCGCTTTCTATGGCGATCTGCTGCAAAGTGCTGCTGGCGACCAAGTCGAAAGTGTTCGGGTGGATCCAAAGGTGGATCGAAGATCTGAAGAACCTGAAAGCAGAGGGGACAGAGTCTGGGTCACTAGCCAGTGACCAGGAAGGCGATGAGCAGATGCCCACCGATGTTGAGTGCTTCAGGTAGGTTGATGGTTGTCTTGATTCTTCAGCCACGAGGTCCAGGAGGCATCGACATCAACCAGGAGCTGGATTCGAGCTGTCCCACAACGTCTGTCGATTTCAGGGGTGTCGGCGACCAGAGTGGACCCAACAAGCCTTAGCAACGGCAAGTCTCGTGGAAAGTGAAGAAGGACGATGTTGCACACCAGCAAGGTCTGGGGGACTCACCCAGCGAGGATAAGTCAGGGCACACCTGGAGCAACCAGGGAGCCCAAGCAGAAAAAGATTGGCCATCGGGAGGGCCTACTAGCCAACGGACTAGCGACCGCAAAGGAGCCTCAAGACGGTGCACGTGGAGCTGGCTCACAGGACACTCGTGGAGTGGAGGCCAGTGATCTTCGGTGCAGTTGGTGCTGGAGGCTGGGGCTACTCGGAGTCCAAAGCACGACTTCGTGGGAGACCCAGAAGAGGATGCACTTGCAAATGCGTTTGGTGTCCAGGGGTCATGGTTCCACGTTACCCACGACAGCTACGGGCCTCAGCTTTGCTGGGGACTCAGGGCAGCCTCGGGGAAGTCTGGAAATCCACCTCTGGTGATGCAAAGACTTCGGCGTCCGACGGGAGCTTCAGCGATGCAGACCGGACAATTGCTTCTTTGGTGCCTGCCAAGCAGGGGAGTCACTCCTTGACCCCAAGGGAGATACTTCAGTCCTCTAATCTTAAAGTAGAGCGTCGAAGGTCCAGGATTCTGTATCAGAGTTTCGTCCAGGTAAATCTAAAGTCCTAAGGACTGGGTTCCCTTACTTATACTAAAGTAGGGGGTTGGACATACTCTGTGACCCCACCTATGGGAGGGTCAGGGCAGAGGGGTGGTTACACCCCTTTCCCTTTGTCCAGTTTCGTGCCAGAGCAGGGGCTGGAAGCCCCTGAGCCGGTTTGAACTGGGGTATGCACAGGGACACCAAGTGTGCCCCCAGTGCAGGACTTCAAAGCACCAGAGAGTGCTCCCGCCCAGCCCCAATACACACTATCCTGTCTGGGGAGGTGGTCACACCTCCCTGGGACAGGAAACCTATTGTCCAGGCATCCCCTGCCGGAGTTTCGGTCAGCAGCAGGAGGCCAGACTCGTGTTCTGTGGCAGCGGCATCCATTTTGTGATGCCAGGGCTTGGAAAGTCAGTACCGGGCATACCGGTGTGTACATGTCTTTCCCTCTAGAAGGGTGGAATGCTACCCCCGCCGCCAGAACTGGCGGGGGGGTAGTATTCCAAGATGTTTGACACCAAACACGACATGTTTCCGTGCAGCCATCCCAAAGTTAGCATTTAACGCGAGGTTATAATGCGCTTAAGAGTATATGGTCAGGCTGCACTACAAACAGCATCAGAGAAGGGTCTCCGAACGCTGCAGAGGGGCCCTACTCATGCAGGGGCACCCTCTCACATAGGAACCACGCACTCTGCCTTCAGGATTGATAAGGCCTGCCATAGGAGTGACTTATAGGTTTATATGTGTGTATGTATATAGTGATATAGGTAGCCTATATCACAGTAAGGGGTGCATGCACCACCTTACCCAGGCTGCAGTAGCAGACCTGTGGTGTCAGTTTGGATGGCCTTCCAGGGGTGGCACAATACATGCTGCAGCCCCTGGTAGGCCTCTGAGGTACCTATGCCCTGGGTACATAGTATACCATATACTAGGGACTTATAAGGGCACTCCAGATTCCAATCAGAGATGTGCCTAAGGCACATGGAAACCATTTTAGAGAGGAAGCAGCTAGGCTGGGGTTCTGATTAGCAGGGCCCCAGCCAGACTAAGGTCGAAAAACAGTGAAGCATCAGCAAAAAGTGGGGGTACCCATGTGAAGCAGATCCTACTCTCCTACACGTGGGGTGCAGAAAGAAGCAAGAGATGTGCAGAAATAAACAAAAGAAGATCAGAAAGAAGGAACAGAGGTACAAAAATAGGCAAGAGGGGTGCAGAAAGAGGCACGTGGGGTGCAGAAAGAAGCAAGAGATGTGCAGAAAGAAACAAAAGAAGTGCAGAAAGAAGTATCAGAGGTGCAGAAAGAGGCAAGAGGGGTGCAGAAAGAGGGTAGAAGGGTGCAGAAAGAGGCACAAACGTTGCAGAAAGAAGGGACAGAGATGCAGAAAGAAGCAAGAGAAGAGCAGAAAAAAGCAACAGAGGTGCAGAAAGAGGGATGAGGGGTACAGAAAGAGGGAAGAGGAGTACAGAAAGAAGCAAGAGTGGTGCAGAAAGAAGTAAGAGACGTTCAGAAAGAAGCAAGAGTAGTGCAGACAGAAGCAACAGAGGTGCAGAAAGAGGCAACAGGGGTGTAGAAAGAAGGATGAGGGGTGGAGAAAGAGGCACGTGGGGTGCAGAAAGAAGCAAGAGATATGCAGAAAGAAACAAAAGAAGTGCAGAAAGAAGGAACAGAGGTGCAGAAAGAGGCAAGAGGGGTGCAGAAAGAGGGAAGAGGGTGTGAAAGTTACACGAGGGGTACAGAAAGAAGCAAGAGGCATGCAGAAAGAAGCAAGAGAGTTGCAGAAAGAAACAAAAGAAGTGCAGAAAGAAGGTACAGAGGTGCAGAAAGAGGCAAGAGGGGTGCAGAAAGAGGCATGTGAGGTGCAGAAAGAAGCAAGAGATGTGCAGAAAGAAACAAAAGAAGTGCAGAAAGAAGGAACAGAGGTGCAAAAAGAGGGAAGAGGGATGCAGAAAGAGGCACGTGGGGTGCAGATAGAAGCAAGATATGTGCAGAAAGAAACAAAAGAAGTGCAGAAAGAAGGAACAGAGGTGCAAAAAGAGGGAAGAGGGGTGCAGAAAGAGGCACGTGGGGTGCAGAAAGAAGCAAGAGATGTGCATAAAGAAGCAAAAGAAGACCAGAAAGAAGGAACAGAGGTGCAAAAAGAGGGACGAGGGATGCAGAAAGAGGCACGAGTGGTACAGAAAAAAGCAAGAGAGGTGCAGAAAGAAGCAAGAGTAGTGCAGAAAGAAGCAACAGAGGTGCAGAAAGAGGAAATATGGGTGCAAAAAGAGAGAAGAAGAGTGGAGAAAGAAGCATGAGAGGTGCAGAAAGAAGCAAGAGATGTGCAGCAAGAAACAAAAGAAGTGCAGAAAGAAGGAACAGAGGTGCATAAAGAGGCAACAGGGGTGAATAAAGAAGGATGAGGGGTAGAGAAAGAGGCAAGAGGGGTGCAGAAAGAGGCAAGAGCAGTGTAGAAAGAACGAAGAGATGAGCAGGAAAATGGAAGAGGGGTGCAGAAACAGGCACGAGGGGTGCAGAAGGAAGCACAAGAGGTGTAGTAAGAAACAAGAGAAGTCCAGAAAGAAGCAACAGACGTGCAGAAAGAGGCAAGAGGGGTGCAGAAAGAAGCAAGAGAAATGCAGAAAGAAGCAACAGAGGTGCAGAAAGAGGCAATAAATGTGCAGAAAGAGGCAGGAGAGTTGCAGAAACAGGCAAAAGAGGTGCACAAAGAGGGAACAGGTGTGCACTCAGAGGCAAGAGAGGTACAGAAAGAACCAACAGAGGTGCAGAAAGAAGCAAGAGGGGTGCAGAAATATGCAAGAGAGTAGCAGATTGAAGCAAGAGAAGTGCAGAAAGAAGCAACAGAGATGCAGAAAGGGGGAAGAGGGGTGGAGAAAGGGCAAGAGGGGTGCAGAAAGAAGCAATAGAGGTGCAGATAGAAACAAAAGAAGTGCAGAAAGAAGGAAGAAAGGTGCAGAAAGAGGCAAGAGGGGGGCAGAAAGAGGGAAGAGGGGTGCAGAAAGAGGCACAAAGCATGCAGAAAGAAGGGACAGAGGTGCAGAAAGAAGCAAGATAAGTGCAGCAAGAAGCAACAGAGGTGCAGAAAGAGAGATGAGGGGTGCAGAAAGAGGGAAGAGGAATGCAGAAAGAAGCACTAGTGGTGCAGAAAGAAGCAAGAGAGGTTCAGAAAGAAGCAAGAGTAGTGCAGAATAAAGCAACAGAGGTACAGAAAGAGGAAATATGGGTGCAAAAAGAGGGAAGAGGAGTGCAGAAAGAGGCACGAGAGGTGCAGAAAGAAGCAAGAGATGTGCAGAAAGAAACAAAAGAAGTGTAGAAAGAAGGAACAGAGGTGCAGAAAGAGGCTACAGGGGTGAAGAAAGAGGGAAGAGGGGTGGAGAAAGAGGCAAGAGGGGTGCAGAAAGAGGCAAGAGCAGTGTAGAAAGAACAAAGAGATGAGCAGGAAAATGGAAGAAGGGTGCAGAAACAGGAACGAGGGGTGCAGAAGGAAGCAAGAGAGGTATAGTAAGAAGCAATAGAAGTCAAGAAAAAAACAACAGAGGTACCGAAAGAGGCAAGAGGGGCGCAGAAAGAGGCAAGAGAAATGCAGAAAGAAGCAACAGAGGTGCAGAAAGAGGCAAGAAATGTACAGAAAGAGGCAGGAGAGTTGCAGAAACAGGCAAAAGAGGTGCACAAAGAGGGAACAGGTGTGCACTCAGAGGCAAGAGAGGTACAGAAAGAACCAAAAGAGGTGCAGAAAGAAGCAAGAGGGGTGCAGAAATATGCAAGAGAGTAGCAGATAGAAGCAAGAGAAGTGCAGAAAGAAGCAACAGAGATGCAGAAAGGGGGAAGAGGGGTGGAGAAATGGCAAGAGGGGTGCAGAAAGAAGCAAGAGAGGTGCAGAAAGAAACAAAAGAAGTGCAGAAAGAAGGAAGAGAGGTGCAGAAAGAGGCAAGAGGGGTGCAGAAAGAGGCACATGGGGTGCAGAAGGAAGCAAGAGATGTGCAGAAAGAAACCAAAGAAGTGCAGAAAGAAGGATCAGAGGTGCAGAAAGAGGCAAGAGGGGTGCAGAAAGAGGGACGAGGGGTGTCAAAGAGACACAAGGGGTACAGAAAGAAGGAAGAGGCTTGCAGAAAGAAGCAAGAGAGTTACAGAAAGAAACAAAAGAAGTGCAGCAAGAAGGAAAAGAGGTGCAGAAAGAGGCAAGAGGGGTGCAGAAAGAGGCACGTGGGGTGCAGAAAGAAGCAAAAGATGTGCAGAAAGAAACAAAACAAGTGTAGAAAGAAGGAACAGAGTTGCAGAAAGAGGCAGGAGGGGTGCAGAAAGAGGGAAGAGGGGTGCAGAAAGAGGCAGAAAGGTTGTAGAAAGAAGGGACAGAGGTGCAGAAAGAAGCAAGAGAAGTGCAGAAAGAAGCAACAGAGGTGCAGAAAGAGGCAGGAGGGGTGCAGAAAGAGGGAAGAGGGGTTTGAAAGAGACACGAGGGGTACAGAAAGAAGCAAGAGGCGTGCAGAAAGAAGCAAGAGAGTTGCAGAAAAGAACAAAAGAAGTGCAGATAGAAGGAAAAGAGGTGCAGAAAGAGGCAAGAGGGGTGCAGAAAAAGGCACTTGGGGTGCAGAAAGAGGCACAAAGGTTGCAGAAAGAAGGGACAGAGGTGCAGAAAGAAGCAAGAGAAGTGCTGAAAGAAGCAACAGAGGTGCAGAAAGAGGGATGAGGGGTGCAGAAAGAGGGAGGAGGAGTGCAGAAAGAAGCACGAGTGTTGCAGAAAGAAGCAAGAGAGGTGCAGAAAGAAGCAAGAGTAGTGGAGAAAGAAGCAACAGAGGTGCAGAAACAGGAAATATGGGTGCAAAAAGAGGGAAGAGGAGTGCAGAAAGAGGCACGAGAAGTGCAGAAAGAAGCAAGAGATGTGCAGCAAGAAACAAAAGAAGTGCAGAAAGAAGGAACAGAGGTGAAGAAAGGCAACAGGGGTGAAGAAAGAGGGAAGAGGGGTGGAGAAAGAGGCAAGAGGGGTGCAGAAAGAGGCAAGAGAAGTGGAGAAAGAATCAAAAGTGGTACAGAAAGAGGCAAGAGGGGTGCAGAAAGATGCAAGAGCAGTGTAGAAAGAACAAAGAGACGAGCAGGAAAATGGAAGAAAGGTGCAGAAACAGGCCCGAGGGATGCAGAAGGAAGCAAGAGAGGTGTAGTAAGAAGCAAGAGAAGTCCAGAAAGAAGCAACAGAGGTGCAGAAAGAGGCAAGAGGGGTGCAGAAAGAGGCAGGAGAGTTGCAGAAACAGGCAAAAGAGGTGCACAAAGAGGGAACAGGGGTGCACACAGAGGCAAAAGAGATACAGAAAGAACCAACAGAGGTGCAGAAAGAAGCAAGAGGGGTGCAGAAATATGCAAGAGAGTAGCAGATAGATGCAAGAGAAGTGCGGAAAGAAGCAACAGAAATGCAGAAAGCGGGAAGAGGGGTGGAGAAAGGGCAAGAGGGGTGCAGAAAGAAGCAAGAGAGGTGCAGAAAGAAACAAAAGAAGTGCAGAAAAAAGGAAGAGAGGTGCAGAAATAGGCAAGAGGGGTACAGAGAGAGGCACATGGGGTGCAGAAAAAAGCAAGAGATGTGCAGAAAGAAACAAAAGAAATGCAGAAAGAAGGAACAGAGGTGCAGAAAGAGGCAAGAGGGGTGCAGGAAGAGGGGTGTGAAAGAGACACGAGGGGTACAGAAAGAAGCAAGAGGCGTGCAGAAAGAAGCAAGAGATGTGCAGAAAGAAACAAAACAAGTGCAGAGAGAAGGAACAGAGTTGCAAAAAGAGGCAAGAGGGATGCAGAAAGAGGGACGAGGGGTGCATAAAGAGGCTCAAAGGTTGTAGAAAGAAGGGACAGAGGTGCAGAAAGAAGCAAGAGAAGTGCAGAAAGAAGCAACAGAGGTGCAGAAAGAGGCAAGAGGTGTGCAGAAAAAGGGAAGAGGGGTGTGAAAGACACACGAGGGGTACAGAAAGAAGCAAGAGGCATGCAGAAAGAAGCAAGAGAGTTGCAGAAAGAAACAAAGGAAGTGCAGAAAGAAGGAAAAGAGGTGCAGAAAGAAGGAACAGAGGTGCAAAAAGAGGCAAGAGCAGTGCAGAAAGAGGGAATAGGGGTGCAGAAAGAGGCACAAATGTTGTAGGAAGAAGGGACAGAGGTGCAGAGAGAAGCAAGAGAAGTGCAGAAAGAAGCAACAGAGGTGCAGAAAGAGGGATGAGGGGTGCAGAAAGAAGCACGAGTGGTGCAGAAAGAAGCAAGAGAGGTGCAGAAAGAAGCAAGAGTAGTGCAGAAAGAAGCAACAGAGGTGAGAAAGAGGCAAGAGGGGTGCAGAAAGAGGGTAGAGGATTGCAGAAAGAGGAACAAGGGGTGCAGAAAGAAGCTAGAGATGTGCAGCAAGAAACAAAAGAAGTGCAGAAAGAAGGAACAGAGGTGCAAAAAGAGGCAACAGGGGTGAATAAAGAGGGAAAAGGGGTGGAGAAAGAGGCAAGGGGGTACAGAAAGAAGCAAGAGAGCTGCAGAAAGAACAGAAGAAGTGCAGAAAGAAGGAACAGAGGTGCAGAAAGGGGCAAGAGGGGTGCAGAAAGAGGGAAGAGGGGTGCAGAAAGAAGTGAGAGGTGCAGAAAGAAACAAAAGTAGTACAGAAAGAAGGAACAGAGGTGCAGAAAGAGGCAAGAGGGGTGCAGAAAGAAGCAACAAAGGTGCAGAAAGAAGGAAGAGGGGTGGAGAAAGAGACAAGAGAAGTGTAGAAAGAAGCAACAGAGATGCCGAAAGAGGGAAGAGGGTGGAGAAAGGGCAAGAGGGGTGCAGAAAGAAGCAAGAGAGGTGCAGAAAGAAACAAAAGAAGTGCAGAAAGAAGGAAGAGAGATGCAGAAAGAGGTAAGAGGGGTGCAGAAAGAGGCACATGGAGTGCAGAAAAAAGCAAGAGATTTGCAGAAAGATACAAAATAAGTGCAGAAAGAAGGAACAGAGGTGCAGAAAGAGGGAAGAGGGGTGCAGAAAGAGGGAAGAGGGGTGCAGAAAGAAGTTAGAGGTGCAGAAAGAAACAAAAGAAGTTCAGAAAGAAAGAACAGAGGTGCAGAAAGAGGCAAGAGGGGTGCGGGAAGAGTGGTGTGAAAGAGGCACAAGGGGTGCAGAAAGAAGCAAGAGAGGTGCAGAAAGAAGCAACAGAGGTGCAGAAAGAGGGAAGAGGGGTAGAGGAAGAGACAAGAGAAGTGTAGAAAGAAGCAACAGTGATGCAGAAAGGGGGAAGAGACGTGGAGAAAGGGCAAGAGGGGTGCAGAAAGAAGCAAGTGAGGTGCAGAAAGAAACAAAAGAAGTGCAGAAAGAAGGAAGAGAGATGCAGAAAGAGGCAAGAGGGTGCAGAAAGAGGCACATGGAGTGCAGAAAGAAGCAAGAGATTTGCAGAAAGATACAAAAGAAGTGGAGAAAGATGGAACAGAGGTGCAGAAAGAGGGAAGAGGGTGCAGAAAGAGGGAAGAGGGGTGTGAAAGAGACATGAGGGGTACAGAAAGTAGCAAGAGGCATGCAGAAAGAAGCAAGAGAGTTGCAAAAATAAACAAAGAAAGTGCAGAAAGAAGGAACAGAGGTGCAGAAAGAGGCAAGAGGGGTGCAGAAAGAGGCACGTGGGATGCAGAAAGAAGCAAGAGATGTGCAGAAAGAAACAAACGAAGTGCAGAAAGAAGGAACAGAGGTGCAGAAAGAGGCAAGAGGGGTGCAGAAAGATGGAAGAGGGGTAGAGAAAGAGGCACAAAGGTTATAGAAAGAAGGCACAGAGGTGCAGAAAGAAGCAAGAGAAGTGCAGAAAGAAGCAACAGAGGTGCAGATAGAGGGATGAGGGATGCAGAAAGAGGGAAGAGTGGTGCAGAAAGAAGCACGAGTGGTGCAGAAAGAAGCAAGAAAGGTGCAGAAAGAAGCAAGAGTAGTGCAGAAAGAAGCAAGAGGGGTGCAAAAGGAGGGAAGATTGGGTGCATAAAGAGGCACGGGGTGCAGATTAATGCAAGAGATGTGCAGAAAGACACAAAAGAAGTGCAGAAAGAAGGAACAGAGGTGCAGAAAGAGGCAAGAGGGGTGCGGGAAGAGGGGTGTGATAGAGGCACAAGGGGTGCAGAAAGAAGCAAGAAAGGTGCAGAAAGCAACAGAGTTGCAGAAAGAGGGAAGAGGGGTGGAGAAAGAGACAAGAGAAGTGCATAAAGAGGGAAGAGGGGTGTGAAAGAGACACGAGGGGTACAGAAAGAAGCAAGAGGCATGCAGAAAGAAGCAAGAGAGTTGCAGAAAGAAACAAAAGAAGTGCAGAAAGAAGGAAAAGAGGTGCAGAAAGAGGCAAGAAGGGTGCAGAAAGAGGCAAGTGGGCTGCAGAAAGAAGCGAGAGATGTGCAGAAAGAAACAAAAGATGTGCAGAAAGAAGGAAAAGAGGTGCAGAAAGAGACAGGAGGTGTGCAGAAAGAGGGTAGAGGGGTGTGAAAGACACACGAGGGGTACAGAAAGAAGCAAGAGGCGTGCAGAAAGAAGCAAGAGAGTTGCAGAAAGAAACAAAAGATGTGCAGAAAGAAGGAAAAGAGGTGCAGAAAGAGACAGGAGGTGTGCAGAAAGAGGGTAGAGGGGTGTGAAAGACACACGAGGGGTACAGAAAGAAGCAAGAGGCGTGCAGAAAGAAGCAAGAGAGTTGCAGAAAGAAACAAAAGATGTGCAGAAAGAAGGAAAAGAGGTGCAGAAAGAAGGACCAGACGTGCAAAAAGAGGCAAGAGCGGTGCAGAAAGAGGGAATAGGGGTGCAGAAAGAGGCACAAATGTTGTAGGAAGAAGGGACAGAGGTGCAGAAAGAAGCAAGAGAAGTACAGAAAGAAGCAACAGGGGTGCAGAAAGAGGGATGAGGGGTGCAGAAAGAAGCACGAGTGGTACAGAAAGAAGCAAGAGAGGTGCAGAAAGAAGCAAGAGTAGTGCAGAAAGAAGCAACAGAGGTGCAGAAAGAGGCAAGAGGGGTGCAGAAAGAGGGTAGAGGATTGTAGAAAGAGGCTCACAGGTAGTAGAAAGAAGGGACAGAGGTGCAGAAAGAAGCAAGAGAAGTGCAGAAAGGAGCAACAGAGGTGCAGAAAGAGGCAAGAGGTGTGCAGAAAGAGCGTAGAGGGGTGTGAAAGACACACGAGGGGTACAGAAAGAAGCAAGAGGCGTGCAGAAAGAAGCAAGAGAGTTGCAGAAAGAAACAAAAGATGTGCAGAAAGAAGGAAAAGAGGTGCAGAAAGAAGGAACAGAGGTGCAAAAAGAGGCAAGAGCAGTGCAGAAAGAGGGAATAGGGGTGCAGAAAGAGGCACAAATGTTGTAGGAAGAAGGGACAGAGGTGCAGAGAGAAGCAAGAGAAGTGCAGAAAGAAGCAACAGAGGTGCAGAAAGAGGGATGAGGGGTGCAGAAAGAAGCACGAGTGGTGCAGAAAGAAGCAAGAGAGGTGCAGAAAGAAGCAAGAGTAGTGCAGAAAGAAGCAACAGAGGTGAGAAAGAGGCAAGAGGGGTGCAGAAAGAGGGTAGAGGATTGCAGAAAGAGGAACAAGGGGTGCAGAAAGAAGCTAGAGATGTGCAGCAAGAAACAAAAGAAGTGCAGAAAGAAGGAACAGAGAGTGCAAAAGAGGCAACAGGGGTGAATAAAGAGGGAAAAGGGGTGGAGAAAGAGGCAAGGGGGTACAGAAAGAAGCAAGAGAGCTGCAGAAAGAACAGAAGAAGTGCAGAAAGAAGGAACAGAGGTGCAGAAAGGGGCAAGAGGGGTGCAGAAAGAGGGAAGAGGGGTGCAGAAAGAAGTGAGAGGTGCAGAAAGAAACAAAAGTAGTACAGAAAGAAGGAACAGAGGTGCAGAAAGAGGCAAGAGGGGTGCAGAAAGAAGCAACAAAGGTGCAGAAAGAAGGAAGAGGGGTGGAGAAAGAGACAAGAGAAGTGTAGAAAGAAGCAACAGAGATGCCGAAAGAGGGAAGAGGGGTGGAGAAAGGGCAAGAGGGGTGCAGAAAGAAGCAAGAGAGGTGCAGAAAGAAACAAAAGAAGTGCAGAAAGAAGGAAGAGAGATGCAGAAAGAGGTAAGAGGGGTGCAGAAAGAGGCACATGGAGTGCAGAAAAAAGCAAGAGATTTGCAGAAAGATACAAAATAAGTGCAGAAAGAAGGAACAGAGGTGCAGAAAGAGGGAAGAGGGGTGCAGAAAGAGGGAAGAGGGGTGCAGAAAGAAGTTAGAGGTGCAGAAAGAAACAAAAGAAGTTCAGAAAGAAAGAACAGAGGTGCAGAAAGAGGCAAGAGGGGTGCGGGAAGAGTGGTGTGAAAGAGGGCACAAGGGGTGCAGAAAGAAGCAAGAGAGGTGCAGAAAGAAGCAACAGAGGTGCAGAAAGAGGGAAGAGGGGTAGAGGAAGAGACAAGAGAAGTGTAGAAAGAAGCAACAGTGATGCAGAAAGGGGGAAGAGGCGTGGAGAAAGGGCAAGAGGGGTGCAGAAAGAAGCAAGTGAGGTGCAGAAAGAAACAAAAGAAGTGCAGAAAGAAGGAAGAGAGATGCAGAAAGAGGCAAGAGGGGTGCAGAAAGAGGCACATGGAGTGCAGAAAGAAGCAAGAGATTTGCAGAAAGATACAAAAGAAGTGGAGAAAGATGGAACAGAGGTGCAGAAAGAGGGAAGAGGGGTGCAGAAAGAGGGAAGAGGGGTGTGAAAGAGACATGAGGGGTACAGAAAGTAGCAAGAGGCATGCAGAAAGAAGCAAGAGAGTTGCAAAAATAAACAAAGAAAGTGCAGAAAGAAGGAACAGAGGTGCAGAAAGAGGCAAGAGGGGTGCAGAAAGAGGCACGTGGGATGCAGAAAGAAGCAAGAGATGTGCAGAAAGAAACAAACGAAGTGCAGAAAGAAGGAACAGAGGTGCAGAAAGAGGCAAGAGGGGTGCAGAAAGATGGAAGAGGGGTAGAGAAAGAGGCACAAAGGTTATAGAAAGAAGGCACAGAGGTGCAGAAAGAAGCAAGAGAAGTGCAGAAAGAAGCAACAGAGGTGCAGATAGAGGGATGAGGGATGCAGAAAGAGGGAAGAGTGGTGCAGAAAGAAGCACGAGTGGTGCAGAAAGAAGCAAGAAAGGTGCAGAAAGAAGCAAGAGTAGTGCAGAAAGAAGCAAGAGGGGTGCAAAAGGAGGGAAGATTGGGTGCATAAAGAGGCACGGGGTGCAGATTAATGCAAGAGATGTGCAGAAAGACACAAAAGAAGTGCAGAAAGAAGGAACAGAGGTGCAGAAAGAGGCAAGAGGGGTGCGGGAAGAGGGGTGTGATAGAGGCACAAGGGGTGCAGAAAGAAGCAAGAAAGGTGCAGAAAAGCAACAGAGTTGCAGAAAGAGGGAAGAGGGGTGGAGAAAGAGACAAGAGAAGTGCATAAAGAGGGAAGAGGGGTGTGAAAGAGACACGAGGGGTACAGAAAGAAGCAAGAGGCATGCAGAAAGAAGCAAGAGAGTTGCAGAAAGAAACAAAAGAAGTGCAGAAAGAAGGAAAAGAGGTGCAGAAAGAGGCAAGAAGGGTGCAGAAAGAGGCAAGTGGGCTGCAGAAAGAAGCGAGAGATGTGCAGAAAGAAACAAAAGATGTGCAGAAAGAAGGAAAAGAGGTGCAGAAAGAGACAGGAGGTGTGCAGAAAGAGGGTAGAGGGGTGTGAAAGACACACGAGGGGTACAGAAAGAAGCAAGAGGCGTGCAGAAAGAAGCAAGAGAGTTGCAGAAAGAAACAAAAGATGTGCAGAAAGAAGGAAAAGAGGTGCAGAAAGAGACAGGAGGTGTGCAGAAAGAGGGTAGAGGGTGTGAAAGACACACGAGGGTACAGAAAGAAGCAAGAGGCGTGCAGAAAGAAGCAAGAGAGTTGCAGAAAGAAACAAAAGATGTGCAGAAAGAAGGAAAAGAGGTGCAGAAAGAAGGAACAGACGTGCAAAAAGAGGCAAGAGCGGTGCAGAAAGAGGGAATAGGGGTGCAGAAAGAGGCACAAATGTTGTAGGAAGAAGGGACAGAGGTGCAGAAAGAAGCAAGAGAAGTACAGAAAGAAGCAACAGGGGTGCAGAAAGAGGGATGAGGGGTGCAGAAAGAAGCACGAGTGGTACAGAAAGAAGCAAGAGAGGTGCAGAAAGAAGCAAGAGTAGTGCAGAAAGAAGCAACAGAGGTGCAGAAAGAGGCAAGAGGGGTGCAGAAAGAGGGTAGAGGATTGTAGAAAGAGGCTCAAAGGTAGTAGAAAGAAGGGACAGAGGTGCAGAAAGAAGCAAGAGAAGTGCAGAAAGGAGCAACAGAGGTGCAGAAAGAGGCAAGAGGTGTGCAGAAAGAGCGTAGAGGGGTGTGAAAGACACACGAGGGGTACAGAAAGAAGCAAGAGGCGTGCAGAAAGAAGCAAGAGAGTTGCAGAAAGAAACAAAAGATGTGCAGAAAGAAGGAAAAGAGGTGCAGAAAGAAGGAACAGAGGTGCAAAAAGAGGCAAGAGCGGTGCAGAAAGAGGGAATAGGGGTGCAGAAAGAGGCACAAATGTTGTAGAAAGGAGGGACAGAGGTGCAGAAAGAAGCAAGAGAAGTGCAGAAAGAAGCAACAGAGGTGCAGAAAGAGGGATGAGGGGTGCAGAAAGAAGTACGAGTGGTACAGAAAGAAGCAAGAGAGGTGCAGAAAGAAGCAAGAGTAGTGCAGAAAGAAGCAACAGAGGTGCAGAAAGAGGCAAGAGGGGTGCAGAAAGAGGGTAGAGGATTGCAGAAAGAGGCACGAGGGGGGCAGAAAGAAGCAAGAGATGTGCAGCAAGAAACAAAAGAAGTGCAGAAAGAAGGAACAGAGGTGCAGAAAGAGGCAACAGGGGTGAATAAAGAGGGACAATGGGTGGAGAAAGAGGCAAGGGGGTACAGAAAGAAGCAAGAGAGCTGCAGAAAGAACAGAAGAAGTGCAGAAAGAAGGAACAGAGGTGCAGAAAGGGGCAAGTGGGGTGCAGAAAGAGGGAAGAGGGGTGCAGAAAGAAGTGAGAGGTGCAGAAAGAAACAAAATAAGTACAGAAAGAAGGAACAGAGGTGCAGAAAGAGGCAAGAGGGGTGCGGGAAGAGGGGTGTGAAAGAGGCACGAGGGGTGCAGAAAGAAGCAAGAGAGGTGCAGAAAGAAGCAACAAAGGTGTAGAAAGAAGGAAGAGGGGTGGAGAAAGAGACAAGAGAAGTGTAGAAAGAAGCAACAAAGATGCAGAAAGAGGGAAGAGGGGTGGAGAAAGTTCAAGATGGGTGCAGAAAGAAGCAAGAGAGGTGCAGAAAGAAACAAAAGAAGTGCAGAAAGAAGGAAGAGAGATGCAGAAAGAGGCAAGAGGGATGCAGAAAGAGGTACATGGAGTGCAGAAAGAAGCAAGAGATTTGCAGAAAGATACAAAAGAAGTGCAGAAAGAAGGAACAGAGGTGCAGAAAGAGGGAAGAGGGGTGCAGAAAGAGGCACATGGAGTGCAGAAAGAAGCAAGAGGTTTGCAGAAAGATACAAAAGAAGTACAGAAAGAAGGAACAGAGGTGCAGAAAGAGGCAAGAGGGGTGCAGGAACAGGGGTGTGAAAGAGGCACGAGGGGTGCAGAAAGAAGCAAGAGAGGTGCAGAAAGAAGCAACAGAGGTGCAGAAAGAGGGAAGAGGGGTAGAGAAAGAGACAAGAGAAGTGTAGAAAGAAGCAACAGAGATGCAGAAAGGGGGAAGAGGGGTGGAGAAAGGGGAAGAGGGGTGCAGAAAAAGCAAGTGAGGTGAAGAAAGAAACAAAAGAAGTGCAGAAAGAAGGAAGAGAGATGCAGAAAGAGGCAAGAGGGGTGCAGAAAGAGGCACATGGAGTGCAGAAAAAAGCAAGAGATTTGCAGATAGATACAAAAGAAGTGCAGAAAGATGGAACAGAGGTGCAGAAAGAGGGAAGAGGGGTGCAGAAAGAGGGAAGAGGGGTGTGAAAGAGACACGAGGGATACAGAAAGTAGCAAGAGGCAAGCAGAAAGAAGCAAGAGAGTTGCAAAAAGAAACAAAGAAAGTGCAGAAAGAAGGAACAGAGGTGCAGAAAAAGGCAAGAGGGGTGCAGAAAGAGGCACGTGGGATGCAGAAAGAAGCAAGAGATGTGCAGAAAGAAACAAACGAAGTGCAGAAAGAAGGAACAGAGGTGCAGAAAGAGGCAAGAGGGCTGCAGAAAGATGGAAGAGGGGCAGAGAAAGAGGCACAAAGGTTATAGAAAGAAGGCACAGAGGTGCAGAAAGAAGCAAGAGAAGTGCAGAAAGAAGCAACAGAGGTGCAGATAGAGGGATGAGGGATGCAGAAAGAGGGAAGAGTGGTGCAGAAAGAAGCACGCGTGGTGCAGAAAGAAGCAAGGATCGTGCAGAAAGAAGCAAGAGTAGTGCAGAAAGAAGCAAGAGGGGTGCAAAAGGAGGGAAGATGGGGTGCATAAAGAGGCACGGGGGTGCAGATTAATGCAAGAGATGTGCAGAAAGACAAAAAAGAAGTGCAGAAAGAAGGAACAGAGGTGCAGAGGTGCAGAAAGAGGCAAGAGGGGTGCAGGAAGAGGGGTGTGATAGAGGCACAAGGGGTGCAGAAAGAAGCAAGAAAGGTGCAGAAAGCAACAGAGTTGCAGAAAGAGGGAAGAGGGGTGGAGAAAGAGACAAGAGAAGTGCATAAAGGGGGAAGAGGGGTGTGAAAGAGACACAAGGGGTACAGAAAGAAGCAAGAGGCATGCAGAAAGAAGCAAGAGAGTTGCAGAAAGAAACAAAAGAAGTGCAGAAAGAAGGAAAAGAGGTGCAGAAAGAGGCAAGAGGGGTGCAGAAAGAGGCAAGTGGGCTGCAGAAAGAAGCGAGAGATGTGCAGAAAGAAACAAAAGATGTGCAGAAAGAAGGAAAAGAGGTGCAGAAAGAGACAGGAGGTGTGCAGAAAGAGGGTAGAGGGGTGTAAAAGACACACGAGGGTACAGAAAGAAGCAAGAGGCGTGCAGAAAGAAGCAAGAGAGTTGCAGAAAGAAACAAAGATGTGCAGAAAGAAGGAAAAGAGGTGCAGAAAGAAGGAACAGAGGTGCAAAAAGAGGCAAGAGCAGTGCAGAAAGAGGGAATAGGGGTGCAGAAAGAGGCACAAATGTTGTAGGAAGAAGGGACAGAGGTGCAGAAAGAAGCAAGAGAAGTGCAGAAAGAAGCAACAGAGGTGCAGAAAGAGGGATGAGGGGTGCAGAAAGAGGTAAGAGTGGTGCAGAAAGAAGCACAAGTGGTGCAGAAAGAAGCAAGAGAGATTCAGAAAGAAGCAAGAGTAGTGCAGAAAGAAGCAACAGAGGTACAGAAAGAGGAAATATGGGTGCAAAAAGAGGGAAGAGGAGTGCAGAAAGAAGCAAGAGAGGTGCAGAAAGAAGCAAGAGATGTGCAGCAAGAAACAAAAGAAGTGCAGAAAGAAGGAACAGAGGTGCAGAAAGAGGCTACAGGGGTGAAGAAAGAGGGAAGAGGGGTGGAGAAAGAGGCAAGAGGTGTGCAGAAAGAGGCAAGAGCAGTGTAGAAAGAACAAAGAGAAGAGCAGGAAAATGGAAGAAGGGTGCAGAGACAGGAAAGAGGGGTGCAGAAGGAAGCAAGAGAGGTATAGTAAGAAGCAATAGAAGTCAAGAAAAAAACAACAGAGGTACAGAAAGAGGCAAGAGGGGTGCAGAAAGAGGCAAGAGAAATGCAGAAAGAAGCAACAGAGGTGCAGAAAGAGGCAAGAAATGTACAGAAAGAGGCAGGAGAGTTGCAGAAACAGGCAAAAGAGGTGCACAAAGAGGGAACAGGTGTGCACTCAGAGGCAAGAGAGGTACAGAAAGAACCAAAAGAGGTGCAGAAAGAAGCAAGAGGGGTTCAGAAATATGCAAGAGAGTAGCAGATAGAAGCAAGAGAAGTGCAGAAAGAAGCAACAGAGATGCAGAAAGGGGGAAGAGGGGTGGAGAAAGGGCAAGAGGGGTGCAGAAAGAAGCAAGAGAGGTGCAGAAAGAAACAAAAGAAGTGCAGAAAGAAGGAAGAGAGGTGCAGAAAGAGGCAAGAGGGGTGCAGAAAGAGGCACATGGGGTGCAGAAGGAAGCAAGAGATGTGCAGAAAGAAACCAAAGAAGTGCAGAAAGAAGGATCAGAAGTGCAGAAAGAGGCAAGAGGGGTGCAGAAAGAGGGACGAGGGGTGTCAAAGAGACCCGAGGGGTACAGAAAGAAGGAAGAGGCTTGCAGAAAGAAGCAAGAGAGTTACAGAAAGAAACAAAAGAAGTGCAGCAAGAAGGAAAAGAGGTGCAGAAAGAGGCAAGAGGGGTGCAGAAAGAGGCACGTGGGGTGCAGAAAGAAGCAAGAGATTTGCAGAAAGAAACAAAACAAGTGTAGAAAGAAGGAACAGAGTTGCAGAAAGAGGCAGGAGGGGTGCAGAAAGAAGGAAGAGGGGTGCAGAAAGAGGCAGAAAGGTTGTAGAAAGAAGGGACAGAGGTGCAGAAAGAAGCAAGAGAAGTGCAGAAAGAAGCAACAGAGGTGCAGAAAGAGGCAGGAGGGGTGCAGAAAGAGGGAAGAGGGGTTTGAAAGAGACACGAGGGGTACAGAAAGAAGCAAGAGAGTTGCAGAAAAGAACAAAAGAAGTGTGAGAAGTTGGCCTGGCATATGCTGTCCACTAATTATAGTGGGCACCTTGCACCAGTCCAAACAACCCCTTATTGGAGATAGGTTAAAGACAACCTTTATTGAAAGCTATCCTAGTGGTAGCTATGGAGAGCAGCCTTCAGGCTAAGTCTTGAAGGAATGTAAAGCAGCTTGTTTTACCAGTCTATAATCTCTTGAGTGACCAAATGAAAGAGGACCACACCAGGTATATATTCAAAATATATGTATTTATTACTAAACACACCCCTCTAGTCTCTTTATGAGGCTAGAGTTCAAGTACATAAGTTATAAGTTAGTTATCTACAGTAATAGCACAAATACACGTTTGAGCCCCAGGGGCGTACCAAACCATATACCAATAAAGTGGTATAAGAACCACGACTGAGCTAGACACAAGGCCTAGAGCCTGTAGAAGTGCTTGGACCACAAGGAACCACCCAAGGCAGTGACACAGGGGACCCACGGGGACGCGTGCAGTGTATGAACACAACCGCGAACCACCGTTAACTTCTATGGGGAAAGTCGCGATTAGAATTTAAAAGAAAAGGGACACTTAGAGGAGGACTTGGAGCAAACCCTTTGAGAACTAGGCTGTTCTAGTGTCAATACCCACGGGAGCACCAGAGTACTCGAGTTACCTCACCCAGGGAGCCGGGTGCATAGGTGTCTTTCGGGGTCGGGTTTCGTCGTCGCTTTCAATGGCGATCTGCTGCAAAGTGCTGCTGGCGGCCAAGTCGAAAGTGTTCGGGTGGATCCAAAGGTGGATTGAAGATCTGAAGAACCTGAAAGCAGAGAGGACAGAGTCTGGGTCACTAGCCAGTGACCAGGAAGGCGATGAGCAGATGCCCACCGATGTCGAGTGCTTCAGGTAGGTTGATGCTTGTCTTGACTCTTCAGCCACGAGGTCCAGGAGGCGTCGACGACAACTAGGAGCTGGATTCGAGCTGTACCATGAAGTCTGTCGATTGCAGGGGTGTCAACGACCGGATTGGACCCAACAAGCCTTGGCAACGGCAAGTCTCGTGGAAATAGAAGAAGGACAATGTTGCAGACCAGCAAGGTCTGGGGGACTCACCCAGCAAAGATAAGTCAGGGCACAGCTGGAGCAAGGAGTGAGCCCAAGCAGAAAAAGATTGGCCTTCAGGAGGGCCTACTAGCCAACGGACTAGCGACCGCGAAGGAGCCTTGAGATGATGCACGTGGAGCTGGCTCACAGGACACTCGTAGAGTGGATACCAGTGATCTTCGGTGCAGTTGGTACTGGAGGCTGGGGCTACTCGGAGCCCAAAGCACGACTTCGTGAGAGACCCAGAAGAGGATGCACTTGCAAATGCGATTGGTGTCCAGGGGTCACGGTTCCACGTTACCCACGACAGCTACGGGCCTCAGCTTTGCTGGGGACTCAGGGCAGCCTCGGGGAAGTCTGTAAATCCACCTCTGGTGATGCAAAGACTTCGGCGTCTGACGGGAGCTTCAGCGATGCAGACCGGACAATTGCTTCTTTGGTGCCTGCCAAGCAGGGAGTCACTCCTTGACCCCAAGGGAGATTCTTCAGTCCTCTAATCTTAAAGTAGAGCGTCGAAGGTCCAGGATTCTGTGTCAGAGTTTCGTCCAGGTTAATCTAAAGTCCTAAGGACTGGGGTCCCCTACTTATACTAAGGTAGGGGGTTGGACATACTCTGTGGCCCCACCTATGGGAGGGTCAGGGCAGAGGGGTGGTTACACCCCTTTCCCTTTGTCCAGTTTCATGCCAGAGCAGGGACTGGAAGCCCCTGAGCCGGTTTGAACTGGGGTATGCACAGGGACACCAAGTGTGCCCCCAGTGCAGGACTTCACAGCACCCGAGAGTGCTCCCGCCCAGCCCCAATACACACTATCCTGTCTGGGGAGGTGGTCACACCTCCCTGGGACAGGAAACCTATTGTCCAGGCCTCCCTGCCGGAGTTTCGGTCAGCAGCAGGAGGCCAGACTCGTGTCTGTGGCAGCGGCATCCATTTTGTGATGCCAGGGCTCTGGAAAGTCAGTACCGGGTATACCGGTGTGTACATGCCTTTCCTCTAGAAGGGTGGAATGCTACCCCCGCCGCCAGAACTGGCGGGGGGTAGTATTCCAAGATGTTTGACACCAAACACGACATGTTTCCGTGCAGCCATCCCAAAGTTAGCATTTAACGCGAGGTTATAATGCGCTTAAGAGTATATGGTCAGGCTGCACTACAAACAGCATCAGAGAAGGGTCTCCGAACGCTGCAGAGGGGCCCAGCTCATGCAGGGGCACCCTCTCACATAGGAACCACGCACTCTGCCTTCAGGATTGATAAGGCCTGCCATAGGAGTGACTTATAGGTTTATATGTGTGTATGTATGTAGTGATATAGGTAGCCTATATCACAGTAAGGGGTGCATGCACCACCTTACCCAGGCTGCAGTAGCAGACCTGTGGTGTCAGTTTGAATGGCCTTCCAGGGGTGGCACAATACATGCTGCAGCCCCTGGTAGGCCTCTGAGGTACTTATGCCCTGGGTACATAGTATATCATATACTAGGGACTTATAAGGGCACTCCAGATTCCAATCAGAGATGTGCCTAAGGCACATGGAAACCATTTTAAAGAGGAAGCATCTAGGCTGGGGTTCTGATTAGCAGGGCCCCAGCCAGACTAAGGTCGAAAAACAGTGAAGCATCAGCAAAAAGTGGGGGTACCCATGTGAAGCAGATCCTACTCTCCTACAAGAAAGAGGCACAAATGTTGTAGAAAGAAGGGACAGAGGTGCAGAAAGAAGCAAGAGAAGTGCAGAAAGAAGCAACAGAGGTGCAGGAAGAGGGATGAGGGGTGCAGAAAGAAGCACGAGTGGTAAAGAAAGAAGCAAGAGAGGTGCAGAAAGAAGCAAGAGTAGTGCAGAAAGAAGCAACAGAGGTGCAGAAAGAGGCAAGAGGGGTGCAGAAAGAGGGTAGAGGATTGCAGAAAGAGGCACGAGGGGTGCAGAAAGAAGCAAGAGATGTGCAGCTAGAAACAAAAGAAGTGCAGAAAGAAGGAACAGAGGTGCAGAAAGAGGCAACAGGGGTGAATAAGGAGGGGAAAGGGGTGGAGAAAGAGGCAAGGGGGTACATAAAGAAGCAAGAGAGCTGCAGAAAGAACAGAAGAAGTGCAGAAAGAAGGAACAGAGGTGCAGAAAGGGGCAAGAGGGGTGCAGAAAGAGGGAAGAGGGGTGCAGAAAGAAGTGAGAGGTGCAGAAAGAAACAAAAGAAGTACAGAAAGAAGGAACAGAGGTGCAGAAAGAGGCAAGAGGGGTGCAGGAAGAGGGGTGTGAAAGAGGCACGAGGGGTGCAGAAAGAAGCAAGAGAGGTGCAGAAAGAAGCAACAAAGGTGCAGAAAGGAGGAAGAGGGGTAGAGAAAGGGCAAGAGGGGTGCATAAAGAAGCAAGAGAGGTGCAGAAAGAAACAAAAGAAGTGCAGAAAGAAGGAAGAGAGATGCAGAAAGAGGCAAGAGGGGTGCAGAAAGAGGCACATGGAGTGCAGAAAGAAGCAAGAGATTTGCAGAAAGATACAAAAGAAGTGCAGAAAGAAGGAACAGAGGTGCAGAAAGAGGGAAGAGGGGTGCAGAAAGAGGGAAGAGGGGTGCAGAAAGAAGTTAGAGGTGCAGAAAGAAACAAAAGAAGTACAGAAAGAAAGAACAGAGGTGCAGAAAGAGGCAAGAGGGGTGCGGGAAGAGTGGTGTGAAAGAGGCACGAGGGGTGCAGAAAGAAGCAAGAGAGGTGCAGAAAGAAGCAACAGAGGTGCAGAAAGAGGGAAGAGGGGTAGAGAAAGAGACAAGAGAAGTGTAGAAAGAAGTAACAGAGATGCAGAAAGGGGGACGAGGGGTGGAGAAAGGGCAAGAGGGGTGCAGAAAGAAGCAAGTGAGGTGCAGAAAGAAACAAAAGAAGTGCAGAAAGAAGGAAGAGAGATGCAGAAAGAGGCAAGAGGGGTGCAGAAAGAGGCTCATGGAGTGCAGAAAGAAGCAAGAGATTTGCAGAAAGATACAAAAGAAGTGCAGAAAGATGGAACAGAGGTGCAGAAAGAGGGAAGAGGGGTGCAGAAAGAGGCACATGGAGTGCAGAAAGAAGCAAGAAATTTGCAGAAAGATACAAAAGAAGTGCAGAAAGATGGAACAGAGGTGCAGAAAGAGGGAAGAGGGGTGCAGAAAGAGGGAAGAGGGGTGTGAACGAGACACAAGGGGTACAGAAAGTAGCAAGAGGCAAGCAGAAAGAAGCAAGAGAGTTGCAAAAAGAAACAAAGAAAGTGCAGAAAGAAGGAACAGAGGTGCAGAAAAAGGCAAGAGGGGTGCAGAAAGAGGCACGTGGGATGCAGAAAGAAGCAAGAGATGTGCAGAAAGAAACAAGAGAAATGCATAAAGAAGCAACAGACTTGCAGAAAGGAGGAAGTGGGGTGGAGAAAGAGGCAAGAGGGATACAGAAAATAACAAGAGAGGTGGAGAAAGAAACAAAAGAAATGCAGACAGAAGGAACAGAGGTGCAGAAAGAGGCAAGAGGGGTGCATAAAGAGGGAAGAGGGGTGTGAAAGAGGCATGAGGGGTGCAGAAAGAAGCAAGAGGCATGCAGAAAGAAGCAAGAGAATTGCATAAAGTAACAAAAGAAGTGCAGAAAGATGGAACAGTGGTGCAGAAAGAGGGAAGAGGGGTGCAGAAAGAGGGAAGAGGGGTGTAAAAGAGACACAAGGGGTGCAGAAAGAAGCAAGAGGCATGCAGAAAGAAGCAAGAGATTTGCAAAAAGAAACAAAACAAGTGCAAAAAGAAGGAACAGAGGTGCAGAAAGAGGCAAGAGGGGTGCAGAATGAGGCACATGGGATGCAGAAAGAAGCAAGAGATGTGCAGAAAGAAACAAACGAAGTGCAGAAAGAAGGAACAGAGGTGCAGAAAGAGGCAAGAGGGGTGCAGAAAGAGGGAAGAGGGGTGGAGAAAGAGGCACAAAGGTTGTAGAATGAAGGCACAGAGGTGCAGAAAGAAGCAACAGAGGTGCAGAAAGAGGGATGAGGGGTGCAGAAAGAGGGAAGAGTGGTGCAGAAAGAAGCATGAGTGGTGCAGAAAGAAGCAAGAGAGGTGCATAAAGAAGCAAGAGTAGTGCAGAAAGAAGAAACAGAGGTGCAGAAAGAGGCAAGAGGGGTGCAGAAAGAGGGAAGAGGAGTGTAGAAAGAGGCACGAGGGGTGCAGAAAGAAGCAAGAGATGTGCAGCAAGGAACAAAAGAAGTGCAGAAAGAAGGAACATCGGTGTAGAAAGAGGCAACAAGGGTGAAGAAAGAGGGGTGGAGAAAGAGGCAAGGGGGTGCAGAAAGAAGCAAGAGAGCTGCAGAAAGAAACAAAAGAAGTGCAGAAAGAAGGAACGGCGGTGCAGAAAGAGGCAAGAGGGGTGCAGAAAGAGGCAAAAGGGGTGCAGAAAGATAGAAAAGAGGGAAGAGGGGTGTGAAAGAGGCAAGAGGAGTACAGAAAGAAGCAAGAGGAGTGCAGAAAGAAGCAACAGAGGTGCAGAAAGAAGCAAGAGGGGTGCAGAAAGAGGGAAGAGGGGAGCAGAAAAAGGCAAAAGGGGTGCAGAAAGAAGTGAGATGTGCAGAAAGAAACAAAAGAATTGCAGAAAGAAGGAACAGAGGTGCAGAAAGAGGCAAGAGGGGTGGGGGAAGAGGGGTTTGAAAGAGGCACGAGGGGTGCAGGAAGAAGAAAGAGAGGTGCAGAAAGAAGCAACAGAGGTGCAGAAAGAGGGAAGAGGGGTGGAGAAAGAGGCAAGAGGGGTGCAGAAAGAAGCAAGATAGGTACAAAAAGAAACAAAAGAAATGCAGAAAGAAGGAACAGAGGTGCAGAAAGAGGCAAGAGGGGTGCGGGAAGAGGGGTGTGAAAGAGGCATGAGGGGTGCAGAAAGAAGAAAGAGAAGTGCAGAAAGAAGCAACAGAGATGCAGAAAGTGGGAAGAGGGGTGGAGAAAGAGGCAAGAGGGGTGCAGAAAGAAGCAAGAGAGGTGCAGAAAGAATGAAAAGAAGTGCAGAAAGAAGGAACAGAGGTGCAGAAAGAGGCAGGAGGGGTGCAGAAAGAGGGTATAAAGGTGCAGAAAGAGGTAAGAGGGGTGCAGAAAGAGGGAAGAGGGGTGCAGAAAGAAGCACGAGTGGTGCAGAAAGAAGCAAGAGAGGTGCAGAAAGAAGCAAGATTAGTGCAGAAAGAAGCAACAGAGGTGCAGAAAGAGGCAAACGGGGTGAAAAAAGAGGGAAGAGGGGTGCAGAAAGAGGCAGAAGGGGTGCAGAAAGTAGCAAGAGATGTGCAGCAAGAAACAAAAGAAGTGCAGAAAGAAAGAACGAAGGTGCAGAAAGAGGCAACAGGGGTAAAGAAAGAGGGAAGAGGGGTGGAGAAAGAGGCAAGGGGGTGCAGAAAGAAGCAAGAGATGTGCAGAAAGAAACAAAAGAAGTGCAGAAAGTAAGAACAGATGTGCAGAAAGAGGCAACGGGTACAGAAAGAGGGTGGATGGGTGGAGAAAGAGGCATGGGGATGCAGAAAGAAGCAAGAGAGCTGCAGAAAGAAACAGAAGAAGTGCAGAAAGAAGGAACAGAGATTCCACAGAGTTCTGTCAGCAAGCAGAAATATGCATGTCGCCCTGCTTGCATTGCAATTGACCACCGATAGCACATTGCACGCTGAAAAATCTGCATGAATAGCACCATGGTGTGTGCAAGAGCACTTGGTCTATCGAGTTAATTTTGCTGCCACTTGAAAAGAAAATCTACTCTAGAAGCAGCACTCTGAAAGAGGCAAGAGGGGTGCGGGAAGAGGGGTGTGAAAGAGGCACAAGGGGTGCAGAAAGAAGCAAGAGAGGTGCAGAAAGCAACAGAGTTGCAGAAAAAGGGAAGAGGGGTGGAGAAAGAGACAAGAGAAGTGCATAAAGAAGAAACAGAGATGCAGAAAGGGGGAAGAGGGGTGGAGAAAGAGGGAAGAGGGGTGCAGAAAGAAGCAAGAGAGGTGCAGAAAGAAACAAAAGAAGTGCAGAAAGAACAAACAGAGCTTCAGAAAGAGGCATGAGGGGTGTAGAAAGAGGGAAGAGAAGTGCAGAAAGAGGTTAGAGGAGTGCTGAAAGAGGTATGAGGGGTTTAGAAAGAGGCACAAGGGGTACAGAAAGAAGCAAGAGAGATGCAGAAAGAAGCAAGAGAAATGCATAAAGAAACAACAGACATGCAGAAAGGGGGAAGTGGGGTGGAGAAAGAGGCACGAGGGATACAGAAAGAAACAAGAGAGGTGCAGAAAGAAACAAAAGAAATGCAGAAAGAAGGAACAGAGGTGCAGAAAGAGGCAAGAGGGGTGCAGAAAGAGGGAAGAGGGGTGCAGAAAGAGGCAAAAGGTTTGCACAAAGAAGGCACAGAGGTGCAGAAAGAAGCAAGAGAAGTACAGAAAGAGGGATAAGGAGTGGAAAAAGAGGCAAGAGAAGTGCAGAAAGAAGCAACAGAGATGAAATAGGGGAACAGGGGTGGAGAAAGTGGCAAGAGGGGTGCAGAAAGAAGCAAGAGATGTGCAGAAAGAGGCAAGAGGGGTGCAGAAAGAGGGAAGAGGGGTGCAGAAAGAAGCACAAGTGGTGCAGAAAGAGGGATGAGGGGTGGAGAAAGAGGCAAGAGGGGTGCAGAAAGAAGCAACAGAAATGCAAAAAGCGGGAACAGTGGTGGAGAAAGTGGCAAGAGGGGTGCAGAAAGAAGCAAGAGAGATGCCGAAAGAAACAAAAGAAGTGCAGAAAGAAGGAACAGAGGTGCAGAAAGAGGGAAGAGGGGTGCAGAAATAGGCAAGAGAGGTGCAGAAAGAGGCAAGAGGGGTGCACAAAGAAGCAAGTGAGGTGCAGAAAGAGGCAACAGAGGTGCAGAAAGAGACAAAAGAGGTGCAGAAAGTAGATATGATTTGCAGAAAGAGGCAAGAAAAGTGCAGAAAAGGAAAGAAAGGTGCAGAAAGAATCAACAGAAATGCAGAAAGAAGCAAGAGAGGTGCAGAAAGAAGCAAGAGTGGCTTGCACACCATTAGTACCAATTTAACACCCACATTTAGCAATAAGTAACAGGTGATCATTCTAAGTTTGCAAAGGACCTTCCACCACGCTCTAACTCTACAAATGCGAGACCTATTACATTACAAATGCTTCTTTAACTGGTAGTCACGTTTGCAGAGTGGTGGAGAAAGGGGACTGGGCCTCCAACCAGCGCTCAGGAATTCCGCTGCGTAGGACTTACAGGAGTTACCAGGAGGGCTTCTTGGCCCCCAAAGTTCCTCAGGAGTAAAGTGGACTTCATCCCCCAACCAGTACTGTGCCAGGAGGTGCATTTGTAGAGTGGTGGAGAAAGGGGGAGTGTGGCCTCCGAAGACCTCTTAGCAATCCCACTGTGTGGGACTTAGTGGAGGTAACAGGAGAGGTAGTTGGCCCCCAAGGACAACCTTGGGGGCCAACTACCCCTCCTATTACCTCCAGTAAGTCCCACACAGCAGCATTGCTAAGTTCTCATAGCAGGCCACGCCGCCTTTCCCCACCACTCTGCAAACGCGCTCCCTGGCGTGCTCTTGCATGGGGATTAAAGTTCACTTTGCTGCTGGGGGTCCTTAGGGGCCAACTAGCCTACCTGTTCCCTCCAGGAAGCCCCACACAGTGGGATTGCTGAGAGGTGGACACAGGCCACGCCCCCTTTGTCCACCAATCTGCAAACGTGCCTCCTGGTGCGCTCTTGGTTGGGGGTGAAGTCCCCTTGTCTCCTGAGGGTCCCTGGGGGCCAACTAGCCCTCCTGTTACCTCCAGTAAGCCCTACACAGCTGGAATGATGAGAGTGGTCCGAGGGCACACCCCCTTTTTACACCACTTTGCTAATGCACCGCCTGGCGCACTGCTGCTCGGGGGATGAAGTCCACTTCAGTCCTGAGGTCCTCAGGATACATGGGACCTCATCACCCCACCAGTAGAGCGCCAAGAGGCACGTTTGCAGAGTGGTGTAAAAAGGGGCATGGCCTCGTACCACCTCTCAGCAATCCCAGTGTGTGGAGCTTACTGGAGGTTCCTGGTGACCTAGTTGGCTCCCAGGGACCCTCACTAGCAACGGGGACTTAATCTCCCAATGCAGAGTGCACCAGGAGGCGCTTTTGCACAGGCATGCAGGGAGGTGGCCTTCAGCGATTTGCCGTTTTTTAAAATAATTTTTATTTTAAGAAGTGGGGCCGAGTGGCCCCCTTCTCTTGAGCCTCTTGGGCCCCGGGGACCCCATCCCCAGGACCTGAGCCTTTTTTTAAAATTATTCATAAGGAGGGGGGCGCGAGGCCCCCCAACTGAGGCCGATTACAGCCCCAGGGATCCCCATCCCCCTGGGCTAGGCCTTTCCTTCCCCTCTCCCCATGTCAATTTTGGCCCCGGGGACCCCATCCCCGGGGCCTGGCCAGCCTTTCCTTTTTTTGTTTTCCATTTTAGAGGGGGGCTGCTGGGGGTCCTTAGGGGCCAACTAGCCTACCTGTTACCTCCAGTAAGCCCCACACAGTGGGATTGCTGAGAGGTGGACACAGGCCACGCCCCCTTTGTCCACCAATCTGCAAACGTGCCTCCTGGTGCGCTCTTGGTTGGGGGTGAAGTCCCCTTGTCTCCTGAGGGTCCCTGGGGGCCAACTAGCCCTCCTGTTACCTCCAGTAAGCCCTACACAGCTGGAATGATGAGAGTGGTCCGAGGGCACGCCCCCTTTTTACACCACTTTGCTAATGCACCGCCTGGCGCACTGCTGCTCGGGGGATGAAGTACACTTCAGTCCTGAGGTCCTCAGGACACATGGGACCTCATCACCCCACCAGTAGAGCGCCAAGAGGCACGTTTGCAGAGTGGTGTAAAAAGGGGCATGGCCTCGTACCACCTCTCAGCAATCCCAGTGTGTGGAGCTTACTGGAGGTTCCTGGTGACCTAGTTGGCTCCCAGGGACCCTCACTAGCAACGGGGACTTAATCTCCCAATGCAGAGTGCACCAGGAGGCACTTTTGCACAGTCATGCAGGGAGGTGGCCTTCAGTGAGTTGCCGTTTTTTAAAATAATTTTTATTTTAAGAAGTGGGGCCGAGTGGCCCCCTTCTCTTGAGCCTCTTGGGCCCCGGGGACCCCATCCCCAGGACCTGAGCCTTTTTTTTTATTATTCAAAAGGAGGGGGGCGCGAGGCCCCCCAACTGAGGCCGATTACAGCCCCGGGGATCCCCATCCCCCTGGGCTAGGCCTTTCCTTCCCCTCTCCCCATGTCGATTTTGGCCCCGGGGACCCCATCCCCGGAGCCTGGCCAGCCTTTCCTTTTTTTGTTTTCCATTTTAGAGGGGGCCGCGCGGCCCCCCTCCTGAGGCCAATTTTGGCCTCCGGGACACATCCCCCGGGGCCTGGCCTTATTTATCTATTTATTTTAAAAATACAAAAGGGAGGGGGGCCGCGTGGCCCCCCTTTCCTGGGCCACTTTTGGCCCCGGGGACTCCATCCCCCAGGGCCGGCCCGGATGTTGTGGACCGTGGGGGAAGCCCCAATGCCCCCGCGGTCCCAGCCGGCTCCCCGCCTCCTGCGGGAGCCGGCATTGCTTTTGGACAAGGAGAGCTGCTGACATGCAGCTCCCCTTGTCCAAAAGCAATCTGGTTTGCTTCTTGGAAGAGAGAGCAGGAAACCTGAGAAGAAGCAAAGCAGTGTTTGCTATGGCAGGGCAGGAGCCGTGCTCCCACCCTGCCATAGCAAACAGCAATGTCCCGGGGGTGGGCACCACAGGACATTGCAGGAGCCAGCCCTAGGGGGTGGCAGTCCCCAGGGCCAAGGAGGGCTCCAGGAGGGGGGCCACGCGGCCCCCCTCCAAACATTGACATAGCCCCGGGGAGGTGGTGGTCCCCAGGGCCGGGGGTCCGTAACAGACCCCATATTACTATAATTTGCACCACGGAGAGGTGGTGGTCCCCCGGGGCAGCGTGGGGAGGGGCAGGAGCCACCCTCACACTTCTATAATTTAATTGGAGCCCCGGGGAGGTGGCGGTCCCCAGGGTTGCGGGGGGGCTGCGAGCCCCGCCACGCATAATAAATAAAGCCCCAGCGAGGTGGCATTACCCGGGGCTGCTGGGGCCCCCCGCTTGCCCCTTCATATATTTTTCTCATTGCCCCCGGGACCCGGCCCACCCGGGGGCTCAAAGAAACAAAGTGCGGGAGCTAATGCTTCGTTTAAAAAAAAAAAATCACCCAGATTCGCGCATCCAGGGCAAATTCGGCCGTTTTTTGTTTTTTTTTATGCTTTTTTTGGCCCTGGGGGTCCTTGTGGGACCCCTTGAGCAGGTCTAGGGGATCAGGGTGTTTCTACCCTGCCCCCTTTTCTTGTTTTTTATGCTTTTTTTTACTGTTTTCTTGTGACTCGGTTTTACCGACTCACAAGATGGCTGCCAACACTTCCTGGTTTGGAGTATTGACAGCCAATCAGAATCAAGCTCGTGCACAGGAGGGTTCGCGAGTCATCCTTGGCCCTCAGATATCGATGTTTTTATTTTTTAAATTTCTCAGGAACTACTGAACGGATTTACACCATTTTTAAAAAAGCACGCTTTCTGAACCAAGACCTACCTTTTTGCCAAATTTGGTGTAATTCCGCAGTTCGGGCTGTAGCTTTGTCTAAAGTTCCTATGGAAATTAACATGGGGAAAACGCATTTTGCGACCCCCTTTTTTCTCGGCCCCCACTTGACGAATCACCCCGAAACTTTCAAGACAGGAGCTGACCTGAGCGAACCATTAGTTTTGAAAATTTCGCGTTGATTTGTCAAACGGAGCCAAAGATATTGGCAAAAGAAAAACACTTTTTGAATAGAAACAAGGTCCTAACTATAACTACTTACTGGATACCGCCAGTAGGATATATATATATATATATATATATATATATATATATATATATATATATATATATATATATATATATATATATATATATATATATATATATATATATATATATATATATATATATATATATACATTACCATTACTGCTTTTATGCTTAAAATATATATATGTATATATATATTGCAATCAAGTTGCCCTGAAGCTTGGGTGCGCACTCGACAGTGCTCAGCCATCTGGCTTTCTTATTGCAGTATGCCTTCCTATTTCGCATTCATTTGATAGTGCCAACGCGTTTCAAGGTCTCTCCACCTCTTCATCTGGGCTGCAACAAATGACATCTGAAAACTCGCATGCTTGTATTTTCACTTAATTTATTGTATTTCCGCCCCCAGTGGGCGTGTGCTTCGTGCACACCTTCTTCATTGCATTATGGGACAAGAGGTCCCTGATGCGAGCGTGCGTAAATACTGACAGTCAGTTCAAATGTTCATTTGTCATTAAAGCATTTTTTCTTTCCTGTAGTAGGTTTAGAAATGATCAGGCAACTAATTATATGCAGAGCGCTGTGCCAGTGATTTACGACAGTTCAAAATCACAGCCTCACCTGGCTGGTGAAACCTTCCTCATCCAGCTGGCGATGGTGCACCTCCCCACGGCCAGGCTGCCGTGTTTCAATATTGTAATCAAGTTGCCCTGAAGCTTGGGTGCGCACTCGACAGTGCTCAGCCATCTGGCTTTCTTATTGCAGTATGCCTTCCTATTTCGCATTCATTTGATAGTGCCAACGCGTATCAAGGTCTCTCCACCTCTTCATCTGGGCTGCAACAAATGACATCTGAAAACTCGCATGCTTGTATTTTCACTTAATTTATTGTATTTCCGCCCCCAGTGGGCGTGTGCTTCGTGCACACCTTCTTCATTGCAGTCAGTTCAAATGTTCATAAACCTACTACAGGAAAGAAAAAATGCTTTAATGACAAATGAACATTTGAACTGACTGTCAGTATTTACGCACGCTCGCATCAGGGACCTCTTGTCCCATAATGCAATGAAGAAGGTGTGCCCGAAGCACACGCCCACTGGGGGCGGAAATACAATAAATTAAGTGAAAATACAAGCATGCGAGTTTTCAGATGTCACAACAGTGAACTTAATTTGACACAAACTTTAGACAGTCTAGGTATTATCACGGACAGCTGTCCCCTCTCAGGTTTTAGACCCAGATGTACTTTCCTTCCGTCTTTACCCCATGATAACATAGACACTTTCCACGAGAGTGTCAGCAAAGCATTCTGTGCATTTAGACATAAGAAGAGGCATTATACCACGACCAATAATAATCTCTCTTACAATCAGAGACAAGCATTAAAATCCCTCACCGAGGATGCCAACATTGTCATCCGTCCAGCGGACAAGGGTGGCAATGTTGTCATATCAGACAAAGAGAAATACATTGATGAAGCTTTGAGGCAACTCACTGACATCAGGTTTTATATGCCCATCCCCACCGAGATATACAATAACAGCATTACCATCATTTCGGCTAAATTAACCACATGGAATGACAAGGGAATCCTGGAATGGGAAGAGTATCAATATCTGAAAAATGATCATCCGATACTTCCCGTTCTTTACCTTTGCCCAAGATACATAAAGACCCCATAAATCCACCTGGGCGTCCCATTGTATCTTCTAGGGAAGTGTGTCGGAACATATTTCCAAATATGTCGACCATTTCCTTAGGGATTTTGTCACCAGTTTGCCCAGCTATGTCAGGGACACTAAAGATTTTCTGAATAAAATAAAAGACATCCAGTGGGATGAAGACTCCCTGTTCATCACACTGGATGTACAATCCCTGTATACCATCATTGATCACCGTCTAGGGTTGGATGCATGTGACCATTTCCTTAAAACCAGGCCAATCCGTTTTAGAGAACATAGTAAGATGATACTCGAAATGATCGAGTACTGTCTTACTAACAATATCTTCCTGTTCAATGGTGCACTGTACAGGCAAACCACCGGGACTGCCATGGGTTCTTGCTTCGCTCCCAGCTTCGCGAACCTCTTAATGGGACGCTGGGAGGAAGAGGTGTTTGCGGACCCTGCCTGTGCAGTGCACCTGGAATATGTGACAGTATGGATGCGCTATATCGACGACTTGTTCCTTGTCTGGAGGGGCTCTGAACAGGGTGCTATTGAATTCATTAAGAAACTCAATGAGAACACTTACAATATTGTCCTTTCAGGCAGCATCAGCAATATTAGGGCTGAATACCTAGATGTCAGGCTTGACATCAAGGACAATAAAGTTCACACGACGCTGTTCAGGAAGTCCCTTGCCGGCAACAGTGTTCTTCATGCCCTCAGCAGTCATCCTGAAACCCTCAAATGGAGTATTCCGTTTGGTGAACTGCTGAGGGCAAGAAAAAATTGCAACACTGAGGCAGCTTATCAGCTGGAGTGTGTAGACATGTTAGATCGTTTTAGAGCCAGAGGATACCCCAATTGGGTGTTACGCAGAGCCAAGGAAAGAGAAGACGGGATGTCCAGGGCCCTTACCATCTCTGATAAGCCTCCTGAAACCACTGAAGACAGTGAAAACAACACCAGGATCATCATGACCTTTAACTCTGACTCCAATCACATTCGGAAGATCCTAGCCCAAAACTGGGAAATACTTAAATGTGATAATACTATTGGTGACAGTATTCCCACTAGACCCAGTATCACTTACAGAAAGGGCAGGGACATCAGGGATCTCCTAGTACGCAGTGATATCACCACATACCCCAAGAAACAAGAACATGGGTTAATGGGTTTTTTCCCCTGTGGACATTGTAAGGCGTGTAGAAGTAGCACCTTTTGCAACAAAGCCACCCACAATGGGATCAATAAGGATATTAGCCAGTTTCTCACTTGCAGCTCCACTTTTGTGATCTATGTGATTGAGTGTCCGTGCAAACTCTGGTATATTGGCAGTACCACCTTCATGGCCAAAAAACGTATACTGGAGCATTGCTGTGCGATCACTCACATAGATGAGAAATATCCGGTGGCCCGTCACTTTAGGGACGAAGATTTCAGCAATTCAGCACTTCTGAAGTTCTTTATTTTAGAACAAATTGTCAGCAACCCCAGAGGGGCAACAGGGTGTTGAAACTTAGGCAGAAAGAGTCCAAATATATTGTGGACTTTCAGACCAAGTACCCTGGTGGGCTTAACCAGGATGAGGAATTGGCGATACACCTGAGGGGCTAATCTGTTCCTGTCTCCCATGTGCCCTTGTCTGCCATTTATGATTCAAGCTCATCCTATTTCTTCCAGGTCCATCTGTGCACTAGAAAAGGAAATACTGCATTGTTTTAACATGTTTCATATGTTTTACATTTTTGTATACTTATTGTTTTCTTTCTTTTGCTTTTTTACAGGAGGAAAGGAAGGGGCCCTGACACCGGCACTCACTTTGCACGGGCAACCTACCCTTTTCCCCTCATTATCACTGATTACGATCAACTAATGGGTACAGTATGAATGAACAGCAGGGACTCTATTTTCTGATGTCAGGCACCCAATGAGCCTTTTCACCCACGCAGAGTCAGTTTGGACACTTGCCCTGACGGTCAGTTTCCAGGAGGCAGATTTGTTCTATTTATTTGCATATTTCCTCTCCCTCTACGATTGGTTCGGGCACTTGCCCTGATTTTCTAATTATGCGCCTTTGGCATTAGTCGCTATACTTACGTGGCACTTGGATACGATTTATTTCTTTTGCCGATATTGGAGTATTTTTTATATTCATATGCGAATCTTTTTGGATCATTTACTCCACGGGAGAGACACATGAATCTGATCACACCTTGAACTAGTCATATTTACTGACATGCAGCTATGACTCTGTTTTGTATGCTACCGTATGTTTGAATATTCTGTTTCTATTTTTCTGTTTATACCAGGTGGGCAGTTATTTCTAAACATTTTGTTGAGCTTATGTATGTATTTTACTTTTCCAACATGTCCGCCGTTATGGGTTATGTTATTTGAGCTCTACATGACACAGAGTCCTTCTTCTATGTTTTGTTTTTCAATACTTTATTAGTCATGTTGGTGTGTGCACTGATTTCACGTGAACAAGGCTTCGCAGTAAGCTGAAACGCGTTGTGAAATTAAACTCCCTTGTGGATTTTGGATTGTCACGGAGTCTGTGGTTACTGAGAGCGCATGGTAGTGGGATATCGCTTTGGATCTGATTCACCGGCACGCTCCGCCGGCGTATGCGCCACCTCCCTTGGGTCCCTGGCAGTCAGAAGGAGCACCATTTGTATATATATATATATGTATATATATATATATATATCCAAACGAAGGTTGCCCAAAGAAGGAGTGCCACACAGGTACGTATTTCTCCAAACATTTTACTGCAGGCTACAGACGTGCAAATTGTACCCTTGACAACACAAGAGTTCGATACGCCAGACGCGTTTCAGGATTTCCCTTTTTCAATGGCGTTAAAATCACAGGTGAGACATCTTTTTAGTCCAATTAAATGTATTCTGCCAAAGTAGGCGTGGCCTCCGGGCCTTCTGGTTCATGTAGTTTCACAAATACCTTGCTTCAGTGAGCGTGTCTCTTAGCAATGTTTTTTTACAATCTGCTTGCCCCATTGGGTTGGTGCCAGAGTTTCAAAGCGCTACGGCTGCTTTCTTCTGCCCGCAGCATTGGAATACCTCCCATTGCGGTGATCATCTGTCACACCGCGGGTCCAGTTACATGGCGGGGCACTCCTGTTCGGCCGGGCGTGGCCGCAATATATCCAAACGAAGGTTGCCCAAAGAAGGAGTGCCACACAGGTACGTATTTCTCCAAACATTTTACTGCAGGCTACAGACGTGCAAATTGTACCCTTGACAACACAAGAGTTCGATACGCCAGACGCGTTTCAGGATTTCCCTTTTTCAATGGCGTTAAAATCACAGGTGAGACATCTTTTTAGTCCAATTAAATGTATTCTGCCAAAATAGGCGTGGCCTCCGGGCCTTCTGGTTCATGTAGTTTCACAAATACCTTGCTTCAGTGAGCGTGTCTCTTTATCAATGTTTTTTTACAATCTGCTTGCCCCAGAGGGTTGGTGCCAGAGTTTCAAAGCGCTACGGCTGCTTTCTTCTGCCCGCAGCATTGGAATACCTCCCAATGCGGTGATCATCTGTCACACCGCGGGTCCAGTTACATGGCGTGGCACTCCTGTTCGGCCGGGCGTGGCCGCAATATATCCAAACGAAGGTTGCCCAAAGAAGGAGTGCCACACAGGTACGTATTTCTCCAAACATTTTACTGCAGGCTACAGACGTGCAAATTGTACCCTTGACAACACAAGAGTTCGATACGCCAGACGCGTTTCAGGATTTCCCTTTTTCAATGGCGTTAAAATCACAGGTGAGACATCTTTTTAGTCCAATTAAATGTATTCTGCCAAAGTAGGCGTGGCCTCCGGGGCTTCTGGTTCATGTAGTTTCACAAATACCTTGCTTCAGTGAGCGTGTCTCTTTATCAATGTTTTTTTACAATCTGCTTGCCCCAGTGGGTTGGTGCCAGAGTTTCAAAGCGCTACGGCTGCTTTCTTCTGCCCGCAACATTGGAATACCTCCCATTGCGGTGATCATCTGTCACACCGCGGGTCCAGTTACATGGCGGGGCACTCCTGTTCGGCCGGGCGTGGCCGCAATATATCCAAACGAAGGTTGCCCAAAGAAGGAGTGCCACACAGGTACGTATTTCTCCAAACATTTTACTGCAGGCTACAGACGTGCAAATTGTACCCTTGACAACACAAGAGTTCGATACGCCAGACGCGTTTCAGGATTTCCCTTTTTCAATGGCGTTAAAATCACAGGTGAGACATCTTTTTAGTCCAATTAAATGTATTCTGCCAAAGTAGGCGTGGCCTCCGGGCCTTCTGGTTCATGTAGTTTCACAAATACCTTGCTTCAGTGAGCGTGTCTCTTTATCAATGTTTTTTTACAATCTGCTTGCCCCAGTGGGTTGGTGCCAGAGTTTCAAAGCGCTACGGCTGCTTTCTTCTGCCCGCAGCATTGGAATACCTCCCATTGCAGTGATCAATGACATCTGTCACACCGCAGGTCCAGTTACATGACGGGGCACTCCTGTTCGGCCGGGCGTGGCCGCAATATATCCAAACGAAGGTTGCCCAAAGAAGGAGTGCCACACAGGTACGTATTTCTCCAAACATTTTACTGCAGGCTACAGACGTGCAAATTGTACCCTTGACAACACAAGAGTTCGATACACCACATGCGTTTCAGGATTTCCCTTTTTCAATGGCGTTAAAATCACAGGTGAGACATCTTTTTAGTCCAATTAAATGTATTCTGCCAAAGTAGGCGTGGCCTCCGGGCCTTCTGGTTCATGTAGTTTCACAAATACCTTGCTTCAGTGAGCGTGTCTCTTTATCAATGTTTTTTACAATCTGCTTGCCCCAGTGGGTTGGTGCCAGAGTTTCAAAGCGCTACGGCTGCTTTCTTCTGCCCGCAGCATTGGAATACCTCCCATTGCGGTGATCATCTGTCACACCGCGGGTCCAGTTACATCGCGGGGCACTCCTGTCGGCCGGCCGTGGCCGCAATATATCCAAACGAAGGTTGCCCAAAGAAGGAGTGCCACACAGGTACGTATTTCTCCAAACATTTTACTGCAGGCTACAGACGTGCAAATTGTACCCTTGACAACACAAGAGTTCGATACGCCAGACGCGTTTCAGGATTTCCCTTTTTCAATGGCATTAAAATCACAGGTGAGACATCTTTTTAGTCCAATTAAATGTATTCTGCCAAAGTAGGCGTGGCCTCCGGGCCTTCTGGTTCATGTAGTTTCACAAATACCTTGCTTCAGTGAGCGTGTCTCTTTATCAATGTTTTTTTACAATCTGCTTGCCCCAGTGGGTTGGTGCCAGAGTTTCAAAGCACTACGGCTGCTTTCTTCTGCCCGCAGCATTGGAATACCTCCCATTGCGGTGATCATCTGTCACACCGTGGGTCCAGTTACATGGCGGGGCACTCCTGTTCGGCCGGGCGTGGCCGCAATATATCCAAACGAAGGTTGCCCAAAGAAGGAGTGCCACACAGGTACGTATTTCTCCAAACATTTTACTGCAGGCTACAGACGTGCAAATTGTACCCTTGACAACACAAGAGTTCGATACGCCAGACGCGTTTCAGGATTTCCCTTTTTCAATGGCGTTAAAATCACAGGTGAGACATCTTTTTAGTCCAATTAAATGTATTCTGCCAAAGTAGGCGTGGCCTCCGGGCCTTCTGGTTCATGTAGTTTCACAAATACCTTGCTTCAGTGAGCGTGTCTCTTTATCAATGTTTTTTACAATCTGCTTGCCCCAGTGGGTTGGTGCCAGAGTTTCAAAGCGTTACGGCTGCTTTCTTCTGCCCGCAGCATTGGAATACCTCCCATTGCGGTGATCATCTGTCACACCGCGGGTCCAGTTACATGGCGGGGCACTCCTGTTCGGCCGGGCGTGGCCGCAATATATCCAAACGAAGGTTGCCCAAAGAAGGAGTGCCACACAGGTACGTATTTCTCCAAACATTTTACTGCAGGCTACAGACGTGCAAATTGTACCCTTGACAACACAAGAGTTCGATACGCCAGACGCGTTTCAGGATTTCCCTTTTCAATGGCGTTAAAATCACAGGTGAGACATCTTTTAGTCCAATTAAATGTATTCTGCCAAAGTAGGCGTGGCCTCCGGGCCTTCTGGTTCATGTAGTTTCACAAATTCCTTGCTTCAGTGAACGTGTCTCTTTATCAATGTTTTTTACAATCTGCTTGCCCCAGTGGGTTGGTGCCAGAGTTTCAAAGCGCTACGGCTGCTTTCTTCTGCCCGCAACATTGGAATACCTCCCATTGCGGTGATCATCTGTCACACCGCGGGTCCAGTTACATGGCGGGGCACTCCTGTTCGGCCGGGCGTGGCCGCAATATATCCAAACGAAGGTTGCCCAAAGAAGGAGTGCCACACAGGTACGTATTTCTCCAAACATTTTACTGCAGGCTACAGACGTGCAAATTGTACCCTTGACAACACAAGAGTTCGATACGCCAGACGCGTTTCAGGATTTCCCTTTTTCAATGGCGTTAAAATCACAGGTGAGACATCTTTTTAGTCCAATTAAATGTATTCTGCCAAAGTAGGCGTGGCCTCCGGGCCTTCTGGTTCATGTAGTTTCACAAATACCTTGCTTCAGTGAGCGTGTCTCTTTATCAATGTTTTTTACAATCTGCTTGCCCCAGTGGGTTGGTGCCAGAGTTTCAAAGCGCTACGGCTGCTTTCTTCTGCCCGCAGCATTGGAATACCTCCCATTGCAGTGATCAATGACATCTGTCACACCGCGGGTCCAGTTACATGACGGGGCACTCCTGTTCGGCCGGGCGTGGCCGCAATATATCCAAACGAAGGTTGCCCAAAGAAGGAGTGCCACACAGGTACGTATTTCTCCAAACATTTTACTGCAGGCTACAGACGTGCAAATTGTACCCTTGACAACACAAGAGTTCGATACACCAGATGCGTTTCAGGATTTCCCTTTTTCAATGGCGTTAAAATCACAGGTGAGACATCTTTTTAGTCCAATTAAATGTATTCTGCCAAAGTAGGCGTGGCCTCCGGGCCTTCTGGTTCATGTAGTTTCACAAATACCTTGCTTCAGTGAGCGTGTCTCTTTATCAATGTTTTTTTACAAGCTGCTTGCCCCAGTGGGTTGGTGCCAGAGTTTCAAAGCGCTACGGCTGCTTTCTTCTGCCCGCAGCATTGGAATACCTCCCATTGCGGTGATCATCTGTCACACCGCGGGTCCAGTTACATGGCGGGGCACTCCTGTTCGGCCGGGCGTGGCCGCAATATATCCAAACGAAGGTTGCCCAAAGAAGGAGTGCCACACAGGTACGTATTTCTCCAAACATTTTACTGCAGGCTACAGACGTGCAAATTGTACCCTTGACAACACAAGAGTTCGATACGCCAGACGCGTTTCAGGATTTCCCTTTTCAATGGCATTAAAATCACAGGTGAGACATCTTTTTAGTCCAATTAAATGTATTCTGCCAAAGTAGGCGTGGCCTCCGGGCCTTCTGGTTCATGTAGTTTCACAAATACCTTGCTTCAGTGAGCGTGTCTCTTTATCAATGTTTTTTACAATCTGCTTGCCCCAGTGGGTTGGTGCCAGAGTTTCAAAGCACTACGGCTGCTTTCTTCTGCCCGCAGCATTGGAATACCTCCCATTGCGGTGATCATCTGTCACACCGTGGGTCCAGTTACATGGCGGGGCACTCCTGTTCGGCCGGGCGTGGCCGCAATATATCCAAACGAAGGTTGCCCAAAGAAGGAGTGCCACACAGGTACGTATTTCTCCAAACATTTTACTGCAGGCTACAGACGTGCAAATTGTACCCTTGACAACACAAGAGTTCGATACGCCAGACGCGTTTCAGGATTTCCCTTTTTCAATGGCGTTAAAATCACAGGTGAGACATCTTTTTAGTCCAATTAAATGTATTCTGCCAAAGTAGGCGTGGCCTCCGGGCCTTCTGGTTCATGTAGTTTCACAAATACCTTGCTTCAGTGAGCGTGTCTCTTTATCAATGTTTTTTTACAATCTGCTTGCCCCAGTGGGTTGGTGCCAGAGTTTCAAAGCGTTACGGCTGCTTTCTTCTGCCCGCAGCATTGGAATACCTCCCATTGCGGTGATCATCTGTCACACCGCGGGTCCAGTTACATGGCGGGGCACTCCTGTTCGGCCGGGCGTGGCCGCAATATATCCAAACGAAGGTTGCCCAAAGAAGGAGTGCCACACAGGTACGTATTTCTCCAAACATTTTACTGCAGGCTACAGACGTGCAAATTGTACCCTTGACAACACAAGAGTTCGATACGCCAGACGCGTTTCAGGATTTCCCTTTTTCAATGGCATTAAAATCACAGGTGAGACATCTTTTTAGTCCAATTAAATGTATTCTGCCAAAGTAGGCGTGGCCTCCGGGCCTTCTGGTTCATGTAGTTTCACAAATACCTTGCTTCAGTGAGCGTGTCTCTTTATCAATGTTTTTTTACAATCTGCTTGCCCCAGTGGGTTGGTGCCAGAGTTTCAAAGCACTACGGCTGCTTTCTTCTGCCCGCAGCATTGGAATACCTCCCATTGCGGTGATCATCTGTCACACCGCGGGTCCAGTTACCTGGCGGGGCACTCCTGTTCGGCCGGGCGTGGCCGCAATATATCCAAACGAAGGTTGCCCAAAGAAGGAGTGCCACACAGGTACGTATTTCTCCAAACATTTTACTGCAGGCTACAGACGTGCAAATTGTACCCTTGACAACACAAGAGTTCGATACGCCAGACGCGTTTCAGGATTTCCCTTTTTCAATGGCGTTAAAATCACAGGTGAGACATCTTTTTAGTCCAATTAAATGTATTCTGCCAAAGGAGGCGTGGCCTCCGGGCCTTTTGGTTCATGTAGTTTCACAAATACCTTGCTTCAGTGAGCGTGTCTCTTTATCAATGTTTTTTTACAATCTGCTTGCCCCAGTGGGTTGGTGCCAGAGTTTCAAAGCGTTACGGCTGCTTTCTTCTGCCTGCAGCATTGGAATACCTCCCATTGCGGTGATCATCTGTCACACCGCGGGTCCAGTTACATGGCGGGGCACTCCTGTTCGGCCGGGCGTGGCCGCAATATATCCAAACGAAGGTTTCCCAAAGAAGGAGTGCCACACAGGTACGTATTTCTCCAAACATTTTACTGCAAGCTACAGACGTGCAAATTGTACCTTTGACAACACAAGAGTTCGATACGCCAGACGCGTTTCAGGATTTCCCTTTTTCAATGGCGTTAAAATCACAGGTGAGACATCTTTTTAGTCCAATTAAATGTATTCTGCCAAAGTAGGCGTGGCCTCCGGGCCTTCTGGTTCATGTAGTTTCACAAATACCTTGCTTCAGTGAGCGTGTCTCTTTATCAATGTTTTTTTACAATCTGCGTGCCCCAGTGGGTTGGTGCCAGAGTTTCAAAGCGCTACGGCTGCTTTCTTCTGCCCGCAGCATTGGAATACCTCCCATTGCGGTGATCATCTGTCACACCGCGGGTCCAGTTACATGGCGGGGCACTCCTGTTCGGCCGGGCGTGGCCGCAATATATCCAAACGAAGGTTGCCCAAAGAAGGAGTGCCACACAGGTACGTATTTCTCCAAACATTTTACTGCAGGCTACAGACGTGCAAATTGTACCCTTGACAACACAAGAGTTCGATACGCCAGACGCGTTTCAGGATTTCCCTTTTTCAATGGCGTTAAAATCACAGGTGAGACATCTTTTTAGTCCAATTAAATGTATTCTGCCAAAGGAGGCGTGGCCTCCGGGCCTTCTGGTTCATGTAGTTTCACAAATACCTTGCTTCAGTGAGCGTGTCTCTTTATCAATGTCTTTTTACAATCTGCTTGCCCCAGTGGGTTGGTGCCTGAGTTTCAAAGCGTTACGGCTGCTTTCTTCTGCCTGCAGCATTGGAATACCTCCCATTGCGGTGATCATCTGTCACACCGCGGGTCCAGTTACATGGCGGGGCACTCCTGTTCGGCCGGGCGTGGCCGCAATATATCCAAACGAAGGTTTCCCAAAGAAGGAGTGCCACACAGGTACGTATTTCTCCAAACATTTTACTGCAAGCTACAGACGTGCAAATTGTACCCTTGACAACACAAGAGTTCGATACGCCAGACGCGTTTCAGGATTTCCCTTTTTCAATGGCGTTAAAATCACAGGTGAGACATCTTTTAGTCCAATTAAATGTATTCTGCCAAAGTAGGCGTGGCCTCCGGGCCTTCTGGTTCATGTAGTTTCACAAATACCTTGCTTCAGTGAGCGTGTCTCTTTATCAATGTTTTTTACAATCTGCGTGCCCCAGTGGGTTGGTGCCAGAGTTTCAAAGCGCTACGGCTGCTTTCTTCTGCCCGCAGCATTGTAATACCTCCCATTGCGGTGATCATCTGTCACACCGCGGGTCCAGTTACATGGCGGGGCACTCCTGTTCAGCCGGGCGTGGCCGCAATATATCCAAACGAAGGTTGCCCAAAGAAGGAGTGCCACACAGGTACGTATTTCTCCAAACATTTTACTGCAGGCTACAGACGTGCAAATTGTACCCTTGACAACACAAGAGTTCGATACGCCAGATGCGTTTCAGGATTTCCCTTTTTCAATGGCGTTAAAATCACAGGTGAGACATCTTTTTAGTCCAATTAAATGTATTCTGCCAAAGGAGGCGTGGCCTCCGGGCCTTCTGGTTCATGTAGTTTCACAAATACCTTGCTTCAGTGAGCGTGTCTCTTTATCAATGTTTTTTACAATCTGCTTGCCCCAGTGGGTTGGTGCCAGAGTTTCAAAGCGCTACGGCTGCTTTCTTCTGCCCGCAGCATTGGAATACCTCCCATTGCGGTGATCATCTGTCACACCGCGGGTCCAGTTACATGGCGGGGCACTCCTGTTCGGCCGGGCGTGGCCGCAATATATCCAAACGAAGGTTGCCCAAAGAAGGAGTGCCACACAGGTACGTATTTCTCCAAACATTTTACTGCAGGCTACAGACGTGCAAATTGTACCCTTGACAACACAAGAGTTCGATACGCCAGACGCGTTTCAGGTTTTCCCTTTTTCAATGGCGTTAAAATCACAGGTGAGACATCTTTTTAGTCCAATTAAATGTATTCTGCCAAAGTAGGCGTGGCCTCCGGGCCTTCTGGTTCATGTAGTTTCACAAATACCTTGCTTCAGTGAGCATGTCTCTTTATCAATGTTTTTGCGAGTGCGATTGAACTTACATAGCCGTTTCCTAAACGAGCCAGAGAACAAGGGACTGTTGGTCCTGAAACGCGTATGGCCAAGAATCATTGCTGTGGGGGCTCAACCGAGTATGCTGCCTGTCTACTGGAAATTAAAGGTTGAAACAGACGTTGTGTGTGGCTCCTCATCCTTCGGGCACTTCATTTGGAATGTTTTAGCGGTCTGCCCTGGCCGCGAGGCTGCCACACCGCAGACATCAGCGGGTCCATGCGCCTGTGAATCAAGGGCACGTGTGGAACAACGTATCCTTCTGGTCTGACACAAATGAGGCAGCAGCTTGGTTTTGCTTCGAACAGCGATCCAGAGGGATATTTCTAAAATAACAAAAGGAATGTACGGCGACCTCCACTATGGATTGAATACTTACCTCACTACAAAGACCAAGATCCTTTGCATGCCCTCTGTGGCGGGACCCATTACAAGTATCGCAAGTGCGATTGAACTTACATTGCCGTTTCCTAAACGAGCCAGAGAACAAGGGACTGTTGGTCCCGAAACGCGTATGGCAAAGAATCATTGCTGTGGGGGCTCAACCGAGTATGCTGCCTGTCTACTGGAAATTAAAGGTTGAAACAGACGTTGTGTGTGGCTCCTCATCCTTCGGGCACTTCATTTGGAATGTTTTAGCGGTCTGCCCTGGCCGCGAGGCTGCCCTACCGCAGACATCAGCGGGTCCATGCGCCTGTGAATCAAGGGCGCGTGTGGAACAACGTATCCTTCTGGTCTGACACAAATGAGGCAGCAGCTTGGTTTTGCTTCGAACAGCGATCCAGAGGGATATTTCTAAAATAACAAAAGGAATGTACGGCGACCTCCACTATATATTGAATACTTACCTCACTACAAAGACCAAGATTCTTTGCATGCCCTCTGTGGCGGGACCCATTACAAGTATCGCGAGTGCAATTGAACTTACATAGACGTTTCCTAAACGAGCCAGAGAACAAGGGACTGTTGGTCCCGAAATGCGTATGACCAAGAATCATTGCTGTGGGGGCTCAACCGAGTATGCTGCCTGTCTACTGGAAATTAAAGGTTGAAACAGACGTTGTGTGTGGCTCCTCATCCTTCGGGCACTTCATTTGGAATGTTTTAGCGGTCTGCCCTGGCCGCGAGGCTGCCCCACCGCAGACATCAGCGGGTCCATGCGCCTGTGAATCAAGGGCGCGTGTGGAACAACGTATCCTTCTGGTCTGACACAAATGAGGCAGCAGCTTGGTTTTGCTTCGAACAGCGATCCAGAGGGATATTTCTAAAATAACAAAAGGAATGTACGGCGACCTCCACTATGGATTGAATACTTACCTCACTACAAAGACCAAGATCCTTTGCATGCCCTCTTTGGCGGGACCCATTACAAGTATCGCTAGTGCGATTGAACTTATATAGCCGTTTCCTAAACGAGCCAGAGAACAAGGGACTGTTGGTCCCGAAACGCGTATGGCCAAGAATCATTGCTGTGGGGGCTCAACCGAGTATGCTGCCTGTCTACTGGAAATTAAAGGTTGAAACAGACGTTGTGTGTGGCTCCTCATCCTTCGGGCACTTCATTTGGAATATATATATATATACATATATTATCTACTGGCGGTCGCCAGTAGATAGTTATAGTTAAAACCTATTATCCATAGGAAATCCGCGACATTCTATTTGAAATAACGTTGGCGCCGGTTAACGAATCTTCGCGAAAGTTTCAAACTTGTTGGGGCGCTCCGGTCCGCTCCTATCCTGAAAGTCTCGGGGTGATACGTCAAGCGGGGGCCGAGAAAAAGGGGGTCCCAAAACGTGTTTTCCCCATTCATTTTTCCATAGGAACCTTTAGTCGCAGCTACAGCCCGAACTGCTGAACGGAATTACACCAAATTTGGCAAAGAGGTAGCCCTTGGTTCAGTGTCGTGCCTTTTGCTTAAATGGTGTAAATCCGTTCAGTAGTTCCTGAGAAAATCAAAAGTAAAGTCACATATATATCTGGGCGGAGCCTAACCACACATGTCATCGTGAGATCTGATTGGCTGTCAGCACTTCATCCTGGAATTTCTGGCAGCCATCTTGGGACCAATATAAATGATAGTACCTCATTGAAATGCATTGTAGTGAATAGAAGATTTTGAGGGTCACCAAAAGGAGAACTATAAAGGGTGATAACAGGCTTTAGTTACATTAGAATTTATTTGTTGACGGTACCATACTAATTTTAGGAATTGTGGTGTATTCCAAGGTGATTTTACCATGTGAAAAACCTTCTGCTGGGATATCATGAATCATGTTTGAGAGAACACTATTTTCTCATGCTTGTCCCATGGAGGTTTGGAAGGTGCTCCAGAAGCTAAAATGAGAGCATATTTTCTGTAAATTCACATTATCTTTCTCACTCATGTGAGAATGAAGTCTGACATTCTCAGTAAAACATGTACATCCAACAAGGGCAGAGACTGTCAGTTGATTCCTTTGTGTTCTACTGCAGCTTCCCAGAGTGTTCTAAAGAACAACTAGAGTGCTAACAGCCTTACTTATGACAAAAGTATGGCACACCTGAAGCCATCTTGATTGGAATAAACTGGTAACACTTAAAACATTTAATTTAAAAAGGAACAAAATGATGGGGTTCATTTTGTCATAGAAATTATGGTTAGTGCTGTAGAAAGAAAAATTAGGACATGTTTCAAGTGTGATCTCAAATATCTTCCTGTTATATTTCAACAGGAGCAGCCTGCCAGTTGATGCCTTTGTGTTCTACTGCAGCTTCCCAGAGTGTTCTAAAGAACAACTAGAGTGCTAACAGCCTTACTTATGACAAAAGTATGGCACACCTGAAGCCATCTTGATTGGAATAAACTGGTAACACTTAAAACATTTAATTTAAAAAGGAACAAAATGATGGGGTTCATTTTGTCATAGAAATTATGGTTAGTGCTGTAGAAAGAAAAAATAGGACATATTTCAAGTGTGATCTCAAATATCTTCCTGTTATATTTCAACAGGAGCAGCCTGCCAGTTGATGCCTTTGTGTTCTACTGCAGCTTCCCAGAGTGTTCTAAAGAACAACTAGAGCGCTAACAGCCTTACTTATGACAAAAGTATGGCACACCTGAAGCCATCTTGATTGGAATAAACCGGTAACACTTAAAACATTTAATTTAAAAAGGAACAAAATGAGGGGTTCTTTTTTAAATAGAAATTATGGTTAGTGCTGCAGAAAGAAAAATTAGGGCATGTTTTAAGTGAGATCTCAAATCCTCTTCTATTTCATTAGAAAATTCTGACATGCAGACTGAAACAATCACTTTCAATACCAGCAGCAGACTACCAGTTAACTCCCTGGTGAGCAGTAGCTTTACTCCAGTGATCTAATGAGCAACTAGAGTGCTAACATTCTGAATTTATGGCAGATGTGAGACACATCTGAATGCCTTCTTGATGGAATCAAAGTAAAAAACTGAAAGCATTTCCTACTGAGGAGACTGCAGTAAATGAAGAAATTAGGAAACTTCATAACAAAGAAGTCTTCCAAGATGGCCACCAGTGAAAAAAGAGCCCAAATGTAGCACAAATATTACCCAGATGTAGCCCACATATAGCCCAATGACAAAAGTGTGCAAAACACTTTTTATTTTTAGTTTTTTTGTAGTTTTATGTAGTGCAGACTGGTCAGGTATTGGAGCATTGCATCTTAAAACATGACCCCCTACACTACAAAAACACCACTGCACTACCTTAAACCCTAAAACACTACCCCCAGCACGACCCCCTACACTACACAAGCACCACTGCACTATCCTAAACCCTAAAACACTACCCCCAGCACGACCCCTACACTACCCAAACACCACTGCACTAACCTAAATCCTAAAACACTACCACCAGCACGACCCCTACACTACCCAAACACCACTGCACTACCCTAAAACATGACCCCCTACACTACACAAACACCACTGCACTACCCTAAACCCTAAAACACTACCCCCAGCATGACCCCCTACACTACACAAGCACCACTGCACTACCCTAAACCCTAAAACACTACCCCCAGCACGACCCCTACACTACACAAACACCACTGCACTACCCTAAACCCTAAAACACTACCCCCAGCACGACCCCTACACTACCCAAACACCACTGCACTAACCTAAATCCTAAAACACTACCCCCAGCATGACCCCCTACACTACCCAAACACCACTGCACTACCCTAAAACATGACCCCTACACTACACAAACACCACTGCACTACCCTAAACCCTAAAACACTACCCCCAGCACGACCCCCTACACTACACAAGCACCACTGCACTACCCTAAACCCTAAAACACTACCCCCAGCACGACCCCCTACACTACACAAACACCACTGCACTACCCTAAACCCTAAAACACTACCCCCAGCACGACCCTCTACACTACCCAAACACCACTGCACTAACCTAAATCCTAAAACACTACCCCCAGCATGACCCCCTACACTACCCAAACACCACTGCACTACCCTAAAACATGACCCCTACACTACACAAACACCACTGCACTACCCTAAACCCTAAAACACTACCCCCAGCATGACCCCCTACACTACACAAGCACCACTGCACTACCCTAAACCCTAAAACACTACCCCCAGCACGACCCCCTACACTGCCCGAACACCACTGCACTGCCCTAAACCCTGAAACACCACCCCTTCACGACCCCCTACACTGCCCGAACACCACTGCACTGCCCTAAACCCTGAAACATCACCCCCAGCACAACCCCTACACTGCCTGAGCACCATTGCTCTGCCCTAAACCCTGAAACACCAGCCCCAGCATGACCCCCTACACTGCCCGAACACCACTGCACTGCCCTAAACCTTGAAACACCAGCCCCAGCACGACCCCCTACACTGCCCGAACACCACTGCATTGCCCTAGACTCTGAAACACCAGCCCCAGCAAGACCCCCTACACTGCCCGAACACCACTGCACTGCCCTAAACCCTGAAACACCAGCCCCAGCACGACCCCCTACACTGCCCGAACACCACTGCACTGCCCTAAACCCTGAAACACCAGCCCCAGCACCACCCCCTACACTGCCCGAACACCACTGCACTGCCCTAAACCCTGAAACACCAGCCCCAGCACCACCCCCTACAATGCCCGAACACCACTGTACTGCCCTAAACCCTGAAACACCACCCCCTGCACCACCCCCTACACTGCCCGAACACCACTGCACTGCCCTAAACCCTGAAACACCACCCCCTGCACGACCCCCTACACTGCCCGAACACCACTGCACTGCCCTAAACCCTGAAACACCACCCCCTGCACCACCCCTACACTGCCCGAACACCACTGCACTGCCCTAAACCCTGAAACACCACCCCCAGCATGACCCCTTTACTGCTCGAACACCACTGCACTGCCCCAAACCCTGAAACACCACCCCCAGCATGACCCCCTACACTGCCCGAACACCACTGCCCTAAACCCTAAAACACCACCCCTGCACGACCCCCTACACTGCCCGAACACCACTGCACTGCCCTAAACCCTGAAACACCACCCCCTGCACGACCCCCTACACTGCCTGAACACCACTGCACTGCCCTAAACCCTGAAACACCACCCCCAGCACGACCCCCTACACTGCCCGAACACCACTGCACTACCCTAAACCCTAAAACACCACCCCCAGCACGACCCCTACACTGCCCGAACACCACTGCACTGCCCTAAACCCTAGAACACTACCCCCAGCATGACCCCCTACACTACCCGAACACCACTGCACTACCCTAAACCCTAAAATACTCCCCGCAGCACGACCCCTACACTACCCGAACATGACTGCACTGCCCTAAAACACTCCCCCAGCACGACCCCTACACTACCCGAACACCACTGCACTACCCTAAACCCTAAAACACTCCCCCAGCACAACCCCCTACACTACCCAAACAACACTGCACTACCTTAAACCCTAAAACACTACCCCCAGCACGACTCCCTACACTACACAAGCACCACTGCACTATCCTAAACCCTAAAACACTACCCCCAGCACGACCCCCTACACTACCCAAACACCACTGCACTAACCTAAATCCTAAAACACTACCACCAGCACGACCCCCTACACTACCCAAACACCACTGCACTACCCTAAAACATGACCCCCTACACTACACAAACACCACTGCACTACCCTAAACCCTAAAACACTACCCCAGCACGACCCCTACACTACACAAGCACCACTGCACTACCCTAAACCCTAAAACACTACCCCCAGCACGACCCCCTACACTACACAAGCACCACTGCACTACCCTAAACCCTAAAACACTACCCCCAGCACGACCCCCTACACTACCCAAACACCACTGCACTAACCTAAATCCTAATACACTACCCCCAGCATGACCCCCTACACTACCCAAACACCACTGCACTACCCTAAAACATGACCCCCTACACTACACAAACACCACTGCACTACCCTAAACCCTAAAACACTACCCCCAGCACGACCCCCTACACTACACAAGCACCACTGCACTACCCTAAACCCTAAAACACTACCCCCAGCACGACCCCCTACACTACACAAACACCACTGCACTACCCTAAACCCTAAAACACTACCCCCAGCACGACCCTCTACACTACCCAAACACCACTGCACTAACCTAAATCCTAAAACACTACCCCCAGCATGACCCCCTACACTACCCAAACACCACTGCACTACCCTAAAACATGACCCCTACACTACACAAACACCACTGCACTACCCTAAACCCTAAAACACTACCCCCAGCATGACCCCCTACACTACACAAGCACCACTGCACTACCCTAAACCCTAAAACACTACCCCCAGCACGACCCCCTACACTGCCCGAACACCACTGCACTGCCCTAAACCCTGAAACACCACCCCCTTCACGACCCCCTACACTGCCCGAACACCACTGCACTGCCCTAAACCCTGAAACATCACCCCCAGCACAACCCCCTACACTGCCTGAGCACCATTGCTCTGCCCTAAACCTTGAAACACCAGCCCCAGCACGACCCCCTACACTGCCCGAACACCACTGCATTGCCCTAGACTCTGAAACACCAGCCCCAGCAAGACCCCCTACACTGCCCGAACACCACTGCACTGCCCTAAACCCTGTAACACCAGCCCCAGCACGACCCCCTACACTGCCCGAACACCACTGCACTGCCCTAAACCCTGTAGCACCAGCCCCAGCACGACCCCCTACACTGCCCGAACACCACTGCACTGCCCTAAACCCTGAAACACCAGCCCCAGCACCACCCCCTACACTGCCCGAACACCACTGCACTGCCCTAAACCCTGAAACACCAGCCCCAGCACCACCCCCTACAATGCCCGAACACCACTGTACTGCCCTAAACCCTGAAACACCACCCCTGCACCGCCCCCTACACTGCCCGAACACCACTGCACTGCCCTAAACCCTGAAACACCACCCCCTGCACGACCCCCTACACTGCCCGAACACCACTGCACTGCCCTAAACCCTGAAACACCACCCCTGCACCACCCCCTACACTGCCCGAACACCACTGCACTGCCCTAAACCCTGAAACACCACCCCCAGCATGACCCCTTTACTGCTCGAACACCACTGCACTGCCCCAAACCCTGAAACACCACCCCCAGCATGACCCCCTACACTGCCCGAACACCACTGCCCTAAACCCTAAAACACCACCCCTGCACGACCCCCTACACTGCCCGAACACCACTGCACTGCCCTAAACCCTGAAACACCACCCCTGCACGACCCCCTACACTGCCTGAACACCACTGCACTGCCCTAAACCCTGAAACACCACCCCCAGCACGACCCCCTACACTGCCCGAACACCACTGCACTACCCTAAACCCTAAAACACCACCCCCAGCACGACCCCCTACACTGCCCGAACACCACTGCACTGCCCTAAACCCTAGAACACTACCCCCAGCATGACCCCCTACACTACCCGAACACCACTGCACTACCCTAAACCCTAAAATACTCCCCGCAGCACGACCCCTACACTACCCGAACACGACTGCACTGCCCTAAAACACTCCCCCAGCACGACCCCCTACACTACCCGAACACCACTGCACTGCCCTAAACCCTAAAACACTCCCCCAGCACGACCCCCTACACTACCCAAACAACACTGCACTACCCTAAACCCTAAAACACTAACCCCAGCACGACCCCTACACTACCCAAACACCACTGTACTACCCTAAACCCTAAAACACTCCCCCAGGACGACTCCCTACACTACCCAAACACCACTGCACTACCCTAAACCCTAAATCTACCCCCAGCATGACCCCCTACACTACACAAACACCACTGCACTACCCTAAACCCTAAATCTACCCCCAGCATGACCCCCTACACTACACAAACACCACTTCACTACCCTAAACCCTAAATCTAACCCCAGCATGACCCCCTACACTACACAAACACCACTGCACTACCCTAAACCCTAAAACACTACCCCCAGCACGACCCTCTTCACTACCTAAACACAACTGCACAATTTGTTACAGGCGTTGCAACGCAGGCCTGTGGTGCTTACTGGAAGTACCTGGTGGGCTGGTTGGGCCCCAGGGACTCTCAGGATTCAAGGTGACCTAATCCCCCAACTTAAAACGTGCCACGGGGCGCGTTTGCACAGTGGTGAAGGGAGGGGGCGGGGCCTCAGGTGACATGTGCGCAAACACGCCCTGTGGTGCGTTTTAAGTTGGGGAGTTAATTCCCTTTGAATCCTGGGGCCAACTAGCCCACCAGGTACCTTCAGTAAGCACAACAGAGTTGCGTTGCAGAGAGGTGAAAAAGGTGCGTGGCCTCGGAACGCCTCTCTGCAACTCAGCTCTGTGGTCCTAACTGTAGGTACCTGGGGGGCTAGTTGGGCCCCAGGGACCCTCAGGATTCAAGGGGACTTAATCCCGCAACTTAAAACGCGCTATGGGGCGCGTTTGCACACATGTCACCTCAGGCCCCCCCTCCCTTCACCACTGTGCAAACGCGCACTGGCTCTGGTTAGTCAGAGTCAGTTACCACCAGTACCCGTCTGAAAAAGTTGTGGGCACAGGATGATTTTGCAACAAGGCCTCTTTCTGCTCCTCTGTTGGTTCTTTCTGCACATCTTTTGCTTCTTTCTGTGCGTTTTTTCTTCTTTCTTCACATGTCCTACCTCTGTTGGCATAGTTAGAAACTAGCATTTAAAAACCTTTGAAATTCACTTAAAAATCATAGGTTTCAGGCACGTTATAGTTAGAAATTAGCATTTAAAAAACCTTTGAAATTCACTGAAAAAACCATAGGTTTCAGGCACGTTATAGTTAGAAATTAGCATTTAAAAAACCTTTGAAATTCACTGAAAAAACCATAGGTTTCAGGCACGTTATAGTTAGAAATTAGCATTTAAAAAACCTTTGAAATTCACTGAAAAAACCATAGGTTTCAGACACGTTATAGTTAGAAATTAGCATTTAAAAACCTTTGAAATTCACTGAAAAACCATAGGTTTTAGGGACAGTTATAGTTAGTTGGACATTGCACTCGTACAAAACCCGTGAAATTCCCCTGTTATAGTTAGTTCAGCTAACTATAACTCGCGCCCGCAATGCACTGCTGATGACGTCACATATTACATCACTCATGACATGGTCAGTGACATCACTGATGACATCACTGATGACATCTCAAATGACATCACTGATGACATCATCCATGTGATAATTTCATGCATCTTCTCACACCCTAATATAACTTTTGATACACCCACTCTAAATTACAGACTGCCATTCTCAAAACCATAGACACTCCAACACCAAAAACTACATACCCACTCACTGATTCTTAGGTCTACACACACATCCACTCACTCACCTGTACAGTCACTCATACTTACAGTCACTCAGTACAGGACTATCATATGCACTCATACACCTATATAAACACTCACACACCGCCACTCATCCATAGAGGTACTCACACACATAGTCAGTCATGCAAAACATTAATCACACACCCATTTACTCACCTATACAGTTATACACACACCAGCTCACTTACTCATACAAATACTAGCACATTCTTACGCTCTTATACAATAACTGATACAAGCACACACGCATCCATACAGCCACTCTCACAATAACACACTCTCACTTATAGCCATTTAAATACTCTAACACACATATATACTGCCTTTTACATATGTAGTTACTTGCACATGTACCACTGAGATATACATTCACTCACTAACACACCCATACACACACTCACCCACCCAAGCAGTCCATCACAGATGCACTCTTGAAATCATGCACCCAGTGAATCACCCACTCACACATCTATGTATAGAGTCACACACACCCCACCCACACAAACACTCAGGCAGCCATACAGATACTCAGAGAACCAATCAATAACCCATATAGACACTCATGTAGCTATTCGCAAATCCATGCATCCACTTACACACCAACAAACAGACGGATACAGACATTCACACAGTTTAGTCACTAACCCATGCATTCAGTAAGATACGTTTAATCACTCACTTGTAGAGTCAGTCACTCACGTACTAAATCATCCATTCAGACACTTATACACCCACTCATTCTTCCATACGCCTTTCCCTATATATATTAAACATATTTAAACTTTACAGAAACACACAGTCACTGGATGATGTCATCAGTGATGTCATCAGTGATGTCATTTGAGATGTCATCAGTGATGTCATCAGTGATGTCACTGACCATGTCATGAGTGATGTAATATGTGACGTCATCAGCAGTGCATTGCGGGGGCGCGAGTTATAGTTAGCTGAACTAACTATAACAGGGGAATTTCACGGGTTTTGTACGAGTGCAATGTCCAACTAACTATAACTGTCCCTAAAACCTATGGTTTTTTCAGTGAATATGTATATATATATAAGTATATATAAATATATATATACATATTTTTAAAAAATCAAAACTATCAAACTACATATTAAACAGTATAAATAAAACCTAAATTAGCATTTAGCATAGAAGGACATAACTGATCAAAACAAATAACCAATAAAGTCAAACTATAAACAAACTTAACCAATAAAGTCACACAAACAAATCAATATTATAAAAGGTACACAAAATGTATCAACCTAATTCTGCAAAAACAATAAAAGCTGCAAGATGAGGAAACTGTTTGATTCTCTGACCAGATCCCGAAAAATAGATATATACATCTCGACAACTACCTTGCAAAGTAAGTTAAACTTATATATATTTAAACTACTACATTACTTGTAATTGTAAAATAACAATTAATAAAGCACTCTCAAAATTCCGACTGACAGACCACCATTACGTCGGTAGAAGGCCGCCAAGCTGGCAGCTTCCTGACTGCCCAATTCCGAATAAAACACTGGGCTGGTGGGGTACCAGCGCCGGTCTTGAGGCGGTGGCATGCTTCGGCTCATAGAGTGAACCTGAAGGCAATGCCATTGCACTGAAGTGCCTGCACTGTCATGTGCTCACTGTTGCCAGGCACTGTGTCATGTATGGCACACAATGTCACATGCCAGTGCAGACATGGGGGAACAACATGTGCCCCCAGCCACAATGCCCAATGGACAAAAGCACCTCAGGGCTCCATTTGGGGCCCCTTCTATGCCTTTCTGCCAACATTTTCATGGCGTGGTCCCCGCCATGAAAAGGTCAGCGGAAATTCAACTCGTAATTAACATGGCGGTGCCGGCGTTAGCACCACCTCCAATTCCCTCCACCTGCCCCACCACTGCCACGCAATCCAGAGTCCTGGGGGTGGCGGCGTTCTTGTTGCCATCCAACTGCCATGCTCATAATCAGGTGGTCAGACCGCCTTCTCGGACACCACGGCAGTCCTCGGACCGCCACAATCATAATCAGGCACTTAGTCACATGGGCTACACCCAGAATAAAGAAAGTGCATCGATGGAAAATGTGATTTGGAAATGTACCAAATAGTATTGTAATTGCATGCTATTAAACGGACATTGCAAAAGATGATGTAATTAATGTAAGAGAACACATCCACCACTCAAATGTCACAGAAACTGAAGAAAGGGAGGTATTGCATAATATAAGAGAGCTAAGCACAGGCTCCCATACATTGGTAATATCAAAATACAAATATCTCTTTTATAAATGTCCTACTGCCAAATAAGCAAAGTAGCATTCACCACAACCTCTTATACCACATTAAACATAAAACAAATAACTAATACCCACAAAAATAATCTTATACTTTGAACAAGCCATGATTCAAACCATTTTAAAAATGTACCCCCTCGCAGCCATAGAGACTGTTAGTGCTATTTTAATCAAAGCAAATGGAGACACCTTCAACAATCTGCACTAAGGGGGTCATTAGGATGGCGGACGGACTGGAGTCCGTCCGCCATTGTGGTGGGAACAGGGACCGTCCCCCATGCATGCAGCGGTCCCGCACACCCAATCAGGATGCAACCGCCACCATGGCGGTCGGATCTTGATTTTTAACATTGCGGCGGGTGCTGCTGACAGCAGCACCCGCTGTGATGTGAAAATGCCATGTTGTGCATTTCACAACACTACGTGGCAGGCACCACACGGTGCCTGTGTAAACAACAAGGAGAGACACAAGAAAGGGCTATAAAGGTCCAGCATACAGGCCCTAGTATTAATAACAATGAAGAGGGTATGCAGTTCCTAAAGTGGAAGGCAAGAAAATAGCGAGAAAGGTATCAATATCTGGCTACCAAAAGGAAGGATGGGGAATCCTTCCTTTCGGAATTAGGGCCCTCACACACCCAGCCCGCCGGGTGTCATGCTTCATCATCGGGCATGCTCCTCGTCGGGTCGGCGCTGCAATACCCAACGGGCACCCTCAGTGGGGGCTCTTTGGCGGAGATCTTTTATTCCTGCCGTTTAGTGAGGTGCATGTGAGGGGCCCTATAGTGTAGAAGTGCAGTGTTGTGTATGGTTCTCAATAGAGACAAGTGAATTAAAACAGGTCGCTGGGAGAAACAGGGCAACCAATTTAATATTCCTGTCTCCCCACCTGGTTAAAAATGGAAAAATGGCAACTGTCTAAAGTGATGTGAAAGGCAGTTGCTCTTTAAATCATACGGTCAACATGTTTCTTGCCCTGGTAGTCCCTAATGGATCAAGCGGCAATTCATCAGGACCTAATTATGGGTTGGAAATCTACACTGAACCACTGGTAATGGGGTATGTTAACCTGGATATTACCAGTCTTGTCACATCGGTGACGTGCAGTGTCCGTGGGTGCTGTAGCCAGTCTAAAAGATGGGAAAAATGAAAAACAAAACATCTGTTTACAACATGTCAATCTTACCAAAACCATTTAGTAGCCAAAACATGCTGTAGATACCTACTCGTATTGTCATCGCTATATGATGTACGCGTCCCATCTAGTATAGGGCGTCGGTATAAATTTTGTGAGCACAAGGTATCACGATCGTGATATGTTGTAAATCATGTGAGGTAACAATGCAGCAGGAAGACAACGTAAGAATAAAAGTTAAAAGTAAAAATTTGAAATTAAAAACCACGGTGAGGCAGCAACCTCATCCCAGTAGATTGCGGATGTACACACTCACCGAAAATCAATTAAAGGCCAGCCCCATCAGATAACAGCAAGGAATGGACACGTTCATTCAACATGTGTCCTGTATGATGGGGAAATAAGGTAAGTATGAGGAAGTACGGTGGATATGCCAAGATTAATTTGAAGTATCTTAGGGTACACACCCCGTTCGTTTAAAAGCAAAAAGCGGAGAGCCACCTCTAAGGCTGGTGTTAACAAGCAATCCAATACCTGAGGGTCGTTGTCCCCAGGTCCCAATAATGGCAACACAAAGCTAGGAAACCAGACCGAGCGTCGCTAGATCCCGGTTGCGGGACCCCGCAATTAACTACGGCCCGCAGTTCCCATGCTGTAATGACCAAAAAGTGTTCGACACTGGGAGCCTGAATCCAAGTTATAGCTTGTTACCGGTCCCCATCAAACATGGGGAACAAATCAGCAGACCCAGCGGTGTTAGCCGCTAAAGACCCCAAACCAACGTCGCGTCTTACCTTGATACTCAAGTATCAGGAAAAGGGGGGAGGACAACGGTGTTAATACTCACAGCAGCTCGCGCCCACTTGGCGGAGGACCTAACCTGCAATGCCGGTTCCGGGAAGGTAACTGCCTGCCCGGTTCTGGCTGCAGATATCCTAGCGGAAGCGGCGCGCACGCCGGGGCCTCCGCATGGTGAACGGAGGCTGGTGCGGAAATCGGCTCAAATTCAGTGGAAAAAACAAGGCGGCCATAGTGGAAGGATATTGCCACAGAGGCGCGCCATGTTAAAGTGTCAATAGGTGGTCATCTCCGTAGTGAAAATTCCTTTCATTGTATCATGACACCATCTGGTGAAAATAGATTATGCTAATGCGGCTCTGGCAGTCGATGACTAATGATGCCAGTGACTCAAGCCCATAAGTCAAGTGCCCCAAGGGTTGTGATCGCGGTATAAAGAGAAGAGGTAGAATTACTACAAATGGTACAGAAAAAGTTCTTTTGTGTCTGAGTCCTCTCTACTGGCGTGTAGCTGTTACAGTGTTCGTGTACATGCCAGGCCTGCGGTCAAATGTGTTTGAAAAGGAGAGACCGTGTAAGATGGCACCCGACTGGTGCAGAACTGGGTAGCATTACAGACTTAGATAACCCCCAGATTGGTGATTATAAGAAGTAACCACTGGGATGAATAACAGATTAGTGATTATTTAAAGACACCCAGGGAATGTCCTCATTAAGGCCATTTCTATCTGAGCATAAGCGATGTACCCAACGTTGTTCAATCCTGAACAACGCCTCCGGGGAGATAGAGGCATGCGCCTCCAGGACCACCCACCCTAATGTATCGCAGGTATGTTTATTCGTTAAGAAGTGGGTATAGAGGCGTGTGGTGGTTTTATGGCATCTAATGTTACTTTTGTGCTCTGTTATGCGGATTTTGACTGGTCTGGTAGTCATACCCACATATAAAAGGTTGCATGGACAGGATAGTAAGTAAATGCAATTAACGGTGTTGCAGTTAGTGTGTCTTGTCATCTTCCAAGTAAAGTTATTGGCAAAGGTTATCACCTTGGTGAGTTTGGTTTGAGGGCACACTGCACCGGATCCGCACGGGTAATGTCCAACAACTGGAGGTAAATCCCATAGACATCTTTGGATCGGTCCTGTTTTAGACTTGGGTCTGGTATGTATCAATAGATCTTTCAGATTACTCGTGCGTTTGAATGCAAATCTAGGGGCTGGCAATGCCAGGTCACCTGTGTTTAAAATGTCCCAGTGTTTGCGTATGATGTTCCTGATTTGGCCCGAGGCTGGTGTGTAGGAAGTCACACAAGTGATGGCCTCTGAAGGATTTCTGACATTCTTTTCCAGTAGTGCCTCTCTATTATTGTTCCTGGCTCTTTTCATAGCCATGCAGACTGTCTGCTGTGGGTATTCTCTCTTTCGTAAATCAGATGCTAGTTTGCCTGCTTCTACTTTGTAATTCTCAATAGAGGAACAATTCCTCCTAATCCGGAGAAATTGCCCGAATGGTAAGTTGGTTTTGAGGGCCCTCGGGTGTTGGCTACTGAAGAGTAGGAGGCTATTGCAATCTGTGGGGTTCTTATATAGTGTTGTATTCAAACAGCCTGCTGCCAGATTGATATTGAGGTCCAAAAAGGGTATCGTGGACTCAGAGATAGTATGAGTGAACTTAAGATATGGATTCAAAGTATTGATCCACTGACAAAAGTCCTCACACCTACCTCTGTCCCCTTTCCAAAAGATAAGAATGTCATCAATATACCTCTTCCACATCATCAGGTTGTCTGTATATGGGTTAGATGGATGAAAGATGGATCTAGACTCAAAGGCTGACACGTAGAGGCAGGCTACACTAGGAGCGAAGGTACTACCCATAGATGTTCCCTGTGTCTGATGGAAGAGTTTCTTGTTAAACTCAAAAAAGTTCTCAGTGAGAGCCAGGGTAGCACATTCCATTATAAAAGGTATCGGTGTAGGTGATGTCCAATTGGAGGAGCTTAGGGCATCCTCAACAACCTCCAAGGTTGTACGTTGGGGAATGTTAGTGTATAGTGCCTCCACGTCTAAAGTGACTAATAAGTCAATTTCGCCTGCATGTGGAAAGTCATCTATGAGTCGTAGTACTGACGTGGTGTCAAGAAGGAAGGCTGGTGTTAGTTTCACTAGTGGCTGAAGGAAGTAGTCGCAGAACTTGGATAGTGGTTCTAATACTGAACCTATCCCAGAGACAATAGGCCTTCCTGGGACCGGATCAATGCCCTTATGTACTTTAGGTAGAATATAGAAGTACGGTGTTATAGGGTCTTTTGTCACCAGAAAATCCGATTCTTTTTTAGTGATCCATCCCTCTGATTCTGCTGTAAAGGCCATGGTAGATATTATAGTAGAGAGCCTCTTGCTGGGTTCTCACTAAGAGGGGTGTAGTATCTGACATTGTCAAGTTGACGGAAACATTCGGTGTCGTAGTCATCAGTCGACATTATGACGGTCGCTCCCCCTTTGTCGGCCTGTTTGATAGTAATTGAGGTGTAATCAGCTAGTGATTTTACAGCTGCCCACTCTGCATTAGAGAGGTTTTTGAAGGGGGCAATGGGTGTGATCTCCTTGAGGTCCTTAAGCACCGCTTGTTCAAAAGTAAGGACCTCATTAGGCACCATCCCACTGTTGGGGGTAAAAGTAGACGGGTTATGTAACCCCGTGTTAATGTTGTTGGGGGGAGGTCTGTCCTTAAAGAACGCGTTCAGTCTGACTTTAAGAAAGAGGCTATGGATCTCGCATTGGTCTCTGAATTTATCAATTTTGGGTGTAGGAACATAACCCAAACCTTTCTGGAGAACGTCATGTTCTATCTCCGTTAGGTTTCTGTGGGAGAGGTTAATTACTAGTGTTTTTTCTCCCTCGTCATGCTCCGTGTCTCTACAGTATTCTGGGTTTGTTCTTGCCAGTGTACTTGCTTGGCATTTCCTCTTCGCCGCCCTCTTCCTCTGCCCCAACCTCTTCCTAAAAAAGGTTGATTATTACCATGGAAAAATGGTTGTGGTCCCAGTGGGTATCCCGGGGGTTCTGTGGGAAACCTGGGTATTGCCACATGGGTGGACCTTGGTAAGGTGGTATGGGGTAGTTGTGGTAAGCCGGGCGTGCTGTACGTTTTGAGGAGTTACTGCCCCAACTACCAGTGCTAGAATCACTATTGGAGGAAGAACCTCTCCTTGTGTCGGTAGCACTTTCATCTGAGGAATAGCTAGATTTATTGGTGGAGAAGTCGGCTTTGAGGTATGGATAGACTTTCTCCTTATCAAATCTTTGAATATCCTTCTGCAATTTGCTGATCTTTTGTTTCATCAGGAATTCCCTACTCTCACTGATCCCATGATTAATCTCAGTGAGTTTGCACTTAAAAATAGTGTTTTGAATTGCAGCCTTCAGATTGCCTTCTGCTAGTTGTATTTGGGCCAGGAGAGCATCTGCTATCCTTTTGGCAGTGTTGATGATTAGTATCAGAAGATCCCCTAGATTTGCGTTCAAACGCAAGAGTAATCTGAAAGATCTATTGATACATACCAGACCCAAGTCTAAAACAGGACCGATCCAAAGATGTCTATGGGATTTACCTCCAGTTGTTGGACATTACCCGTGCGGATCCTGTGCAGTGTGCCCTCAAACCAAACTCACCAAGGTGATAACCTTTGCCAATAACTTTACTTGGAAGATGACAAGACACACTAACTGCAACACCGATAATTGCATTTACTTACTATCCTGTCCATGCAACCTTTTATATGTGGGTATGACTACCAGACCAGTCAAAATCCGCATAACAGAGCACAAAAGTAACATTAGATGCCATAAAACCACCACACGCCTCTATACCCACTTCTTAACGAATAAACATACCTGCGATACATTAGGGTGGGTGGTCCTGGAGGCGCATGCCTCTATCTCCCCGGAGGCGTTGTTCAGGATTGAACAACGTTGGGTACATCGCTTATGCTCAGATAGAAATGGCCTTAATGAGGACATTCCCTGGGTGACTTTAAATAATCACTAATCTGTTATTCATCCCAGTGGTTACTTCTTATAATCACCAATCTGGGGGTTATCTAAGTCTGTAATGCTACCCAGTTCTGCACCAGTCGGGTGCCATCTTACACGGTCTCTCCTTTTCAAACACATTTGACTGCAGGCCTGGCATGTACACGAACACTGTAACAGCTACACGCCAGTAGAGAGGACTCAGACACAAAATAACTTTTTCTGTACCATGTGTAGTAATTCTACCTCTTCTCTTTATACCGCGATCACAACCCTTGGGGCACTTGACTTATGGGCTTGAGTCACTGGCATCATTAGTCATCGACTGAAAGAGCCGCATTAGCATAATCTATTTTCACCAGATGGTGTCATGATACAATGTAAGGAATTGTCACTACGGAGATGACCACCTATTGACACTTTAACATGGCGCTCCTCTGTGGCAATATCCTTCCAATATGGCCGCCTTGTTTTTTCCACTGAATTTGAGCCGATTTCCGCACCAGCCTCCGTTCACCACGCGGAGGCCCCGGCGTGCGCGCCGCTTCCGCTAGGATATCTGCAGCCAGAACCGGGCAGGCAGTTACCTTCCCGGAACCGGCATTGCAGGTTAGGTCCTCCGCCGAGTGGGCGCGAGCTGCTGTGAGTATTAACACCGCTGCCCTCCCCCCTTTTCCTGATACTTGAGTATCAAGGTAAGACACGACGTTGGTTTGGGGTCTTTAGCGGCCAACACCGCTGGGTCTGCTGATTTGTTCCCCATGTTTGATGGGGACCGGTAACAAGCTATAACTTGAATTCAGGCTCCCAGTGTCGCACACTTTTTGGTCATTACAGCATGGGAACTGCGGGCCTTAGTTAATTGCGGGGTCCCGCAACCGGGATCTAGCGACGCTCGGTCTGGTTTCCTAGCTTTGTGTTGCCATTATTGGGACCTGGGGACAACGACCCTCAGGTATTGGATTGCTTGTTAACACCAGCCTTAGAGGTGACTCTCCGCTTTTTGCTTTTAAACGAACGGGGTGTGTACCCTAAGATACTTCAAATTAATCTTGGCATATCCACCGTACTTCCTCATACTTACCTTATTTCCCCATCATACAGGACACATGTTGAATGAACGTGTCCATTCCTTGCTGTTATCTGATGGGGCTGGCCTTTAATTGATTTTCGGTGAGTGTGTACATCCGCAATCTACTGGGATGATGTTGCTGCCTCACCGTGGTTTTTAATTTCAAATTTTTAATTTTAACTTTTATTCTTACGTTGTCTTCCTGCTGCATTGTTACCTCACATGATTTACAACATATCACAATCGTGATACCTTGTGCTCACAAAGTTTATACCGACGCCCTATACTAGATGGGACGCGTACATCATATAGCGATGACAATACGAGTAGGTGTCTACAGCATGTTTTGGCTACTAAATGGTTTTGGTAAGATTGACATGTTGTAAACAGATGTTTTGTTTTTCATTTTTCCCATCTTTTAGACTGGCTACAGCACCCACGGACACTGCACGTCACCGATGTGACAAGACTGGTAATATCCAGGTTAACATACCCCATTACCAGTGGTTCAGTGTAGATTTCCAACCCATAATTAGGTCCTGATGAATTGCCGCTTGATCCATTAGGGACTACCAGGGCAAGAAACATGTTGACCGTGATGATTTAAAGAGCAACTGCCTTTCACATCACTTTAGACAGTTGCCATTTTTCCATTTTTAACCAGGTGGGGAGACAGGAATATTAAATTGGTTGCCCTGTTTCTCCCAGCGACCTGTTTTAATTCACTTGTCTCTATTGAGAACCATACACAACACTGCACTTCTACACTATAGGGCCCCTCACACGCACCTCACTAAACGGCAGGAATAAAAGATCTCCGCCAAAGAGCCCCCAGTGAGGGTACCCATCGGGTATTGCAGCGCCGACCAGACGAGGAGCATGCCCGATGATGAAGCATGACACCCAGCGGGCTGGGTGTGTGAGGGCCCTAATTCCGAAAGGAAGGATTCCCCATCCTTCCTTTTGGTAGCCAGATATTGATACCTTTCTCGCTATTTTCTTGCCTTCCACTTTAGGAACTGCATACCCTCTTCATTGTTATTACCACACGGTGCCTGCCATGTAGTGCTGTGAAATGTAGGGGGGTGCCATGGGTACCCCCCAAGTGCACCCTCACCTTCCCCCAACACAAGGGGAGCTCGCAACGGGCCCCCGCCACTAATCCCCACCAGCCTTTCCATGGCGGCATTGCCGCTATGGAAAGGCCTGCAATAGCCAGCATCCTAATTTGGTGGTTGGTGCCTGCTAGGCACCGCCACCATTTTAGGCTATGTTGTCCGTCCGCCAGGCAATCTGTGAGATTGCTTTTGGCGGTCCCGTGGCGGGCGGTCTTTGCATCCGCTATGGTCCATGTGCGATTCCCTCTGCCATCGTAATGTGGCGGAGGGAATTTTGCGGTCCGATTGCGGAAGGACCGCCACCGCATGGCTGGCGGTGACGGGCCTTCCGCAATCGTAATCGGCCCCTAAGTGCAGATTATGCTACAAACAGTCAATTTGCCTTTTAAATAAAAAAAATTATAGCACTAGCTAATGTCCCTGTCACAGAGGTAGCTAACCAATATAATGTACTAATAGAAAGCCCTTTCTACCAACAAAATGAACACAATCTAAGTCCTGTGATGGATTATTTTGAAGATACTTAGGGGCCGATTCCGATCTCGGCCGGTAGGGCTCCGAATCGGATTTGGCATAACCGGAACCGATTCGGAGCCCTATTTCCCGACCGATTCGTACGCGCGTCCGGACGAGCGAGTACGATGCAAAATCGCCGACCGACTCGTTCGGGCGTCCCAACCGCTCCGACCGACTCGTTCCCGGGTCTAACCGCACCGACCGACTCGCTCGGACACGACTCGCACCGCGCAATGGAGACGTTCCCCGGCCGGGTAAGTACGATGCGCGCCGCGAGCAGTCCGACCGACACGCGCCGCCCGGCTCGAAAGAGCAGTCGGAGCCATACTTCGGGGTCCGTGTCGGACTCCCTGTACGCGTAGCCGCGCGAGTCGCACACAGGGGGGACCCATGGGTCCCCCCTACCTGTGCGTGTACGGCGCAAGTCGCTTCGCCGCGTACCCGCTGTAGGGGGCGCCCTTGTTTGCCTCGCACCCATTGAGGCAATGGGAGCCCGCGGACGCGTTGTACGACCGGCTCCCATTGACTTCAATGGGAGTCCGACCGACTCGAGTCCGATAGCATACGGACGCATCGTACTCATTCGGTCGGGCTGCACGGGTCCGATTCGGTCGGAAATCTCTCCGGGTCCGGCTCGGTCGGAGAGATTTCCGGCCCGAATCGGAATCAGCCCCTTAGTTTGGCAGACCGCATCGCTTGGGTCGCAGACGCTAACCCACATTTTAAATACCATGGTGGAATGTCTATGGCAGAACCTCAGTACAGGAAGCCAAAAATGCAGTGGAAGGATGGCACAATGCCTTCCAATCCACACTAGGCAGAACCCAACCTACACTCTATAAAATTATTGAAGCATTACAAAAAGACTAAAGCTGCCAGCAACTATGAATGGAGCAATCTGTAACGCAAATCTCACCTAAACTTAGCCAACAAACCAAAAGAATGTACAACATGCTACAATTTATAGTCAAACTCTTCATAAACATCTACGGAGTAAATTACTGCAACAATAGCCAAAATCATATTATAAAATACATACTAGCCTACAAAACTACCCAAAAATTATAGCCTAATCTTAACCAACATAACAATTCATTTTTTATATAAATTTTAAACATAATATTTTATTACATGAGTCAAACCAATAAATACAATTCTAATCTTAAATAAGACTGATATGATAAAATAACATTTAAAGGATTTATATTAAAAAACAAAACCTTGCAAACCAAAAAGCTAAAAAAACAAACTCAATCTGTTACGAAAAATTATCACAACACATAAATTACACATTTCCAAATAACAATCACATAGGGTATCATTACGATGTCGGGTGGACTTGGAACCGCCAGACCATAGGTCGGTAGTTCCGACCACACATTTTGGATGCGACTGCCCTATGGGCAGTCAGAAACATCCATTTTACAATGGCAGCTTCTGCGGAGGGCAGAAAAGTCCCACAGCACAAGCTGCCACTGTGAAATGGATGGTTTTAAACATCCCTGCACTGTGTGGCAGGCACCTCACCCTCACGGTGCCTGCCACGCTGCAGGGATGTTTAGGGGGGCACCATAGGTGCCCCCTGAGGTCTTATAGCGAAGGGGCTGCTAGGGGCCCCCAAAGTCACTTTGTGACAGCCTTTCCAAGTCGGAAAGGCCGACATGGAAATGCTGTCGGAAAGTGACATCATAATCCTGATGGCAGAGCCAAAGCTGGCTCCACCGTCATTATGGGAATTATGTGTGTTTGCTCCGATGGTCTCCATGAGCCCGTCGGAAGAGCAGCATTCGGTCCATCCACCCAATGCCTCCCCCCGCCCCACCATAATGTGGTAGGTGGACCGCAATGGCAGGTGTTGGGCGGACCACAACCGACGGACCCCTGTTTGAATCCACAAGGCATGAGGAACTTGGGGGCTCTTCAGGGCCCTCTTTCTTTCCTCACTGCCTTCCAAGACCTCTATGAAATCAGCAGTGGTTATTAAAGTCATTATATGCTTGGCGAGGCCGTGGTGGTCCCTCCAAGCATATAGATACCTCTAGACCGCTGCATCACTACCAGGGAACAGCGGTTCCCTGGCGGAGTCGGTGGTCCCAGGGTGGCATGACCAAAAGGGTTGTAATGTGGCGGTCGCAAGACCACCACTGCCATGCCACCATGAGTCTGGCAGTGACATTAACTATTCTTACTCCAATATATACCAATTTGGAAAAAGTGTTGGACATTAAAGGGGTGCCATTTACTATTCCCTCTCCATTCTAAACCAATTTGGGGAAGGTGTTGGACATTAAATGGGTTACAATTACGATTTCCAATACTATTAAAAACATTTTATGCAAAGTGCTGGACACAAAAATGTTTATATACGCAATCAATACTCCATACTCATAAACTAAAAACTACCTAAAAACACTATAACCCAAACTAAAAACCTCTATTTTTATAAATAAACATTAACATGTAAACAAAAATGTGTATTACAATTATTAATTCATATATTTGATTGATATTTACTAATATTCCTAAACTTTGAAAAATGACATTAAACAATAATACTCCAAAAATGAAAATCCTAAAAGGAAAAACAAAAATGAACTCAATATTCAAATGAAGTATTAAAAATATTTTAGTTCCCATTGGTGTCTTACTTGTCCAAGGGCCTACCCTCGGCGGTGTGCCCTCCCTCCTTAAGGTCCATGCATCTCTTCCAGTTCTAACTCCCTCGTTACGAATTGACCACTGCCCCCGCCACTCCTCTCACAGTTTAGGCTCCGTTTCTGCAGCCGCACCTTCTTGACACACCTGTGCGACTTACTCTATTCTTGTACGGTTTCACCACCACCAGGGCTTGGGAGGAGGGAGGGTTGGGATGGGGTTGCTTGGTTCTTCTTTTTCATTTTTTTTTTTTTTTCTTCTTTTTGTTGTCTATATGGTTTTGCTCACAGGCGGTTTACCCGACACAAAATGGTTCTCAGCTTTGTAGATAACAGGGGGACTGTATCAGACCTAGCTCTATGTGCAACTGGACTTCCATTAGCCGAGGGGTTTGACTCTGGGTTCTGTGCACCCTACTGTACTCTGTATGTGGTATTCCTTATAATGCTGAATAAAAAGATTTTTGACAAAAAAATAAATATTTTAGTTAACATTAAAATTCATATATTTTACAACATATATTCTCAACAACAAAACGTATTCAAATAACAAAAATATGAAAACATCATTTTTAAAATGTTGTTTTGTAAATTTTTTCATAAATAAACCTATAAGATATAACAAAATGTACTTTTATACTATTAAATGTACTTTTATACTATCAAATATTACACATTTATTCTATTTTCATAATTTAGTTAGATAATATTTCAAAACATTTTTAAATAAATGTAAATACAAATATTACAATTTTTTCCAACAATTTGTTTTCAATGACATAATAGTTCTCAGCACTAACAAAAATCCTTAAACATATATTATAATAAAAAAATAAAAAATCTTTCGTACATACCAATTTTTATTAAAATGCAATATTTTGCAATCTTAGTTTGAACATTTACGAAATTATCTATAATTTTAAGAAATATTTCCATATTTATAATAAAAAATTATTTTAGCTTTAGTATAATTTATATTTACATTCCAAATAATCATAATTATTATTTAGAAAAAATATTAATGTAACAATATTAATTTGCATACCATTAAAATAATTAACATCACATTTTAAATAAAATATTAACTTTTTTAAATCTCGCCACCCTTATCCCCTAAAAACCCAACATCCTTGCTATAAAACAAATTACAGATACATTTTTTTAAACATTAATACAATTAAAAATACAAATTTCAAAAATGTCATAATTTAAAAAATGATCGTACAAATGATATAAAACACAACAATATTTTCTAAATCGATATTTTTTACAACAATATTATAAAAAACACTTGAAACGATATTCTTACCTTAATTGATATTTCTGGTGACAATATTTTTGATACCCCAATATTCTTGACACAATATTTTTGTATCACAATATTTTGTATTTTATATTTTGTTCAAGCAGCAATAAAATAATTCTCAAAATATCCAGCCAATTTCTATCTGTAGCTACCCTACCCATCATAGCCAAAATCTAGGAAAGTGAGGCAGTCTCACAATGATAGAAATTTCTAGACATCAACAACATTCTAGCTTCTACTGAAAAATGTTAAAGTGCTATATGTCAGAATCTTGACTTCTTGAATTTTAGGATGATTGTTTTCAATTCATGGACAAAGGGGTAATGCTCTCCTGCTTGAATCCTGGCCACACTTTAAGAGACCTCATTTGATACAATACTATGGTTCCAGCCCTTCCTGAGTAAAATAAAAAAACATGTAAAGCTGGGTACTTTTTCCTGTGAGCTCAGCAAAGTTACACTTAGGAATCTTTCTGTCCCTCACCTTATTTTATTTACATCCTTTGCTTGACCTGGCCAGTCACCTAAAGGTTGGACATACACTCTTATGCAAAAGCTATCCAGATCTACGTTTTTCTCTCTCAAAATCCCAAACTTGTGTGGATTCTTGATGGGTAAGACTGGATGAATATTACCTTCATTCTACTGAGCCAGCTTATCACTGAGTTGATCATCTTTGCAAGTAAAAGTAGGTCTCCTTTATCATCTCCTGAGTTTCCAGTAACCTTTGTAAGAAATATACCCCGGCAGAAGAATAGAAGAATTAATGATTTCTATTTATTGCTGAAGCTTCTCTTGGGTTGATTCAGTGACCAAACGTTATATTTGCGCATCACCATTCTCTGCTTAAATCCCCTACTCAAACCTAAAATGCCTAATTCTTAAAAAAATAAAATAATCTCTGGTGGTTGGGGCTGCAGTGAAATATTCATCTGGATTCATTATTACCACATATGTGGCATTACCCAACATCCATTTGAACAGACTACAAAGGACCCAAAATGCTATGGTGTGAGCTTTTTCTCAATGAGTCCAAGCAAGATCATATCTCCTCCTCCTACTGAGCTTTATACTGGCTTTTATCTAAAGCTATGTCACATTTAAAATGTAAAACTTAACATTGGCTACATTAGATGGCTTCTAGATATCTGACCAGTAAAACCAGATGCTATTTGCTTATGTGTTTTGCAGTGTCCCAACTTCCTTCTGAGGCTCCTTTTTGCAGCATTCTGCTTTATTTGATTCTCCCTTTCATGAAAACCTCACCCAGCTTCTTACCTTACCCTTTTTCCCTGATAGCATGGATTTCTGTCTTTTCTGTGTTCGTACTTCTGACCATGTATTCACTGATTTGGCATGTTTTCTTTTCTTTGTGAGTCTGTTACCTTTTTCTGTAAAATTGTTCAGCATTCCTGTGTCACTTTGTGTCAGCAAAGCATTAGTTGTCCCATTGTCATTTGGGAAAATCTTTAAGTTCCTGGTTCTCATTCCTTGTTCCAACTTACTTGTGTCAGCAGCACATAATTTTCCCCATGCAGTAAAATTCAATCAATAAACATAGTCTGTATCCAGACACAAGAGTTCTTCAATTTTTTTCATTTCTTTTATTCCATTTTCATTTGACGCTGATAAAAACACAGAGTCCAGCTCAAGTGACTCAACAGACAGTACAGCCGACGCGTTTCGTCCTAATAGAGGACTTCTTCAGGGCTGTTAAATACAAACAAATATATATATACATTAAGACAAACAACATTTATAATACTCATAGAGCATCCTATACATAAATATCAATTAACAAAAGCCTAATCCATAGACAATACTTATACATTAGACACAACAAAGACAGACCAACAGACTCTAAAACATATATATATTCATCTATTTACATTTTTAAATAAAAATATATATATATATTCAAATACTTAATATTTAACAAATTTACGAAGGCCTAGAAAGTTCAAATTAGCAGATTTTAGCCATCAAGGCTTTAAATACAAAAAAGGAACGCAAGAGGAAAAGCAAGAAAAGATCAGTAAGTGCAAAAGAAGCAGAAAAAGCAAAGAAAGCAAAAAAAGCCTAGCTAGTATGTCATATCGTCCCATGGACCCAAACCTATACACAATCCTTGTACAGGAGCCAAAAAGTGGAAAGATAGAAAAATATATGAGATAATATGTCACAACTTCATCCACAAAATTTAGTGTCCTCATGTTCTACAAGTCAGTGTCTAAGAAACAGAAATACAAAAAGACTCCTTGGGCGATATCAAAGAACAGATCACATATAGGTACCCACCACAAAATGATGGTAGGATCCGACATTGCCATCGTATTACAGACCATAGAATTCCTCATGGAAAAATGTTTCTCATCCGAATTGTTTCTACAATATAACGGCAAATATTATTAATTTTAATTTTAATTAGAAGAGGGAAAAGACATGTCGACAGGTATTATAACAACACAGCCCCCATTGTGTCTACAAATCCATTTACTCAAGGATGAGAACACAATAGATATTTTAAATCCTTGAGAATACGAACACAATAGATATTTTAGATATTTTAAATCCTTGGTAAAGGGCCCCAGGATGGCATAGCAGATAATATAATCAGCCCCTCTGTATATACCATTGGGGAATAAATGAAATTTTCATAATTACTTTTTTTAAAATTACTTTTTTAAAAGGAAAAACCTAATAACAAAGCACATACCTTCAAAGTATCTACACGTAGGTCCAGGTAGTAAAGGGCTAACACCACTTAGTGAAGCTGAAAGTATACAGGAAAGCACCGCTAGACCTACAGGGAGATAATAACCCCTAATCAGTCATATCCCCATACAGGTGCACAAAAACACCTCTTTTTTAGGCATAATTCCTGAAACAATATTATCACCTTAACGTAAATTAATCCCTACAAACCCAGACACCCTCACTGCCCTATGACATCCTCCCTCAAAAACCCGAAAGACACTGTTCCCATCTTGATGTGCCTCCATAAAGAGAGCATACTCGAGAGAAACTATCAGTATGGATCTAGTCTAAAAGATATTTAAAAAAGAGGTGCACGACAAAGCAACACCATGTTAGCGTTTTATTCTTTATGGAACAATAAGATCGACAAAGCCTCATAAACGCTGTTACCTACGCCCCAATATGTGCATAGTTCTTAATAAAAAGTGAAAAACCATCCTGAAATGAAAAACAACAGTAAACCCTAACCGACGCAATGCTTACCAGAGTGAGGCTGTAATAATCGACGAGAGTACCATGCGGCAAGATGGATGGAGCATGTGATTTTCTGGGGCAGGTACATCGATGATATTATCATGCTCTGGGATGGACCTGCCCCTGAGCTCATAAAGTATCATGCTTACCTTAATGATAATCCCTTTAATGTTAGTTTCACTATGAACCACAGTAAGGAAGAGATTGACTTCTTAGATGTCACTTTTTTCATTCAGGATAATCAGATACACAGCCGCACATACAGAAAAAAGACTGCCTGTAACAGCACACTGCACTTCCAAAGTTCGCATCCCCAACATATCATTAACAACATCCCATATGGGGAGATGATTCGTATGAGACGCAATTGTAGTACTGAGGAGAGTTTCTTACAGAATCTAGGGGAAACAGAGAAGTGTTTCATAGATAGAGGGTACCCGGAGGCTACTTTGAATAAAGCATATAAAAAAGTGAGGAAAGTATCCAGGGCATCCACCTTAACAGTTAACTCCAGTAATATGGTCAAAAAAGCTCCAATTGCTTTCATTACGCAATACGATGATCAAAGTAGTAGAGTATATAATGTCCTTAGAAAACATTGGCACCTTTTGGTGGATATACCAAGTATGCAAGATAACCTGCCTACTAAACCGAAGGTGACATATAGGAGGGGACAGAATTTAAGAAATATGTTGTGTCCCAGCTATGTGACTACTTCTAAATCTCAGACATGGCTTAAATCTACACTGACAGGGTTTTACACATGTAAAGAGTGTTGTGTCTGTAGGCTTGGGAGGAATATGACCAAGAATTTCTGTTTCAATACCAAACGCAGATACACTATAAATCACCTAATCAACTGCAATTCAAAATTTGTAACATATATACTGGGTTGCCCATGTGATAAGATCTACGTGGGCAGTACCAAAAGAGCCCTAAAGTTAAGAGTACAGGAGCATGTGCGTGCTCGACGTAATGGTGACCTTAGATATCCTCTTACCTTTCATATGCAGGAAAATCATACAAATGATGATGATTTTTGGTTTATAGGGATAGATCATGTCCCTGTCTACCCGCGAGGGGGGATAGGGAACTGGCCCTAAGAAAGAATGAAGCAGGGTGGATATGTAGACTGCGATGTGTTGAACTAGGACATAATAGTGATGATGAAATGCACTATTTTTTGTAAGAACTGCATGGCAGTCCATGTCATTTCATGTCCTGATCCGGTCTGTACATAAAAGTTTATAATTGTGATGATGAAAAGCACTCTTTTCTGCAAGAATTATATGTCATCCGATGTCCTGACTCTGTTTGTACATATAAGTTATTGATTTATATTTATATACTTCTTTCTCCCATCCCTACTGTTTTATATAGTGGGAGTCTTCATGAATTAAGTCAAACATTGAATGGCATAAATTGCTTTTTGTTTAATTGCATCGTTCTGGACATTAGTCAGGTGCTTTGTCAATGATATGATAAAGACTTCAGGTCCTACATGATATGTGGGACCATTATGTATATTTACTTATCTTTTCTTTCTGTTCTCCCTCTGTCATATTCTTGTTTTTGGTTTTGTTTTTATTTTTTATTTTTACTTATTTTTCTTTATTTTTCTATTAATAACTTGGCAATTGGTTTTTCTTGCATCTCATGTAGTTGTTAAAAATAAGTCATTTATCTATTTATGCTCTGTCCGTCCTTGAATACGAATCTTGTGGGTACTTTGTTATTTGGTGATCTCGTAAGCATAATGACTGATGAGAAAACCTTGGGCTCTTCATTTGGTTTTTTGTCAGAGTTAAGGGATTGAAGACTTCGTTTTATGTTGGGAATCAGCCATAAATAGGTTTATATAACCATAACTTACATTGTATGAGCCTGGTGCGGGAGTGGTTTCATTTAATATTTAGACACTACTCCTTGATCGGTAAGAATGGATTTGAGAATATCTTACTAAGTAATAGACAGTGCTTTAACCTTTACATGGGTTCAAGTAACAGAGCTGTATTACTGAGCACTAATAGGTTGCTGTGCTGTACTTAGTTTTTATCTATTACGTTAAATATCTATGTTTATCAGATTTAATATGTGGGCCATTATTGTCTTGGGACCCTTTGTTCTTCAAAACATCTGCAAGGGGAGCACAGGTTAATTTGATCGTAATATAGGCCAATATGGCCGCCGTTTTAACATCATTATATAGATACTGCCCCTTGTCCTGGGAGAATGGATCTGAGAATATTATACTAGGTATTAGACAGTTTATTCACCCCTTAAATGGGTGTAATTTACAGCGTCGTAGTAATGAGCACCGATATGTTACCATGCTATTTGTATACTCTATTTATTATGCATACATTTTGTCACGCTTATTATGTGCTTACGTGACTCAGTATTTTACTTAAGATCAATGTTACTTTACAGTATTACGGAAACTGGGCCGATAGGTTTCTTTCTGTTCAGTAGGTGTCTTGATTCTTGATCTAGAATAATATGCGAGATTGTTTCATCTAGCAGTCACCGCTACAATATGGCCGCCATATTAGGTTCGCTTTGCACTGCTTGGATGAGTACGTATACATCCCTTGACGCAGGTGTTCCGGATCCCTTTAATGTTGCGCGTTATTTAAACTCGCTGTAGTTACTGCTTTGCCTTCCTGTCTAACTTCTTGCTGCTACATGTTCCGGTACTCTCGTCGATTATTACAGCCTCACTCTGGTAAGCATTGCGTCGGTTAGGGTTTACTGTTGTTTTTCATTTCAGGATGGTTTTTTCACTTTTTATTAAGAACTATGCACATATTGGGGGCGTAGGTAACAGCGTGTATGAGGCTTTGTCGATCTTATTGTTCCATAAAGAATAAAACGCTAACATGGTGTTGCTTTGTCGTGCACCTCTTTTTTAAAATATCTTTTAGACTAGATCCATACTGATAGTTTCTCTCGAGTATGCTCTCTTTATGGAGGCACATCAAGATGGGAACAGTGTCTTTCGGGTTTTTGAGGGAGGATGTCATAGGGCAGTGGGGTGTCTGGGTTTGTAGGGATTAATTTACGTTAAGGTGATAATATTGTTTCAGGAATTATGCCTAAAAAAGAGGTGTTTTTGTGCACCTGTATGGGGATATGACTGATTAGGGGTTATTATCTCCCTGTAGGTCTAGCGGTGCTTTCCTGTATACTTTCAGCTTCACTAAGTGGTGTTAGCCCTTTACTACCTGGACCTACGTGTAGATACTTTGAAGGTATGTGCTTTGTTATTAGGTTTTTCCTTTTAAAAAAGTAATTTAAAAAAAAGTAATTATGAAAATTTCATTTATTCCCCAATGGTATATACAGAGGGGCTGATTATATTATCTGCTATGCCATCCTGGGGCCCTTTACCAAGGATTTAAAATATCTAAAATATCTATTGTGTTCGTATTCTCAAGGATTTAAAATGTCTATTGTGTTCTCATCCTTGAGTAAATGGATTTGTAGACACAATGGGGGCTGTGTTGTTATAATACCTGTCGACATGTCTTTTCCCTCTTCTAATTAAAATTAAAATTAATAATATTTGCCGTTATATTGTAGAAACAATTCGGATGAGAAACATTTTTCCATGAGGAATTCTATGGTCTGTAATACGATGGCAATGTCGGATCCTACCATCAATTTGTGGTGGGTACCTATATGTGATCTGTTCTTTGATATGGCCCAAGGAGTCTTCTGTATTTCTCTTTCCTAGACACTGACTTGTAGAACATGAGGACTCTAATTTTGTGGATATCGCCCAAGGAGTCTTTTTGTATTTCTGTTTCTTAGACACTGACTTGTAGAACATGAGGACACTAAATTTTGTGGATGAAGTTGTGACATATTATCTCATATATTTTTCTATCTTTCCACTTTTTGGCTCCTGTACAAGGATTGTGTATAGGTTTGGGTCCATGGGACGATATGACATACTAGCTAGGCTTTTTTGCTTTCTTTGCTTTTTCTGCTTCTTTTGCACTTACTGATCTTTTCTTGCTTTTCCTCTTGCGTTCCTTTTTGTATTTAAAGCCTTGATGCCTAAAATCTGCTAATTTGAACTTTCTAGGCCTTCGTAAATTTGTTAAATATTAAGTATTTGAATATATATATATATTTTTTATTTAAAAATGTAAATATATGAATATGTATATGTTTTAGAGTCTGTTGGTCTGTCTTTGTTGTGTCTAATGTATAAGTATTGTCTATGGATTAGGCTTTTGTTAATTGATATTTATGTATAGGATGCTCTATGAGTCTTATAAATGTTGTTTGTCTTAATGTATATATATATTTGTTTGTATTTAACAGCCCTGAAGAAGTCCTCTATTAGGACGAAACGCGTCGGCTGTACTGTCTGTTGAGTCACTTGAGCTGGACTCTGTGTTTTTATCAGCGTCAAATGAAAATGGAATAAAAGAAATGAAAAAAATTGAAGAACTCTTGTGTCTGGATACAGACTATGTTTATTGATTGAATTTTACTGCATGGTGCACCAGTGCTGATGTTTTGAATTATTCAATTCCTTTGGGAACGGGCATTGTGACGGTGGGTGCTATCCTGTGTGCACATGGATCCCAATCTGTATTGTAGGGATATGACAAGGGAGTAAATATAGGTTAGGTGCTGGCAATTGGAAGGTTCCACTGTTAGTTCTAGTTTCGGCACATAATTTTCCCCATTCAAGTTGGGTACACCCTTAAGTTCCTATTTCTAAATCTGTGTTCATGTTTCTTGTATCAGCAGGGTATTTTGGGTACAGCCTGCTCTACATCTCTCTAGATGTAGGTGATAGGATGGCAGATAACTGTCTTCAGCTAAACTCAAGTAAAACAGAAGTCATGGTCTTTGGCGCAAATTCCTCACTCTGGACTCAGAACTGGTGGCCTACAGAGCTGAGTCCTTTACCTGACCAATTTAACAAAGTCCAGAACTTGGGGGTCAAATTAAATGACAGACTTTCCCTTATGGATCAAGTCAATGTGGTCTCCTCCTCAGTCTGCTATGCACTAAAGATGATAATGAAACTCCTCCTGTATATTCTAGCATACTCACACAAATCGGTGGTCACCTCCTTGGCAATTTCCAGGCTAGATTATAGCAATGCACTGTATTTTAATGCCCATCACTCTGTGATTAAGAAGCTCCAAACCCTACAGAACATGGTGGCTCGCCTCCTTCTCAACATCCCTAAATTTCAATCGGTCTCAACACACCTGGGAAAACTTCACTGGTTGCCAATCAAGGCCAGAATAATCTTTAAGGCACTATGTATCACATACAAGGCCTTACATAATGAAGGACTCTTTTTTGTTGAGGAACAGCATTAACTGATACACCCCAAACAGGCCTTTAAGGTCTTCCACCTCAAAATCAGTGATTGTGCCGAAATATAAATGGGCGTCTTGGGGAGGACGCAGCTTTATGCTCGGTGCCTGCACTAACTGGAACAGGCTCCCATTATACATCAAATCCTCTTCTAATCTTTCATCTTTTAGAAAGGTAGAAAAAAAACTGTCTATTTGATCTTATATAGTCATCTGAAGCACCAGCAGTCCCCTGTCATCAAGAGTACATAGGGGCCCATTACTATGTAGGGTGGATCGCCACCGCCCGCATGGCGGAGGCGATCCGCCCTACATCCTTCCCCGCCCGCCACCCATTTACCCCCCGCCATATTAGTATGGCGGGGGTACCGCGGCGGACGGGAAGACCGACCGCCGCTTTTCCGCCTGGTTGACAAGTCGACCGGGCGCAAAAGGGTTTAATATGGTGGCGGTGTCTGCTAGACACCGCCATCCATATTAGCATGGGGGCGGAAACATGCCTTTCCGTGGCGGCGTTGCCGCCACGTAAAGGCATGCGGAATCTCTTCCGGGGGCCCGCTGCGGGCCCCCAGGGTATTGGGGGGTGGGGGTGCACATGGGGGTACCTATGTCACTCCCTGCATTGTCATGGACATGGTGGCAGGCACCTCGCGGTGCCTGTCACCTTGTGCATGACAATGCACGCAGTGCATTCCCAGCATTGTGGCGGGCTGTGCTGTGAGCAGCGCCAGCCACAATGCTGGGAATGGAGGATGCCACTGCCACGGTGGCAGTGGCATCCTAATCGCCGGTGCGGGACCGCCGCACCACTGGTGGCCGGTCCCAGCACCGCTAGGGTGGCGGGCGGACGGAAGTCCGCCCGCCATCCTAATGGGCCTCTTAGTGCCAAGACACCCATGAGTATTCGTGCGCTTAACAAATTTATCTAACATAACAAACCATGAATTCTGTAGCCCTGTTCTTGATTTATTGTCTTTTCCTTTTCTACCCAACTACTTGCCTTAGTGCTCTTGATCATTGTCTAACCTATAATCTGGTTATTCTTTCCACTCAGATTTTCTATTCCATTCAATGATCAGCCCACTCTCTGCCCCTGCCTTCACTCCAGGGCACACAACTGTTCAAATGGTAGATTCAATTTGGCACCTTTAGGTTTAATGAGTTTTTCATTTACTTTGAAGGGAAAGGGTCCCCTACTCTATGTCATCCTGAGTACATTGAAGATACCATTGTTGCAAAGTCCTACCTGAAGTGACTTCGCCTGCATCCCAAAATTATCTGTATTTACATGCCTCCACGAACAATTCACAGCAGAGGCATAGAAATACCCCCAGACAGTCAAGGAGAGGATGATTCAGCATCCTAACTTCAGTCCTTCAAATATGAACGATGTTTATGTTAGGGAGTCTGCCTATTTTGTTCAGCAAGTGGAGAGAGTAAAAATATGGGCATGTTAGGGCGCATGTTTGAAATGAGTGCTTGCCCACCAGAGACTATGGGGCATTATAGATGGGAAGCTACAAAAGGAAGAGCACTAGTAAAATGGCCTACTACCATCTTCTGCCTAAACTTTATATATCATTAGCTTAAAATAAATTTTGCTGCTAGACTTCTGTACAAGAGGTACATAAAGACATATACAACCTAAACATGGGCAAAATGATGCTACTATTTAAAGAAAAACTAGCAAGAGAACAGTTGACTTCCTAGGAAGACCATTCTATTTACTTGCTCAGCATCAGCCAGGGAAAACCTCATTTAAAAGAAGTATGTTGGTCAATGAGTTTTGCATTCTGAATGTGTTCTTTTTGTAGGTACTTAATTTGCCAGTTCAGAAGTGACTTTCTGGACCACTTTATTTACATATAAATGTTTCCTAGTTCACTTTCAAATGTAGAAGGTCACTATTTAAGTGGCTTTCAGCTCGACTACAAAGCATTAGGTCCTTCAGCACGAGTTTCTGCTCCTTCCTAGGTGCTCTAGACTCCAGACTACTTTTCACCCTTTGGTAACAAGTTTTGAACTTCATAGTATCTTTTTTTTTTTTTAAAGAGATGCGTGGAATTAGCCGTTTCTTCAGGGATGTATCATTTATCACAACTAGGTAGCTTTATTAAAAGATGGGAGACCCAAGAGATATATTCAGTATGTTCTTTTATAGAATATATATATTCTGCCTTTGAGATCGTATTAGAATTCATAATACTTATAATTGTTTTATAATTTAACTGTACCAGGAACACTGGAGATGTACTTGGTGTGAAATTTTCTTCCAGTTTTTGAACTGTAATATTTTCACCCACCAACATCCTCTCAATAGTACGTAAGATTTTGGCTTGCCAAGCATGTTGATTTAAAGATTAAATGTACATGTCTAAAATATCCTTAAATATAGTTTAGAGGATTCTTCTGTCCATTAATGGGGTAGATCTGCCCATCTCAGTTCGGGCTAAATTCTAATTTATCTCTATTGTCACTCTCCCTTTCCAATGTGACCTGATCTAAAAGCCAATGGGAGAAAAAACTCCCAGCCTCAATGCTGGCTCTTCCACTTCTAGACACTCACTTCACCCTAAGGATCCCATGGCTGTTATAGACACCTTGCATTGAACAAGAATAAAGGCCTGATTATGAGTTTGGCACACCAGTGCACCGCTGCAAGACCGCCAAACCTGTAGTCAGACCGCCCACCAGATTATGAGTTAATCCTGTGCAAGCAGTCCTGCTGCAGAGGTCCCACAGCAGTGTGTATCTAAGGCACATAGAATGCACATAGTGGTGCCTTAGACATGCTCCACTGTGAGACTGCCGCAGCCCATTCCTGCACGGAAAGAAATGCACAATGTTGTGCATTTCTTTCTATGCAGGAACAGGGGATGCAACATGTGCCCCCCTGCATGCATTCCCAGAGGCAACAGGGAATCCTGTAAGTTCCTGTAAGTTGTCTCACCACCATCCTTTCCATGGCAGACTATCCGCCATGAAAATGATGGGGTGAGGCAACTCGTAATATGCTTGGCAGTGTCTTAGTGGCACCGCCAGCATATTGCTGCCTCTGACTGCTGCACAACCGCTGCGGGATCACCGATCCCCAGCAGTTGCAGAGGTCCTGTGGCAGTCCAACCGCCCAAGTTGTAATACAGCGGGTGAACCACCTGTCTGGCAGTCCACTGACTACCACCAGAACTACGGCGGTCTTATGGACGGCCTTAGTCGTAATAAGGTCCATAATATTTTACTGGTGTAACATGTGAGTGTGCTTCAGGATTTAAAGGTACAGCATAACATATGTTTTTTGTCCACTGCACCACTCCACGGAGGGCCAACCCCTTGCAAGTCAATCTTGGTCCTGCCCCTGTTGTAATAATTGAGCCGAAACTGCCAGCCCAAATGTCCTCTGAGTAAGAACTGAAACAAATCCTGAAAGGGTGAAACTTTTATGTTCCTCCTCAGAGAGGTGCATCTTGAATGCATTGGCACTGTGAGTACAGGGCTCACATCCCAGCCTACCCTTTACATTTAGGGCAAAACAATAAACAACAAAATGTCATGGCTAAATTGCTTGCAAATGTCTTAGCCAATGGCAATCTCTCAGATGGCTTTCTAGTTCATCATTTTTTGGCCACTGTGACCAACCAGATGCAAAGTAGTCTTGGTCCTGCTACCAAAGTAAACACCATATATTGTCGTTTTCCATTACATTAAAATGGGGTCTTTCGTGAAAACCTTTTTTGACGGACAAAAAGTTGGAGAAAAAAACTGTTACAGAAGTAGGCAGTGGGCTGGGATATCATCTTTACTTCTCTACGTTTATTTTACATTGAACAAGTAACTAAATATCAAGTGTCTTCTTTGGAAGTTCAGTTGCCTAAAGTTTCTTTCCTGAGCATAGCCTCACCAAGAGAGTTTTGACGCAAAAACAAATGGGTAAATAATAGTAGTTTTATGGATTGTAAGCAGGTAAAGGGAGGGGCATCAGGGCACAGCACTTTTGGGAAGGGAGCAGGACTCCCAGATTAATTGCTGGGTCTTTCACAATTAGCCGGCCATCAAAACATCCACAAGTTATTCTCTTCATGTTTGGCCAATATTACGATGTGGTTGCAACTAGTAGTAATCATTTAGTGGCTTTCATAACAAACACAGTCAAGCAGTTTCCTCCTCCAACATTGGCTCTGTGTATGGGCAGCGTGCAAGCAATTCAATTCAAATCAGACTTTATTGTTTTAAGTTAATGAATACCTTAACAATGTTGCCATATATACAAAAATGACATATATAATACATAACATTGAATAAAATATGATACTTGATTACAATAGGTATCATAGGCGTTATAGCTGCACTGGAGCCTGGAACTTCCTAGATGTTTGCTAAAACTTGAACTATTGTGATTATCATGAGTAAAGTGCTATAATATTATTAGTGCCTAAAACAATAGTAAATAAAATCATCAACACAATCAATTTTGTCCATAGAAGTTAACCCCCCCCCCCACCATTATTCTCAGTAAAGTGCCAATGTATTATTAACCCCTTTACTGCAAAGGCCTCTTCCCCCACCCTGTGCTAAGCCTCTTTTTGGATATTTGGGGTAGTACGCACTTAGGCCCCTGTAACGTTTTGTCCACAAAAGGTATCCATGTCAAATTGGCGGTCTTTTCTTCCAACATCCTGAGGATTCTAAATGTACCCAGGGTTTCTGGATTCCCATGGATTCGACCGTGAATTTGGCCAAAATAATTTTTGTTTTTGGGGGAAAAATGGGGGCCAAGTGCTGCAGAAGAAGGTGTCTGTTTTTTTTCCCTGCAAATGTTATTACCAAAGGGTTTGTGGTGCTACAATCACCATCTTCTTATCTTTCAGGAACAGGCAGACGTTTGTCAGAAAACCAACATTTTCTACCCAGTTTTGGCATTTTACTGGGACTTAGCCTATTTTTCCTATTTTTTGTGCTTTCAACCTCCTCCAGTTAGTGGTAGAAAGGGGTGTGAAACCAATAATGGAACCCAGAAAGATATACATTTCTGAGAAGTAGATACAATTCTGAATCCAGTAAGGGGTCATTTGTGTAGATCCTTTAAAGGTTTCCGATAGAAACTAACAGTTGAAATAAAAAATATTGAAATTGAGTTGGAAAAAACAGCCATTTGTGCCAGCGTTTTCACTTTTAACTTCTTCTAAGTATGGCAGATTTTTGAAAGCAATATACTGTTATGTCTGCTGGACCATTTTGGTTGTGGTGTTATATAGGACTTGTAGGTTCACCAAGAACCTGAGGTACCCAGAGCCAATAACTGAGCTGTGCCTTGCAATGGTTTTTCATTGTGTACCGGGTATATAGCAATTCATTTTGTAAAATATAAAGAGTGAAAACTAGGTATAAAGGACACCTATGCATTTCTGAAATGGGAACAAAATATATAGTTTAGAAACAGTAGTTATTTGTACATCTCCCAAATTGTGGGTACCCCTACTACTAGCATGTGAATGAGAGGACATTTTTCAAAATGATGTCTTTTTTACACATTGCTTACATTTAGAAGGCAGAAATACATAGATAGTAAATTGGTAATAACACTTCTTTTACAATTCTGTATTCCCCGAAGTCTCCCAATAAAAATGGTACCTTCCCTTGTCCTAGTGCCTGCAACAGGAAATGGCCCAGAACGCAACATGGGCACATTAATTTTTCCAAGGGAAAACTGACCCTTTTATCGCAATGTGCCTAGCTGTGGGTTTTGGATCCTAGCTGAGCCGGCACCTTGGGAAACCTAACAAACCTGTACATTTTTGAAAAGTAGACATGCAGGGGAATCCTGGATAGGGTGACTTGTGTGGCTCTCATCAGGTTCTGTTACCCAGAATCCTTTGCAAACCGCAAACTTTGCAAAAAAAAAACGAAATTTTCTTCACATTTCTGTGATGGAAAAATCTGGAATCTGCGGGGTGCCACAAATTTCCACCCACCCAGCGTTCCCCCAAGTGTCTCAACAACAATTGTACCTCATTTGTGTGCGTAGACCTAGTGCCCGTGACAGGAAATGGCCCTAAAAGCAACATGGGCACATCACATTTTTCCAGTGAAAACGGACCCTTTTTTTGCAATGTGCCTAGCTGTGGATTTTGGACCCTAGTTGAGCCAGCACCTAAGGAAACCTAGTAAACCTGTACATTTTTAACACTAGATACCCAGGGGAATCCAGGATGGGGTGACTTGTGTGGCTCTCACCAGGTTCTGCTACCCAGAATCCTTTGGAAACCTCAGACTTTGTCAAAAAACACATTTTCCTCACATTTCTGTGATGGAAAGTTCTGGTATCTGTAGGGAGCCACAAATGTCAACCCACCCAGCCTTTCCTGAATTCTCCCAATAAAAATGGTACCTCACTTCTGTGGGTAGGCCTAGCGTCCGCGATAGGAAATAGCCCAAAACACTCCGTTGGCACTGACCCTTTTATCGCAATGTGCCTAGCTGTGGGTTTCGGACCCTAGCTCTGCCGGCACCTAGGGAAACTAGCAAGCCAATCCAGGATTAGGTGACTTGTGTCGCTCTCATCAGGTTCTGTTACCCGGAATCCTTTGCAAACCTCAAACTTTGTCAAAAAGCACATTTTCCTTACATTTCTGTGATGGAAAGTTCTGCAGGGAGCCACAAACTTCCACCCACCCAGCATTTCCCCAAGTCTCCCAATAAAAACGGTACCTCACTTGCATGGGTAGGCATAGGGCTGTGGACACTTCATAATTATCAATCGCAAAAGTATCTCGTTTTGCGAGGGAGTCACCTGCATGGTAGAAAAGTTGTGATGGCGTGGTGATCCCACACAGAAAAGTGAGGAAAAACAGGGTTTGGTAGGTTTCCGTAGATGACCGCTGAGCCCGGGATCAAAAATGTAGGTGACTCCCTCATGATTGATAATTTTGAAGTCTCCACAGTACATTCAGGGCCATTTCCTGTCGCGGGCAGTAGGCCTACTCACACAAGTGAGGTACCATATTTATCAGGAGACCCGCAACTTTCCCACACAGAAAAGTGAGGAAAACGTGATTTTTGTAGCTAAATTTGAGGTTGGCAGGGGATTCTGGGAAGGAAAATGTTGAGAGATCCATGCAAGCAACACCTCCCTGGACACCCCTGGGTGTCTAGTTTTCAGAACTGTCTGGGTTTGGTAGGTTTCTCTAGATGGCTGCCGAGCCCAGGACCAAAAACCTAGCTGACCCCTTTGCAAAACCAGGGCGTTTTATGCTAGATAGCGGGGCACCTGTGTTTTGGCAGCCATATAGGAAAACCTACCAAACCCAGACATTTCTGAAAACTAGACACCCGGAGGAGTCCAGGGAGGTCTAGCTTGCATGGATCCCCCTACTTTTTCCTACCCAGAATCCCCTACAAACCTCAAATTCAGCTACAAAGTCACATTTTCCTCATATTTTTGTGCGAGAAAGTTGTAGGGTCACGGCAACAGCACAAATTTCCTACCACTCAGCGTTCCCCTTGGTCTCCCGATAAAAATGATGCCTCACTTGTGTGGGTGGGCAGTGCCTGCGACAGAGAAGGGCGAAAAACCTTTAGAGATTGAGGGGGAACCAAAGTGGGTCCTAAAGGGCAGTTTCTGTATATACGATGTTAGGCTGACTCTGCTTTGGGCACCCACAGAAGTGAGGTATTATTTTGATCGATAGGCCGAGGGGAACACTGGGAGTTAGGAAATGTGTACTAGTGCGGTGATCCTACAACTTTCCCACACAGAAATGTCGGGAAAATATGTCTTTTTTAGTTAAATTTGAGGTTTGCAGGAGATCCACATAAGCCACACTGCCAGTCCACGCACACCCAGGCCTGGCCGGTGTGCTGTACGAGTGGCAGGGTGGGCGGGGTGACGGGGTGGTGGGGCAGGCATAGGTGTCACAGGTGGAAAAAATAAAAAACGTATCTGCAGCCGGCCACGTTGTGCTCTTTTCCTCTTCTTTTCCAGGTGGCACAGGCTCCCAGAATGACCTGCAGCCAATCCTGAAGCTGCTCTCACACATGAGAGCCAAGAACCATCCACGCACACTGCCAGCCAAGCACCATCCACACACACTGGCTGCCAAGCACCATCCTTGCACACCGTCCGCCAAGCACCAGTCCACGTGCACCACCAGCCAAGCGCCAGTCCATACACACGCCACCAAGCAAGCGCCAGTCCAAGCACACTGCCAAAAAGCACCAGTCTACACACACCGCCACCAAGCTCTAGTCCACACACACACCACCAGCCAAGTGCAAGTCCACACACACCGCCAGCAAAATGCCAGTACACACACAGCCAGCCAAATGCCAGTACACGCAGACCATCAGCAGAACTCCAGTTCACACACACACTGAAACTTTCCCTGGTATCTAGTGGTTTTCAGCCCCCCTTGGGGGTCAGATAAGACTAAAAATAGGGGCATAAACAGCCAAAATGTGTCCCTAGAAAAAAAGGGGAGTGACCCTTGTCTATGGGGGCGTTCTCTGACATGCACATAAACATATCCCTGATGTCTAGTGGGCTTTTTGCTCCCCTGTGGTGCAGAGTGGGGGTAATAACCCCCATGTGGATCCCAAGGGGGACAGAAAAACTGTCCAATTTGTGTTTGGGGGTACTGGCATGTCCATTTTAGGCAGCCCCCACCCCTATGCATAAAAAACATAATCCTTGGTGCCTAGTGGGCTTTCTTCCCCCCCAAGGGGGCAGAACAGGGTCTATTGGTCCCATCTGCCTCCCAGGCACGGGGTGGGGAAATTAGCATGCCCATTCTAGGAAGCATAATTGTATGCAAAAACCCTAGGCAGTCATGCGGTTCAAATACGTTAACAACTCGTCAAAGCATACAACAATACGTATAAGGAACTCAGTGCAACTACAATGTAGCTCTGTTAAAAGATATGGATTTTATTTGACTATTGTTTATATATAAAAGTTTAATAATTCCAACATATCACTTTTGGAATATAAATCACAAAATTCATAAAACATACAAGGCATAAATGTCAATTGCTACAGTTGATTTAAAAAAGATACCATTAAACAATGTATAATTAAGTCACACAGATATACATAATGAGGAGGTGGCTATATAGTAGATCTTCTCTAGGAAGCACCCACCCCTGACCTACCCAAAAAAATAGGGGCAGATTTACAAGCCCCTTGCGACACTTATACGCCGCCTTTGAGTCACTTTTGTGAGGCAGCGGAGACACATTTACAACGTGACACATCTATGGAGATGTGTCATGTTGTAAAGCCCTGCGTCACATTATACCTGCGTCAGGTATAATGTATGCAGGGTGGGCGTTACGACACAAGAAAGCCTTGTAAAAGTGACGCAGTGAAATCTACAAGATTTCACTGAGTCACTTTTATGACGCCACTGTGTCAAAAACCTTACGCCTGCTGGAAGCAGGCGGAAGGGGTGACGCAGCACATTAGGAATAGGCATTCCTGAGCATTGCTGGAGTTGCGTTGTGCTTGCGACATGACTCCAGCAATGCAATACTGGTACGTCAACAGATGCGTGACGCATCTGTCAATCCTTGCGCCACGGTGTGCTGCATTGTAAATGCGACACATCCATGGTGGTGCAAGGGTTTTTTTGCGTGACGCACTTGAACTGACGCATCTCTGCTAATATGCAGAGATGCATCAGTTCTTGTAAATCTGCCCCATAGTGTCTGGCTTCATAGTGTGCTTTCTGCCCCCTGGGGCGCAGATCGGGGGATATTGCCCCCATCTGCCCCCAAGGCAGGCATAAAGACTGTCCAATTAGTTTTGGAGGGGTGGTGGCACTGGCATTCTCATTTTGGGCAACCCCCACCATTTTTATAAAAAAAAAGCCATAATCCCTGGTGCCTAGTGGGCTTCCTGCCACCCCGGGGGGGGGGCAGATAAGGGGCTGTTGCCCTCACCAGCCTCTGGGGGGCAGAAAGACTGAGGCAAATTTTTTAGGGCATGGGGGCATTGGCATGCTCATTCTGAGCAGCCCCCACCCCTCAACTACAAAGGTAATAGTCCCTGGCTGCCTAGTGGGCTTTCTGCCTCCCTGGGGGGACAGATTGGGGGCTTTTGCCCCCTCTTCCCCCACGGGGGGCAGAAAGACTCTCCAAATAGTAGGGGTGGGGGCTGCCAAAAATGGGGATGCTAGTGCCCCCACCCCTATGTATTAAAAAAAATAATCCCTGGAGAGTAGTGCGCCTTCTGCCCCCCAGGGCTATTGCCCCATCTGCCTCCGGGGGGGGGGGGCAGAAATACTGTGGCAATGTTTTAGGTGGGTGGGGGCATTGCCATGCTCATTTTGGGCAGCCCCACCCCTAAATTTACATACATAAAAAACCCTAGTGCCTAGTGTGATTTCTGCCCCCTGTTTCCAAATATATTTGGGTGTGGGCATGGTCTTGCCCTTTGTGAGCAGCCCCCACCCCTCTTTTATTAAACAAAACAAATCCCTGGTGTCTAGTGAGCTTTCTGTTCCCCCAGGGGGCAGATATGGGGTAATAACCCCCATTTGCCCCCCAGGGGGTACAGAAAGACTGCGGAGGTTGTTTGGGGGGATGAGGGCATTGGCATGACCATTTTGGGCAGCCCCACACCTGTATGCCCTCATAAAAAAAATCGTTGGTGCCTAGTGTGCTTTCTGCCCCCCTGGGGGGCAGATTGGGGGCTATTGCCCCATCTGCCCCGCAGGGATGGCATAAAGACTGAAATCTACCAAAAGGTTTGGATGGTAGCAAAAGATCTTTCCCAAGGGGCCACTCCTCCCTCCCTGGTGCCTAGTGGGTAGATCCCTGCTTGGGGATCGCTCTTCTGCAGCGATCCCCAAACAGGGATCCACTAGGGAGGGGTTCCATTGGAAAGGGGTGATTATCCCCTTTCCAATGATACCCCTCCTGTCTGATTCGGTGCCCAGAGGGCTTAGATAGCCCCCTGAGCACCGAGGCAGTGAAACTGAAATGAGTCGATCGACTCATTTCAGTTTGGTTTCACTGAAATGACATGCGCACTGATCGTCATTTCAGTGAAAAAATTAGAACAGCCTCGGAAGCTGGGATGTCGTGTAGTTCCTATAGTACTCATGCAGGACCTGCGCGTTTGGATAACATAAACTGTGGGTTTGGTGGCAGACTGGCTCTGTGCACCCCCACCGCGTATGTTAGCCTGTTTTGCATTAGCTAGCTCACAGTGCCACTAGAATCTCCTCTTATCAGGGAGAGATTAGTTTCTGGCAACCTTAGATCATGACAACCCTGATCCCTCAGAATAGTGGAAACAATGTACTACTTTTCGCTCAGTCACTCGTGCTTACTTATTCGATTTGCCTCAGAGAGTTACACAGAATAAACAATCTGGGCATTTCAATAAGTATTTATTGAACAGTTGTTATTCTAGTGTAAAATATATGTGCTGCACCAACCAGTAGACAATAGCAGAGATATATTATCAGCAGTACGATAAAAGTGAAAGGGTAGTACAGTTCTACCATATTGCAATAATAATGTTTACATACATGAATATATGAAATGCATTCTAAAAGTGCGCATACTCCTATGATGCCTAACTAGATGTACCTAAGGGTACCTAGCATATGTGTAGGTCTAAAAGCCTAAGAGCCAAGAATCCTTCTAGGATTTAGTCGAACCCCATTACCTGAATAGAGAGAGTGTGGGACCCCATCCTGGTCTCGAGTTGGACACCCCGCAAGGGCTGTGTTAGACCGCTGTCAGCTGGAGCGACTGCATGCAGGAGCCTCAGCGTCTCTGGTCAGTGTGTGAGCATGGAAGTCTCGGTTCCCTCTATCCTACTGTGGCAAGATGTGGTGTATTTATACCCTAAAGTGTCTCGTCCCTCAGTATGGTTTGTATTGGTCTTTGTTAGACATGAGGAAGACGTCAGGGGTGAACTTTGTACATACATATTATGCGGGAGATGTAGCTGGTGAATGCTCATGCATAATTTATGAGTACATTGTAGGCCTTTATTCGGGAAAGACCTTGCAGTGTTCTAACCACAGACTAGATAACTTTCAACCCTCAGAGTTCGTTGTGTACTGTAGGGAACTAATGTAGGTGAAAGATCATGCCTATATTAGGGCATAGGAGATCATGACTATAATAGGGCTTATACGATTATGACCATAATAGGGCATATACGAGTATGACCATAATAGGGCATATACGAGTATGACCATATACAGCATATATGAACGTGTCTATATTAGGGCCTCTATACGAAACATAACACCCACTCCACTTCCGAATTGGATGACAATGACCATACTTAAAATCTGGACAATTTAAAAATTTTCTTAAAAACATTGTTTTTTTAAAAACACATTTAAAAATTTAAAAAAAATGTTACAAATCAGCTATTCTTTCGTTGCCACTCGAAAAAGTCAATTCTGTCTCACTTATAAAAGTTGCATTACTACAAGCAGAAGAAGGCCAATCTTTTCTCAAGTGAAAGTGTCAATTTAGGAAATGTTCCAATTTTAGTTTGTTTATTTATTAAACGAAGTGGAGAAGCCGAATTCTTTCCCAGGATGCGATGAGCCAATTCCAGATTAAGTGTTCTGGCTGGGAGATGCAGCATTATCGGTGTTAGCTACTGCAGACGACAAATCCAACACCTCACAGAGAACATCAATCGCACATAGATGGAATTCAGCACTACCAACAGTCGGTGCTGCTGCAGCTTGTGCGGCAGTTGCTACCTGAGTGCCTGTGGACGAGCCACCTAACCCAGCAGGAGCAAACGGCACCTGTGGATTCTCAAGGAATGCGTTCATCAGAATTAGAAGATGCTGGGGACAACGCAGAGCATGGGCCTTTAGGGGGTCCAGCATAGCATCCATGTCGTATCTGATGGAAACGTTAGACAGAGATCCAACGCGCATTCTTCTCCACAAAACAGGCATCGAAGAACAGGTAAGATGCAGTCCACCCAGACTGGTCTAAACGATAGGAACCAAGAGGCGTTCAGTTCTCTTAGGCAAGGTATACCCAGAAGCTGCACCATGCGTTCATGGTATTTCCGCTCCATGAGTATGTTCGCCATTTCCTCGGAAAGTGGGCCGTCCATTGCGTAGCAGTAAGATTACAATCAGGAATCCTGCAATTAGGAACAAGATAAGCAGGAGACCTCCAAAGAAGCTTCCCAATACAGAGTGTATAAAATTTGGGATTACTCCAAGGACTGTCTGAACGGTGCTTAATAGTCCTGACCCTTTGGTCTTAAATAGGTGTGCAATACCGCTCGTATCAGACATGTTAAAGATACGACCCACCATTTCTGCGAAATGAAAGGGACAGTTCGTACGTATAAGCGCCTGCATCTCAGTCGAGGTCCTTGCAACTTGAAGTTCAAAGGTTTCTCGAGCGGAGGTTAAGGGCACAGGTTGCTGTAAAAGCATGGCTTTCAATCTGCTCAAAGTATCAAATTGTATAAAGGAAACATTCAACGAAGGCCATAACGGCGCCTCCCTGACTGTATTCAGTGGCGGAAACAATACTTGCCTACAGCAAGTAACCCTGGCGTTAACAGTGACCAGATAGGCAAGCCCCGGAAGCATCCCACAGCAACCTTGATCGTTCAGCATCAAGTAACTCCCATTCGAGAGCAGCTGGAAAACCGGCATGATCATGGCCGCTGGGGTCCCTGACATGTGACAAGATAAGTTTGCTACCGAACCACTACATGCTCCGTGCAGAGAAATATTCTGACACATGAGAGAACCGCTTAAAGCGTTCTTGCAGTTTGTACCACTCAGATACACTTCTCGATCCCCATTCTGGCGTCGATATCTATATGGTAACTCCCAAGTCTCCTTAATGGAACCCTTACCCATTTTTTCATATTTGCCTGCCTGCCTCTGCTCAAGGCAATATTGAAACTGAAACGTAGTGACCGGCAGAGTGATTTGGCCATGAATTAGCCATTCAGTTGATGGTAATTCGGCTACAGTGAATGGTAACCTTTCCAGTTTCTCAATACGCAGCATTGTATATTTGGCTCCCTTTGTGCCATTTCTGTCTGTTTATCAGTTAGATTGTATTCTGAAAACAGAGACGTGGAGTTTATAAAACGCCAGGGCACATAGCCTGCACGCAAAGATTGCAGCGTCCAGCTTAACATCATAATAGAACGTAATTGGGATTGCCCGTATTGTAACACGGCCAGATCTTGTTCTAATATGTCGATTGCCGAAGACACAATGTTGCCTAAGTAGCAAATCCTGGAGGTCAAAGTTGTTAACCCATTGTCCACTACAGCTAATGCCTTCTCTAAGTTAATACGGTCTATTTCCCATATTCTTTCTGCGGCCTCCTGTTGGGATATTTTCCAGTTTTCATTATAATAGGCATAAATGCCAGCATATATGAAACGTTTCTGACGTGTTTTCCTTGGGCCTAGCAGGAAATCCCTACGGTCTACATCAGGTGTGAGTAAGGTCAAGTGATGTTCTACTTCTGTGAGTGTTGAGGTCTCTAGCCAATCAAGGCACAACTTCCCAACACTATAGGATGTCACCACCCCTGGGTGTTGTCTGTGTACATAGCGTGTATCTGGCCTACTGATACTAAACCCCTCGGCTATACCTAGGAATCTCTGTTGACATGTGTTTGTGTCAATGGGCCAAATCAGCCATTCTGTCCAATTGGGATCTGACCTGTTGTACTGGAGAATGTCATCTAATCCTACCCCAAGTGTAGTTGAATTCTGCCCTCCACCCATCTGTGATGGTGCAGAAAACCCAGGTGTGTTCATTTCCTTGTTCTTGGCTAGTCCAAGACAGGATGTTTGTTGCACAGTGTCATTTAGAAATATCATCTGCTGTGGAATGAGGCATGCTCTAAAAAGCGCTTCTGTTCCCTGGACCTGCCAGTCCCTAGAACCCCAGATTTATTTTAAATCTATAGTGTCCTTCCATAGGTCGAAACCCTGTGTAGACAACTGGGCCATAAAGGAAGCAGAGTAAATCTGTTTGGTGTTAGTCAACATAATTTTCAGTGCTGATGTTGTTGCCACTTTGTAATAAAATGACTTCGGATCAGATGTGTTGAACCCTGTAAAGTATGTGAATTTCTGTGCAAAAGTTTGCGAACTACCTTTTGGAGGTGTTGGGCAGTGGTCCCACTGGTGGTATTCAAATACATTTCTAGGTGTTATGGATTTGTGCAAGAAATAATGACCATAGTGTTGGTAACAGTAAAATGTATCATAATCTGAAGTACCTTCTAACATTTCATTGTTCGGAAATGCTGCAGTTTTTTCCAAATCAGACATCATATTATTTACAGTTTCAGTGTCCCAATCATCAGAAAATGTACTGGAGGTAATGATATCACGTAAAGAAATGTTTTTAAATACATGTTTAAGCTTTAAAAGTTCAGTCGGACTGAATATATCGAAATCAATCTTGACCCATACTATACCGTCCGGTATAGGAACTGCTGTGATGTTCACTGAAGACAAGTCTCTTGGTTCACGATGTGAAGACTGGTGTGGCTTTAAAATCAAATTGACTCTATGGGCTGTAGAGATCTGCTGGAGATATCGTCCATTAATAAGCATACTAAAAGTTATTGTTAAACTTAGCCAGAAAAGAAAAAATAGAATCCCAGTGATATACCATAGTTCTATCCAAGGTGACACCAGGTAAGTCTTTCTAAAAAAGTTCAAAAAGACAATGAGTTTCTGTTTGTGTGATTTTTGGGCTGGCGTCGTTTCCGGCTCGCTTGGATCCAGTGAAAATCAAAGTTCATGAAGTAGCCAGAAGCAGTTCGATCAATTGTTGGAATTGCATTGGGATTTGTTGAAATCGGATTTTGCTCTTGACGAGGAATGTTGACGTAGTCGTCTGTAGTCGATCTTATTGCAACTTTGTTGTTAAGTTGATTTTCTTCTTGAAGTTGAACTTCTTGTTGAAGCGGAACGAGTTCCATAGCATTGTTGCTTAGTCCTTCATTCCGTACAGGTGGCTCTTCAAACGTGATGAGTCTTTCTGTTTGAACTTCTTGGATTGTAGCGAGAGGAGGGCGTCTGCTACTGTGGAGTCCATGAGGCCTACTGTTTAGTATCGGCTACATAGTGTGGTTTGATTAAGTCGATTGAGACAAATCTTTTCTCCTTTTTCCCGGCAAGAGGCGGCAGAAGTACAGTTCTTGTGCCTTGGATTGCTAGGACCGGTACAGCTGGTCTGTAGAATGGTCCGAACTCTTTCTTGTCTGCAATCTTTTCTCTGACCAGATCCCCGACTTTTGGGATCCAGACAGGTCTTGCCGTTACTGCCTTGACTTCCTGAGTGGCGGTCTGTTTTAAGTGGACATTGCTTTGTTGTGTCCTGGATTCATTTAGATCCTGTAAAACAGCCAAACGATCATGGATATCAAATGGTTTTTCATCCGCCACTGCACCTTCACAATCAAGATCAGGTACCCACATTCTTGTCCCAAATAGGACCTTGTAAGGAGTGACACCCCCTAGAGACGTTCTTGGCTGGTTGTTTATTGCTCTTTGGACCCCAGAACTTCTAACCCAACTACCGCCCTTGCCTAATATCCTAGCTGTTAGAGATTGCTTTAAGTCACGGTTTTTCCTCTCCACAACCGAATTTCCCTCAGGATGGTACAGAGAGGAGTACCGCAATGCTGCGCCCATTCCTTCCATGGCCTCTTTGTAAGCCCGAGAGCTAAACGCCGGGCCACGGTCAGAATGTAACGTGCCAACTGCGTATGTGCCGATAAAGACTCGCAAATCTTTTATAACAGTTCGAGCATCAGCCGAGCGCTGAGGCCAGACCCATAGGAATCTAGAGCAGGAATCCACTGCAACCATGATATATTTCTTGGCCCCATCAGATTGTAGGGGTCCGCAGTGGTCCAAATACACACACGCGAGAGGTTTGTCTGATTTTAACAATGGTGTCTGCGCGGGGCGTGCTACGGTGGAGCCTTTCATCAGATGGCAGATGTCGCACTTTAAGACGTAGTCTTTGGTCTGCTTTGTTAACCCTGGCCACCAGTAGCGCTGTTTCAGTAAAAAAATAGTCGCTGTAACGCCTGTATGCGCAGAGCCCAAACCCTCGTGTACTGCTAGAATTAAGCCTTGCCTATGATCCATATTTGGTATTACTCTATCCCCCACTCCAGGAATCTGAGCATATGGAATGTTTTGTGCATCTAACTTGTAGGAGTACTTGAGTGGAAATTTTTTAGGTACTGCTGTGCTGGCTTTGCGTGAAGCATTGACAGCTACCAAAATCTCGCCGTCTATTCTCGTTTTTGAACGAGTGATTGCAGCTACGGACACTGTGCGTACAGCCCCCTTTGCGGCTTCATTAGCCAATGAATTCCCTTCAACGTGAACGCCATCACGCTGATGACTCAGTGTATGTATCACTTGAGCCCTTGGTAGTTCGTTTCTCAACTCCACTACCTGTTCCCATAGCATTTTATGCTTAATTGTGCCATCTTTTGCATCTTTAAACCCGTTTTGTTCCCAATGATGTAAATATTCATTGTACGACTGTACACAGTAAAAGGGATCACACACAATTAGTGTGGGGAATTCGTGTTCCGTATTTACGAGTGCCAGTATTAGTGCTTTTAATTCTGCCAACTGAGCCGTGCAGTCTCCTAGAGATTGTGTTTTAGTGCAACTTGGATGGAACTTTCCATCGCGCATGGGATCTTTAACGATTGCACACGCTGCACTGTAAGCTTGCTTACTCCCTATGGCCGGTTGAGCAGATCCGTCAGTGTAAATCATGTATTCATACTGATCTAGAGGCAAAATCTCATTCGGTAGAGGATATTCTTGTTCGTATTGCAGAAATGCTTGTGTTTTTAAACTTGGATGAAATCTGTATTCAACATCCGTTGCAGTAAGAGAATTAGCCCTTTGTATCCATCTGGGATGTAAGGTTTTTGCATTTGGAATGCTAGCCTTTGTAACAGCCTCTAAGGCTTTTACTGGGGTCATGACTATTATGCGCTTTCCCTGAGCCAGAGCTCTTTCTCTTGCTACAGCGGTCTGCACTGCTGTCAGGATTTTTTCTGTTGAAGTGAAACGCATCTCTGCGTTTGTGTAGAAGTGTGATTTGTATGCGATTGGTACTGTTTCGCCTTCATTGAAAGTTAAATAAGTGTTCCCGCATTGACCCGCTATTACTCGGATCACTAAGTTGCGTACGTTTACGCGTGTCTATAAATGTTTTGAAGCTATCATGTCTTCCTGTAGTGAACGTAGGATATTTGTATGTTCCTGTGTCCATTGTCTGACTGAAAAATCAGGTTTTATTAAGTCGTAGAAAGGTTTTACTCTTTCTGCGTAATCCAAAATGTATGTTCGACCAAAATTTAGGAATCCCAAAATTGATTGTAAATTCTTTCATGATTTTGGAGGTTGGAGCAGGGCACGCTTTTCTAAAAAGTTAGCTGCTAGGTTTTTTCCTTCACTTGACAGCTCATACCCTAAAAACAGGACATTGAGATGGGCAATTTTTGATTTTTTGAAATTAAATTTATAGCCCTCAGAGGCGAATCCCATAATAATGGTGCTCACCCTGGTCAAGTGCCTCGGTAAGTCATCGTCCGTCAGATAAATATCATCCACATAGGACAATGCTTCTTCATCCAAATTTTGGAGTAACTCTGTTACCCTTGCTGAAAACAACCCTGGGCTATTCTTATACCCTTGGGGCAGTCGACAAAATTGCCGGTGAGACCCTAGCGCTGAGAATGCGGTCAAATACCTGCTTTCAGGCGCTATATTTTGGCAGAAAAATCCATTTGAGATATCAAGTGTAGATTGTATTTTTCCCGCACAATGTTATTCATTAATGCGGCACTGTGTGCATTTTGAACTGCAAATGTCTTTCTGCAGGTGTTTAAATGTTTGTAATCTAAAACTAAACGATATGTGTTGTCAGGTTTTGATACAGGGAACAAAGGATTGTTCATTGGTGAGGTGCAATTTTCTATCACCCCCTGGTATTCAAGTTGATCTAGGATCTCCCAGACTTGTTTTTTAGCTTCCTGTTTTATAGGATATTGCCTTTGAGCATTTGGGGAAACTTTTAACGGGATCATGTGGTGGGTTGACTCCTCATCCCAACGAGCATGATTTTTGTACAATGCCGGAGCTAGGGCAACCGCCCACTCCTGCGCATATGCATGTTTTAAATGTATGGGAACAAGGTCGGAAAATGCTGGAAAAATTACCTTTTCTCCCTTAGGGCACTCCATGACGAATGCTGGCGGCCAGTCTTGTTCTGCTAATAGGATGTCATATCCAGATGACAGATTTTTCCAAAATAGACCTTTAACTTTCCTGGGCTTGTCCCCCTCCATCCGGAGTGTTATCTCATGTAACTTATGTGGGACACTTACCCGAGTATCAGGTGTTTCCACCCTGATATACTCACTCAACTCCGCTGTCACCAGAAATTCCTTCAGGTTCTGGCGAGCTATTGTTACTTCTGCCACGCTGTCTTGCATCGTCAGAGCCCATTCCCCGTTCAGAAGCTGTGTCCTCAGAATTCTGGGCATGTCTGATCTTAAGACCTGCTACCTTCTTCTTTTTGAACTGAGGTTTTTGTTTTTGTTTATCTTCTTTTTTAGGTGCGTAGTCCGCAGCACGTTGCATGTCTCTGGACTTTGTACGCTCCTCTTGTCTGTGTTCTGACCGTCCTTCCCTCTCGGAGTTTTTTGATGAACCCTGAAAGGAATGAGAGGAACGTGTATCAGTATCCTGATACCTGTCAGGTTTTTTAATATTATCCCTATTCCAGAGGTTATACCTCCTTTCAGAGGGCTCCTGTTGAGGAGACCTACCTCTGGATTGAGATCTGCTGTCTTTAGACTTTTGTTGTTTTTTATTTTCCCACTTCATTTTAGAAGAAGTAGGTGTCTGCTTTGTAGTGTCCTTTTCAGGACTGCCCACCAGTTGTGGTTTTAATGCTTTCCCACCTAGACTGTCTCTGCCTAGTTCTGCATATGCAGTTTCAATTATTTTGGGTAGTTCGTGTGGTTGATCTACTGGACTGAACTCCCTTAGGCGTTGGCAGTTCGCCACTGAAGCTGCTTCCCCCTTAATGTTAGCTAGTATTATGGCTGATAAATGTTTGTAGTTACCTAGTAACTTCATCCCTAAGTTAAGGGCAGGCTCTGCTCCGTACTCATTTTGTATCTGTCTCAATACGTCAGATACTACTGCTAATGACCGGATACCATGTGTTCTGGTGTATATGGCAGCAGAGACTGTACCCCAAGAGGTGCAGTCCTCTATTTGTGGTGTGATCCCCAAGGGCAAGCAGATTGTTAGTATTCTGTGTTTATCATAGGGTGTAGTATTCGGGAATACCGCCTCAAGCTGAGTTATTTTCTGAGCTATCCAGAATGGTATTTGTTCGCGTTTTGCGGGCATTTTGCCCATTACCGCGTGTAATGTTTGAGGAGTAATTTTATTTCCTGTACCTGAGCTGGAGTACCAGTAGCTGCACCTGGTGCAGGTTGGATTGTTAAAGTCCTCATGACAAATTGTGTCAGGTTTCTGTAGATTTTAATTAAATCTGTGTGTTGTACTAGTAAGTCTGGCTGTGGCATTGTGCCAATGTCAGGATGCGGTGTGTAAGCCGCTAGTATTGGCCATGTGGCCCCGTCTCCTCCGAGCGGGCCTAATCTTACTCTTCCTCGTACGTGGGGTAGGGCGCCATTAAACCAGTAATGACGTTCCTGGTAAGTGAGTGGAATCTCTATGTCCTCAAACGAACAATATTCCCATGGTGCATTTCCTTCTATATAGTAGTGAAATGTCTTTGTTATTGCATTTAGTGCTGGGAGTGTAACCCATGAATAGAATACCTCTGTTTTATTTGATTTGTGTGCCTCAATCACGAAAACTACAATGCCACCCTTAGCCTGTAAACCATTTTCTAATAGTCTTATGGTGACTGTCCTTCTGAATTTTGGTGCAATCTGTATTGCATCCTCAGGATCATCTTCGTCTGACGTGGGCAGTGGCATTCGTATTGGATCTAAGACCGCGGTATCCATTGTGTATAGAACACAGACTAGTGTTTCAAAGAAACTATGATAAGGTTTTTAGTCACAATTTTAGGAACACTATGTCCTTTCAAGCTTGAATAACCAACAGCCAATAAATAGTATTTTAGTACTACTCAGCTGCTGCGGATTTTGTGCCCACCCACTCCAGACGTCTCTGGGGTTTTGTGAGTAGGTTCTCCTAGAATAGCACGACTGAACTACTCAGATTCTACTGTTAAATAAGTAGCCAACCAACATTGGTGGCGCCATGTCGTGTAGTTCCTATAGTACCCATGCAGGACCTGCGTGTTTGGATAACATAAACTGTGGGTTTGGTGGCAGACTGGCTCTGTGCACCCCCAGCGCGCATGTTAGCCTGTTTTGCATTAGCTAGCTCACAGTGCCACTAGAATCTCCTCTTATCGGGGAGAGATTCGTTTCTGGCAACCTTAGATCATGACAACCCTGATCCCTCAGAATCGTGGAAACAATGTACTACTTTTCGCTCAGTCACTCATGCTTACGTATTCGGTTTGTCTCAGAGAGTTACACAGAATAAACAATGTGGGCGTTTCAATAAGTATTTATTGAACATTTGTTATTCTAGTGTAAAATGTATGTGCTGCAGCAACCAGTAGAAAATAGCAGAGATATATTATCAGCAGTACGATGAAAGTGAAAGGGTATTACAGTTCTACCATATTGCAATAATAATGGTTACATACATGAATATATGAAATGCATTATAAAAGTGCGCGTACTCCTACGATGCCTAACTAGATGTACCTAAGGGTACCTAGCATGTGTGTAGGTCTAAAAGCCTAAGAGCCAAGAATCCTTCTAGGATTTAGTCGAACCCCACTACCTGAATAGAGAGAGTGTGGGACCCCGTCCTGGTCTCGAGTTGGACACCCCGCAAGGGCTGTGTTAGACCGCTGTCAGCTGGAGGGACTGCATGCAGGAGCCTCAGTGTCTCTGGTCAGTGTGTCAGCATGGAAGTCTCGGTTCCCTCTATCCTACCGTGGCAAGATGTGGTGTATTTATACCCTAAAGTGTCTCGTCCCTCAGTATGGTTTGTTTTGATCTTTGAAGGTAGACAATCAAAACGGGTTTAAAGTGATGCGGTATGCGGTGGCGCCTGCTCGTGTGTACGTGTGTGTGCGGCAAATGTCAGTTGGAGACGGTGCCACAGGCGGGGGGAAAACCCTGAACCCCCAAGGTAGACACAAGGTGTCTGAACGATTGATACAGGTGGCCTGTGCACACGTAATTTATGTCTGCCGAGTGAGTGCTGCAAGTCTAAAGTACAGATATACAGATACACAACAATCACAGTAATCCAATGTTGCGTTTGTTCTTTGTTTAATGTAGATCAGATGCCCAGCCAACACGTGTTTCGTCAGGGTATTGGACCCACGACTTCTTCAGGGCTATTGGACAGATGGGCTGAGTGGAGATCTATCTCTCCGCCGGTTGTACTTCCGTCCCGGCTGCAGTGGGTGAGTATCTCCAAATGAATGGACATCAATGCATGGGGTGGTAGGTACCACCAATGAGTACACTGGTAGTGCGTGCGACTTCAGAGCAGCGAGTACGCCGAAAAAATCCTTTGACCTGTGATGAAAACCGATATGCCTGAAATGTTTTAATTCTGCTGGGTCCGCATCTTCTTTCTTAAGAATTGGCTGGACCAGTGCGGTTTTCCAAACAGATGGATAAATGCCTAAGTTTAAGGATGCATTCCAAATCTGGTTAAGTGAGGGATTGAGTAACGGGGTGAGTAGAGTAAAAAACTTGGGTCAATCGGAGATCCAGATTTGACTTTGATCAGTTCTTTAACCCCTTCCATGCTCATGACGAGCTGGACTCGTCATGACACACAGTGCTCGTGTGCTCATGACGAGTCCAGCTCGTCATGGAACCCAGGGCAGGAAATCCCTCTGGTGCGGGCACCAGAGGGATTCCCTTTAATCCCCTAAAGCCTCGGGAGCTGGGGAAGAGCTTCCCCAGCTCCCGAGGCCCCCTGGTTTCCCTGAAATGACGATCGGCGCGCACGTCGCGCTGATGTCATTTCAGTGAAACTGAAACTGAAATGAGCCAAGAGGCTCATTTCAGTTTCAGTCTCTACGTGCTCAGGGGGCTATCTCAGCCCCCTGAGCACGTAGAAACTCAGGAGAGGTATCGTTGGAAAGGGAGAATCTCCCTTTCCAATGGTACCCTCCTAGTGGATCCCTGCTTGGGGATCGCCCCAGGAGGGCGATCCCCAAGCAGGGATCCATCCACTAGGCACCAGGGAGGGGGGAGCGGCCCCTTGGGCAAGGGCCTTTGCTCCCCCCATAAAATATTTGCCAGGATTAGTCTTTCTGCCCCCCCGGGGGGGTAGAAAGCCCACTAGACACCAGGGATTTTTATTTAAATTATAGTTAGGGGTGGGGGCTGCCCAAAACGGGCATGCCGATGCCCCCACCCCCCCCCCCGGCCACAAAATTAGTCTTTCTGCCCCCCTGGGGGCAGATGGGGCAGTAGCCCCCAATCTGCCCCGGGGGCAGAAAGCCCACTAGATACCAGGGATTTTTTTACAATTATAGTTAGGGGTGGGGGCTGCCCAATATGGGCATGCCAATGCCCCCACCCCACCCCGCCGCAAAGGTACAGTCTTTCTGCCCCTCCTGGGGGGCAGATGGGGGCAGTAGCCCCCAATCTGCCCCCGGGGGCAGAAAGCCCACTAGATACCAGGGATTTTTTTAAATTATAATTTGGGGTGGGGGCTGCCCAATATGGGCATGCCAATGCCCCCACCCCACCCCGCCGCAAAGGTACAGTCTTTCTGCCCCTCCTGGGGGCAGAAAGCCCACTAGACACCAGGGTTTTTTTCCCTCGATACATTTAGGGGTGGGGGTTGCCCAAGATGGGCATGCCAATGCCCCCACCCCTCCCCCACGAAATTCCACTCTTTCTGCCCTCCGGGGGCAGATGGTGGCAGTGGCCACCAATCTGCCCCCACCCGGGGGTTCAGAAATACCCTAGATGCCAGGGATTATTTTTTATAGGCCCGGGGTGGGGCTGCCCAGAATGGGCATGCAAATGCCCCCACCCTACCCCCAAAGAAAAAAAAACTTTCTGCCCCCCAGGAGGCAGATGGAGGCAATAGCCCCTGATCTGCCCCCCGGGGAGGGGGCAGAAAGCCCACTAAGCGCCAGGGATTTTTTTTTATATAGGTAGGGGTGGGGGCTGCCCAGAATGGGCATGTCAATGCCCCCTCCCCAAAAAAAATGCTCCAGTCTTTCTGCCCCCTGGGAGGCAGATGGGGCAATAGCACCTTATCTGCCCCCCGGGGGCAGAAAGCCCACTAGCCACCAGGGATTTTTTTTTTTACAAAGTTCGGGGTGGGGGCTGCCAAGAATGGACATGCCAATGCCCCCACCCACCCCAAAAAGATGTCACTGTCTTTCTGCCCCTCCCAGGAGGCAGATGGGGGCAGTAGCCCCTGATCTGCCCCCCAGGGGGCAGAAAGCCCACTATGTGCCAGCGATTATGCTGGCTTTTTTATACGGAGGGGTGGGGGCTGACCAGAATAGGCATCCCAATGCCGCCGACCCCCAAAAGAATAGCCACAGTCTTTCTGCCCCCTCGGGGGCATATCGGGGCAATAGCCCCTGATTTCCCCCTCCCCAGGGCGGCAGAAAGCCCACTAGGCACTGACTTTTTTTGCAAAGTGCCTAGCTGTAGATTTTGAACCCTAACTCTGCCGGCACCTAGGGAAACCTAGCAAACCTATACATTTTTGAAGACTAGATACCCAGGGGAATCCAGGATTGGGTGACTTGACTGGCTCTCACCAGGTTCTGTTACCCAGAATCCCTTGCAAACCGAAACATTTGTCAAAAAAACACATTTTCCTCACATTTCTGTGGTGGAAAGTTCTGGAATCTGCGTGGATCCACAAATTTCCACCCATCCCGCGTTCCCCAAAGTCTTCCGAGAAAATGGCACCTCACATGTGTGGGTAGGCCTAGTGCCCGCGACAGGAAACGGCCCAAACGCAACGTGGACACACCACATTTTCACAGTGAAAACGGACCCTTTTTTTGCAAAGTGCTTAGCTGTAGATTTTGAACCCTAACACTGCCAGCACCTAGGGAAACCTAGCAAACCTATACATTTTTGAAAACTAGACACCCAGGGGAATCCAGGATGGGGTGACTTGACTGGCTCTCACCAGGATCTGTTACCCAGAATCCCTTACAAACCTAAAAATATGTCCAAAAAACACATTTTCCTCACATTTCTGTGGTGGAAAGTTCTGGAATCTGCGTGGATGTACAAAATTCCACCCACCCCGCGTCCCCCAAAGTCTTCCGTGAAAAATGGTACCTCACTTGTGTGGATGGGTCAAGTACCCGCGACAGGCAAGGGCCCAAAACCTATTGAGGCGACATCAAAATTACCTATCACAAACCAACCTGGTTTTGCAAGGGGGTCCCATGAGTTTTTGGCCCCGGGCTCAACGGCCATCTAGGGAAACCTACCCAACCCACACATTTCTGAAAACTAGACACCCGGAGGAGTCCAGCGAGGTATGGCTTGCGTGGGTCCTCCAAAAGTTTCTTACCCAGAATACCCTGCAAACCTCAAATTTAGCTGAAAAAATCACGTTTTCTCCAATTTCTGTGTGGGAAAGTTCTGGAATCTACGTGGATCCACAAATTTCCTACCACCCAGCTTTCCCCCAGGTCTCCCGATAAAAATTATACCTCACTCGCGTGGGTGGGTCAAGTACCCGCGACAGGCAAGGGCCCAGAACGTATTGAGGAGACATCAAAATTATCTATCACAAAACAACCTGGTTTTGCAAGGGGGTCACCTGGGTTATTGGCCCCGGCCTCAGCGGCCATCTTGGGAACCTACCAAACCCACACATTTCTGAAAACTAGACACCTGGGGAGTCCAGCGAGGTATGGCTTGCATGGGTCCCCAAACGTTTTCCTACCCAGAATGCCCTGCAAACCTCAAATTTAGCAGAAAAAAATCACTTTTTACTCAAATTTCTGTGTGGGAAAGTTCTGGAATCTGCGTGGATCCACAAATTTCCTACCACCCTGCGTTCCCCCAGGGCTCCCGATAAAAATGGTACCTCACTTGTGTGGGTAGGCATAGTGGCTGAAACAGGAAATGGCCCAAATCATATTGTGGAGACTTCAAAACTACCTATAACAAAACTACCTGGTTTTGGGGGGGCACCTGGTTTTTAGCCCCGGGCTCGCCGCCATCTAGGGAAACCTACCAATCCCACACATTTCTGAAAACTAGACACCCTGGGGAGTCCAATGAGGTATGGCTTGCGTGGATCCCCCAACGTTTCCCTACCCAGAATCCCCTGCAACCCTCAAATTTAGCTGAAAAAACCATATTTTCCACATATTTTGCGTGGAATCACCGTGCTGGCACAAATGTCCTACCACCCAGCGTTGCCCTTGTTCCCCGAGTAAAATGATACCTCACTTGTGTGGGTGTCCAAAGCAGAACTGGCTAAAAACGTATTTTTAAAAAAATATAGCGCTTAGAATTCTCGGTGCTATACCCTAAATCCCTATGTTTTGGGCTCTTCCCAGTCACAGGCCTTTGGCCCACCCACACAAGTGAGGTATCATTTTACTCGGGAGAACAAGGGGAACGCTGGGTGGTAGGACATTTGTGCCGGCACGGTGATCCCACGCAAAAATGTATGGAAAAAGTGATTTTTTCAGCTAAATTTGAGGTTTGCAGGGGATTCTGGGTAGGAAAACGTTGTGGGACCCACGCAAGCCATACCTCGCTGGACTCCCCCGGGTGTCTAGCTTTCAGAAATGTTTGGGTTTGGTAGTTTCCCAAGATGGCCGCCGAGCCCAGGGCCAAAACTCCTGGGACCCCCTTGCAAAACCAGGTTGTTTTGTGATAAGTAATTTTGATGTCGCCTCAATAGGTTTTGGGCCCTTTTCTGTCGCGGGTACTTGACCCACCCACGCAAGTGAGGTATCATTTTTATGAGGAGACCCGGGGGAACGCTGGGTGGGAGGAAATTTGTGGATCCACGTAGATTCCAGAACTTTCCCACATAGAAATTTGAGAAAAAAGTGATTTTTTTCAGCTAAATTTGAGGTTTGCAGGGGATTCTGGGTAGGAAAAGTTGGGGGACCCACGCAAGCCATACCTTGCTGGACTCCCCAGGTGTCTAGTTTTCAGAAATGTGTAGGTTTGGTAGGTTTCCCTAGATGGCCACCGAGCACTGGGCCAAAAACTCATGGGACCCCTCTTGCAAAACCAGGTTGTTTTGTGATAGGTAATTTTGATGTCGCCTCAATAGGTTTTGGGCCCTTTCCTGTCGTGGGTACTTGACCCACCCATGCGAGTGAGGTATCATTTTTATCGGGAGACATGGGGGAACACTGTGTGGTAGGAAATTTGTGGATCCACGTAGATTCCATAACTTTCCCACACAGAAATTGGAGAGAAAAGTGATTTTTTCCAGCTAAATTTGAGGTTTGCAGGGCATTCTGGGTAGGAAAACGTTGGGGGATCCACGCAAGCCATACCTCGCTGGACTCCCCCGGGTGTCTAGTTTTCAGAAATGTGTGGGTTTGGTAGGTTTCCCAAGATGGCCGCCGAGCCCGGGGCCAAAAACCCAGGTGACTACCCTTGCAAAACCAGCTTGTTTTGTGATAGATCATTTTGATGTCTCCTCAATACGTTTTGGGCCCTTGCCTGTTGCGGGTACTTGAACCACCCACACCAGTGAGGTTTTGGCCCTGGGCTCGGCGGCCATCTTAGGAAACCTACCAAACCCACACATTTCTGAAAACTAGACACTCTGGGGAGTCCAGCGAGGTATGGCTTGCGTGGGTCCCCCAATGTTTTCCTACCCAGAATCCCCTGCAAACCTGAAATTTTGCTGAAAAAATTCACTTTTTCGCACATTTTTGTGTGGTAAAGTTGTGGAATCATGGGATTGACACAAATTTCCTACCACCCAGCGTTCCCCAGGTCTCCCGATAAAAATGGTGCCTCACTCGGGTGGGAGGCCCAAGTACCCGCGACAGGCAGGGCCCACAACGTATTGAGGCGACCTCAAATGGCCTATCACAAAACTACCTGGTTTTGCAAGGGGGTCCCATGACGTTTTGGCTCGGGGCTCGGCGGCCACCTAGGAAACCTACCAAATCTGCACATTTCTGAAAAGTAGACACCCGGGGATTCCAGGGAGGTATGGCTTGTGTGGATCCACCAACGTTTTCTTACCCAGAATCCCTGCAAACCTGATATTTTGCTCGAAAATCACTTTTTCGCACATTTTTGTGTGGTAAAGTTGTGGAATCATGGGGCTGACACAAATTTCCTACCACCCAGTGTTCCCCAGGTCTCCCGATAAAAATGGTGCCTCACTCGGGTGGGAGGCCCAAGTACCCGCGACAGGCAAGGGCCCACAACTTATTGAGGCGACCTCAAAATGGCCTATCACAAAACTACCTGGTTTTGCAAGGGGGGTCCCATGACGTTTTGGCCCGGGGCTCGGCGGCCACCTAGAGAAACCTACCAAATCTACACATTTCTGAAAAGTAGACACCCGGGGGATTCCAGGGAGGTATGGCTTGCGTGGATCCACCAACGTTTTCTTACCCAGAATCCCCTGCAAACCTGATATTTTGCTCGAAAAATCACTTTTTCGCACATTTTTGTGTGGTAAAGTTGTGGAATCATGGGGCTGACACAAATTTCCTACCACCCAGCGTTCCTCCAGGTCTCCCGATAAAAATGGTGCCTCACTCGGGTGGGAGGCCCAAGTACCCGCGACAGGCAAGGGCCCACAACGTATTGAGGCGACCTCAAAATGGCCTATCACAAAACGACCTGGTTTTGCAAGGGGGTCCCATGACGTTTTGGCTCGGGGCTCGGCGGCCACCTACGGAAACCTACCAAACCTACACATTTCTGCAAAGTAGACACCCGGGGCATTCCAGGGAGGTATGACTTGCGTGGATCCACCAACGTTTTCTTACCCAGAATCCCCTGCAAACCTGATATTTTGCTGAAAAAATCACTTTTTCGCACATTTTTGTGTGGTAAAGTTGTGGAATCATGGGATTGACACAAATTTCCTACCACCCAGCGTTCCCCAGGTCTCCCGATAAAAATGGTGCCTCACTCGGGTGGGAGGCCCAGTACCGCGACAGGCAAGGGCCCACAACGTATTGAGGCGACCTCAAAATGGCCGATCACAAAACGACCTGGTTTTGCAAGGGGGTCCCATGACGCTTTGGCTCGGGGCTCGGCGGCCACCTATGGAAACCTACCAAACCTACACATTTCTGAAAAGTAGACACCTGGGGCATTCCAGGGAGGTATGACTTGCGTGGATCCACCAAAGTTTTCTTACCCAGAATCCCCTGCAAACCTGATATTTTGCTGAAAAAATCACTTTTTCGCACATTTTTGTGTGGTAAAGTTGTGGAATCATGGGGCTGACACAAATTTCCTACCACCCAGCGTTCCCCAGGTCTCCCGATAAAAATGGTGCCTCACTCGGGTGGGAGGCCCAAGTACCCGTGACAGGCAAGGGCCCACAACGTATTGAGGCGACCTCAAATGGCCTATCACAAAACTACCTGGTTTTGCAAGGGGGTCCCATGACGTTTTGGCTCGGGGCTCGGCGGCCACCTAGGAAACCTACCAAACCTACACATTTCTGAAAAGTAGACACCTGGGATTCCAGGGAGGTATGGCTTGCGTGGATCCACCAAAGTTTTCTTACCCAGAATCCCCTGCAAATCTGATATTTTGCTCAAAAATCACTTTTTCGCACATTTTTGTGTGGTAAAGTTGTGGAATCATGGGGCTGACACAAATTTCCTACCACCCAGCGTTCTCCAGGTCTCCCGATAAAAATGGTGCCTCACTCGGGTGGGAGGCCCAAGTACCCGCGACAGGCAAGGGCCCACAACGTATTGAGGCGACCTCAAAATGGCCTATCACAAAACGACCTGGTTTTGCAAGGGGGGTCCCATGACGCTTTGGCCCGGGACTCAGCGGCCACCTAGGGAAACCTACCAAACCCACACATTTCTGAAAAGTAGACACCGGAGGATTCCAGGAGGTATGGCTTGCGTGGATCCCCCAACGTTTTCTTACCCAGAATCCCCTGCAAACCTGAAATTTGGCTGAAAAATCACTTTTTTCACACATTTTTGTGTGGTAAAGTTGTGGCATCACGGGGCTGACACAAATTCCCTACCACCCAGCGTTCCCCCAGGTCTCTCGATAAAAATGGTGCCTCACTCGGGTGGGAGGCCCAAGTACCCGCGACAGGCAAGGGCCCAAAACATTTTGTGATAGGCAATTTTGATGTCGCCTCAATACGTTGTGGGCCCTTGCCTGTCGCGGGTACTTGGGCCTCCCACACAAGTGAGGCACCATTTTTATCGGGAGACCTGGGGAACGCTGGGTGGTAGGAAATTTGTGTGAGGCCAGTGATGCCACACTTTCCCACACAAAAATGTGTGAAAAAGTGATTTTTTCAGCTAAAATTGAGGTTTGCAGGGGATTCTGGGTAAGGAAACGTTGGGGGATCCACGCAAGCCATACCTCCCTGGAAGCCCCCGGGTGTCTACTTTTCAGAAATGTGTGGGTTTGGTAGGTTTCCCTAGATGGCCACCGAGCACGGGGCCAAAAACCCAGGTGACCCCCTTGCAAAACCAAGTCGTTTTGTGAAAGGCCATTTTGAGGTCGCCTCACTACGTTGTGGGCTCTTGCCTGTCGCGGGTACTTGGGCCTCCCACACAAGTGAGGCACCATTTTTATCGGGAGACCTGGGGAACGCTGGGTGGTAGGAAATTTGTGTGAGGCCAGTGATGCCACACTTTCCCACACAAAAATGTGTGAAAAAGTGATTGTTTCAGCTAAAATTGAGGTTTGCAGGGATTCTGGGTAAGGAAACGTTGGGGGATCCACGCAAGCCATACCTCCCTGGAAGCCCCCGGGTGTCTACTTTTCAGAAATGTGTGGGTTTGGTAGGTTTCCCTAGATGGCCACCGAGCACGGGGCCAAAAACCCAGGTGACCCCTGGCAAAACCAGGTCGTTTTGTGAAAGGCCATTTTGAGGTCGCCTCACTACGTTGTGGGCCCTTGCCTGTCGCGGGTACTTGGGCCTCCCACACAAGTGAGGCACCATTTTTATCGGGAGACCTGGGGGAACGCTGGGTGGTAGGAAATTTGTGTGAGGCCAGTGATGCCACACTTTCCCACACAAAAATGTGTGAAAAAGTGATTTTTTTCAGCTAAAATTGAGGTTTGCAGGGGATTCTGGGTAAGGAAACGTTGGGGGATCCATGCAAGCCATACTTCCCTGAAGCCCCGGGTGTCTACTTTTCAGAAATGTGTGGGTTTGGTAGGTTTCCCTAGATGGCCACCGAGCACGGGGCCAAAACCCAGGTGACCCCCTTGCAAAACCAGGTCGTTTTGTGAAAGGCCATTTTGAGGTCGCCTCACTAGGTTGTGGGCCCTTGCCTGTCGCTGGTACTTGGGCCTCCCACACAAGTGAGGCACCATTTTTATCGGGAGACCTGGGGAACGCTGGGTGGTAGGAAATTTGTGTGAGGCCAGTGATGCTACACTTTCCCACACAAAAATGTGTGAAAAAGTGATATTTTTCAGCTAAAATTGAGGTTTGCAGGGGATTCTGGGTAAGGAAACTTTGGGGGATCCACGCAAGCCATACCTCCCTGGAAGCCCCCGGGTGTCTACTTTTCAGAAATGTGTGGGTTTGGTAGGTTTCCTAGATGGCCGCCGAGCACGGGGCCAAAACCCAGGTGACCCCCTTGCAAAACCAGGTAGTTTTGTGAAAGGCCATTTTGAGGTCGCCTCACTACGTTGTGGGCCCTTGCCTGTCGCGGGTACTTGGGACTCCCACACAAGTGAGGCACCATTTTTATCGGGAGACCTGGGGGAACGCTGGGTGGTAGGACATTTGTGTGAGGCCAGTGATGCCACACTTTCCCACACACAAATGTGTGAAAAAGTGATTTTTTCAGCTAAAATTGAGGTTTGCAGGGGATTCTGGGTAAGGAAACTTTGGGGGATCCACGCAAGCCATACCTCCCTGGAAGCCCCCGGGTGTCTACTTTTCAGAAATGTGTGGGTTTGGTAGGTTTCCCTAGATGGCCACCGAGCACGGGGCCAAAACCCAGGTGACCCCCTTGCAAAACCAGGTCGTTTTGTGAAAGGCCATTTTGAGGTCGCCTCACTACGTTGTGGGCCCTTGCCTGTCGCGGGTACTTGGGCCTCCCACACAAGTGAGGCACCATTTTTATCGGGAGACCTGGGGGAACGCTGGGTGGTAGGAAATTTGTGTGAGGCCAGTGATGCTACACTTTCCCACACAAAAATGTGTGAAAAAAGTGATATTTTTCAGCTAAAATTGAGGTTTGCAGGGGATTCTGGGTAAGGAAACTTTGGGGGATCCACGCAAGCCATACCTCCCTGGAAGCCCCCTGGTGTCTACTTTTCAGAAATGTGTGGGTTTGGTAGGTTTCCTAGATGGCCACCGAGCACGGGGCCAAAACCCAGGTGACCCCCTTGCAAAACCAGGTCGTTTTGTGAAAGGCCATTTTGAGGTCGCCTCACTACGTTGTGGGCCCTTGCCTGTCGCGGGTACTTGGGCCTCCCACACAAGTGAGGCACCATTTTTATCGGGAGACCTGGGGAACGCTGGGTGGTAGGACATTTGTGTGAGGCCAGTGATGCCACACTTTCCCACACACAAATGTGTGAAAAAAGTGATTTTTTCAGCTAAAATTGAGGTTTGCAGGGGATTCTGGGTAAGGAAACGTTGGGGGATCCACGCAAGCCATACCTCCCTGGAAGCCCCCGGGTGTCTACTTTTCAGAAATGTGTGGGTTTGGTAGGTTTCCCTAGATGGCCACCGAGCACGGGGCCAAAAACCCAGGTGACCCCCCTTGCAAAACCAGGTCGTTTTGTGAAAGGCCATTTTGAGGTCGCCTCACTACGTTGTGGGCCCTTGCCTGTCGCGGGTACTTGGGCCTCCCACACAAGTGAGGCACCATTTTTATCGGGAGACCTGGGGGAACGCTGGGTGGTAGGAAATTTGTGTGAGGCCAGTGATGCCACACTTTCCCACACAAAAATGTGTGAAAAAAGTGATTTTTTTCAGCTAAAATTGAGGTTTGCAGGGGATTCTGGGTAAGGAAACGTTGGGGGATCCACGCAAGCCATACCTCCCTGGAAGCCCCCGGGTGTCTACTTTTCAGAAATGTGTGGGTTTGGTAGGTTTCCCTAGATGGCCGCCGAGCACGGGGCCAAAAACCCAGGTGACCCCCCTTGCAAAACCAGGTAGTTTTGTGAAAGGCCATTTTGAGGTCGCCTCACTACGTTGTGGGCCCTTGCCTGTCGCGGGTACTTGGGCCTCCCACACAAGTGAGGCACCATTTTTATCAGGAGACCTGGGGGAACGCTGGGTGGTAGGACATTTGTGTGAGGCCAGTGATGCCACACTTTCCCACACACAAATGTGTGAAAAAAGTGATTTTTTCAGCTAAAATTGAGGTTTGCAGGGGATTCTGGGTAAGGAAACGTTGGGGGATCCACGCAAGCCATACCTCCCTGGAAGCCCCCGAGTGTCTACTTTTCAGAAATGTGTGTGTTTGGTAGGTTTCCCTAGGTGCCGGCAGAGCTAGGGTTCACAAACTACAGCTAGGCACTTTGCCAAAAGAGGGTCATTTTTCACTGCGAAATTGAGGTGTGACGACGTTGCGTTTTGCGCCGTTTCCTGTCGCGGGCACTAGGCCGACCCACACAAGTGAGGTACCATTTTTTTCAGAAGACTTTGGGGAACGCGGGGTGGGTGGAAATTTGTGGATCCACGCAGATTCCAGAACTTTCCACCACAGAAATGTGGGGAAAATGTGTTTTTTTGACAGTTTTTAGGTTTGCAAGGGATTCTGGGTAACAGAACCTGGTGGGAGGCAGTCCAGTCACCCCATCCTGGATTCCCCTGGGTGTCTAGTTTTCAAAAATGTATAGGTTTGCTAGGTTTCCCTAGGTGCCGGCAGAGCTAGGGTTCAAAAACTACAGCTAGGCACTTTGCCAAAAAAGGGTCATTTTTCACTGCAAAATTGAGGTGTGACCACATTGCGTTTTGCGCCGTTTCCTGTCGCAGGCACTAGGCCGACCCACACAAGTGAGGTACCATTTTTCTCGTAAGACTTTGGGGAACGCGGGGTGGGTAGAAATTTGTGGATCCACGCAGATTCCAGAACTTTCCACCACAGAAATGTGGGGAAAATGTGTTTTTTTGACAATTTTTTATGTTTGCAAGGGATTCTGGGTAACAGAACCTGGTGGGAGGCAGTCAAGTCACCCCATCCTGGATTCCCCTGGGTGTCTAGTTTTCAAAAATGTATAGGTTTGCTAGGTTTCCCTAGCTGCCGGCAGAGGTAGGGTTCAAAAACTACAGCTAGGCACTTTGCAAAAAAAGGGTCATTTTTCACTGCGAAATTGAGGTGTGACCACGTTGCGTTTTGCGCCGTTTCCTGTCGTAGGCACTAGGCCGACCCACACAAGTGAGGTACCATTTTTCTCGGAAGACTTTGGGGAACGCGGGGTGGGTGGAAATTTGTGGATCCACGCAGATTCCAGAACTTTCCACCACAGAAATGTGGGGAAAATGTGTTTTTTTGACAATTTTTTATGTTTGCAAGGGATTCTGGGTAACAGAACCTGGTGGGAGGCAGTCAAGTCACCCCATCCTGGATTCCCCTGGGTGTCTAGTTTTCAAAAATGTATAGGTTTGCTAGGTTTCCCTAGGTGCCGGCAGAGCTAGGGTTCAAAAACTACAGCTAGGCACTTTGCCAAAAAAGGGTCATTTTTCACTGCGAAATTGAGGTGTGACCACGTTGCGTTTTGCGCCGTTTCCTGTCGCAGGCACTAGGCCGATCCACACAAGTGAGGTACCATTTTTCTCGGAAGACTTTGGGGAACGCGGGGTGGGTGGAAATTTGTGGATCCACGTAGATTCCAGAACTTTCCACCACAGAAATGTGTGGAAAATGTGGTTTTTGGACAATTTTTTTGTTTGCAAGGGATTCTGGGTAACAGAACCTGGTGGGAGGCAGTCAAGTCACCCCATCCTGGATTCCCCTGGGTGTCTAGTTTTCAAAAATGTATAGGTTTGCTAGGTTTCCCTAGGTGCCGGCAGAGCTAGGGTTCAAAAACTACAGCTAGGCACTTTGCCAAAAAGGGTCATTTTTCACTGCGAAATTGAGGTGTGACCACGTTGCGTTTTGTGCCGTTTCCTGTCGCAGGCACTAGGCCGACCCACACAAGTGAGGTACCATTATTCTCGTAAGACTTTGGGGAACGCGGGGTGGGTGGAAATTTGTGGACCCACGCAGATTCCAGAACTTTCCACCACAGAAATGTGGGGGAAATGTGTTTTTTTTGACAATTTTTTATGTTTGCAAGGGATTCTGGGTAACAGAACCTGGTGGGAGGAAGTCAAGTCACCCCATCCTGGATTTCCCTGGGTGTCTAGTTTTCAAAAATGTATAGGTTTGCTAGGTTTCCTAGGTTCCGGCAGTGCTAGGGTTCAAAAACTACACCTAGGCACTTTGCAAAAAAGGGTAATTTTTCATTGTGAAAATGTGGTACGTCCACGTTGCATTTTGAGCCATTTCCTGTTGTGGGCACAAGGGCTACCCACACAAGTGAGGTACCATTTTTATCGGTAGACTTTGGGTAACACAGAATTGTAGAGCAACTGTTATTACCTATTGACTTTCGATGCATTTCTGCCTTCCAAATGAAAGACAATGTGTAAAAAATAAGTCATTTTGAAAATTCTCATGCTAGTATGGGTACTCCCAATTTCGGAAATGTGCAAATATCTACTGTTTCTAAAATCTACATTTTGTTCCCATTTCAGAAATACATAGGTGTCTTTCATAACAATTTTTCCATGTATACATTTTCCCAAAATAATTGCTATATACCCGGTACATAATAAAAAACCATTGCAAGATGCTGCTCAATTATTGGCTCTGGGTTCGTCGGGTTCTTGGTGAACCTACAAGTCCTATATATCCCCACAACCAGAAAGGTCCAGCGGATATAACGGTATATTGCCTTCAATAGCTGTCATAATTAGAAGAAGTTACAGGTGAAAACGTTGACACAAATGGCTGTTTTTTTCAACTAATTTTCAATTTTTCCTTTATTTAACTGTTAGTTTCTATAAGGAAAACTTTAAGGATCTACACAAATGACCCCTTGCTGAATTCAGAATTTTGTCTACTTTTCAGAAATGTATGGCTTTCCAGGATCCATTATTGGTTTCATACCCATTTCTACCATTAACTGGAAGGAGGTTGAAAGCACAAAAAATAGTAAAAATAGGCTATGTCCCAGAAAAATGCCAAAACTGTGTAAAAAAGTTGGTTTTCTGACAAAAGTCTGCTTGTCCCTGAAAGCTGGGAAGATGGTGATTTCAGCACCACAACCCCTTTTTGATGCCATTTGCAGGGAAAAATCAAGACGCTTTCATCTGTTGCCCTTTTTCGCATTTTTCCCAAAAAAACAAAATGTAGCTGTATTTTGACTAATTTCTGGGTCCCCTCCAGGGGAATCCACAAACCCTGGGTACCTTTACAATCCCCATGATGTTAGAAAAAAAGGACGCAAATTTGGCATGGATACCTTATGTGGTCAAAAAGTTACAGGGGCCTAAGCGCGCACTACCCCAAATAGCCAAAAAAAGGCTTAGCACAGGAGGGGAAAAGGCCTAGCAGCGAAGGGGTTAAGGGACGCTTCAGAGCTGAACTGGTGAAATTCAGACCAGGCGTCTGAGCAGTAAAGGCTGGGTGGGGGCAAGGTTAGAGCACCTGATGGAGTGAACGCAGAGTATATTGCCTGAACTTTCTCCTGAAAGAAGCTGGAAAGATCCTCACACAGGGCGGCTGAAGGCGCTATGGTGCTTTTCAAGGCCCCTGGCTTGATGAAGCCCTGAACAATCCTAAAAACTTCTTTGGCAGAGTTGTCAGAAGATATAATTTGATCAGCAACATAGGCCCTAATAGTGTGGCGTTTGAGTTTATTGAATTTGTTTAGTGCTGCTCTGTAAGCGCCCTTAGTCTCAATGTTGTATGTTTTTCGCCATATCCGCTCCAGATTCTTACAGAGGCTTTTCTCCATACGGAGTTCGACTGTGAACCAGGGGGTGGAAGGATTGTTTCTGGCCACTTTCGTGTTTTTAATCGGGGCTATTTTGTCAAGGGCTGCAGTAACCCAGCAGTTGATGGTGGAGGCGTCACAGCTAGGTTCCCCTGTGAGCAGCGGAGAGGTATTTGATAGTGCTGGCCCCATAGACTCAGGGGATACTTTCCTCCAATTCCTTCTATCTTTGTATTTTGCTCTCGTTGGATCCTTATAGCTGGGACTAGTGAGATTAAATGGTATTAGGCTGTGATCTGACCATGTAAGAGGAATCGGGTCTTCCACTTTTAAAGTAGAGACATTAGTGAAGATCAGATCTAACATATGGTCAGCTTTATGAGTAGGAAGAACAACCTTTTGGGTAAGGTTTAGGCCCCTCAGAGAGTCGGACAACTGGGAGGCCAGGAGACAGCTGTCATTGTCCATATGGACATTGATGTAGCCAAGGACTATAAAATTTGCGTGTCTCAGTGAAAGATCTGCAATCAGGTCGCAAAGTTCCAGCAGCTCAGAGGACTCAGTCTGTAAACCAGCAGTCCTGCCACAGCGAAGGTGGGGGAGATTTTAATACTGAAGGACATTGCTTCAAGTAGTCTGGTCTGTTCAATTCTTTTATGTGAGATCTCCCAGTGATCTCTTAGGATCACGGCCAGCCCTCCCCCCACTCTGTTACCTGCCCGATTAGCTGTAATTATTCTATAACCTTCTGGAATGGCCAACAGTATATCAGGGTTAGAGCTTTCTCTTAACCATCTTTCAGTGAGAAACATGAGGTCCCAGGTTTTTGACTCAAGTGTAAGCCAGATGTCATCCCTATGTTTGGGGAGGGATCTACAATTGATTAAACATGCATTAATATTGGGCCCAGTTGCTGGCGTGTGTGCTTTGAAGGACATTGCCGTACTTTTGCCCTTACATCCGCTTCTCAGGATCCGTCCTTTACCAAGTGCAAAGGAGCATGCCTTACAACACAGCTCCTGGCCATGTCCCTCTGATTCCAGAGTACATGGATCAAGACGTGTTGGCCGGGTGCAACCTGCCGAGGACAGCTCAAGCAGTTGATACCTTCACCAGACAGTTCTTGGTGATGGATCAGGAAGGGCAGCATGGCTGGCGCTGGACGCGGGCCGGACGTGGACGGGCGCAGATGGGCTTGCCTTTGGCGCGCCGAAGGCACGTCTGTTGTCCCATCCGCTTTAAATGGGAAGCGCGCGTTAAAGCAAGCTCCGCCCACTCCAGCGTCAGAGTGCAGCTGAGCAGAATGTTGCTGCCAACCCTGCCCTCCACACAATCGGCAGCCTGCCGCGGTGGACCGTGAAGAGTGGCAGGTAGGATGCCTCACCAACTGTGCAAAGTGCAATCAAGTTTAAAAGTTTAAATTTATTTACTTTTTTAAAAATATTTTTATTTTGTTGATGCAATTTTGTTTGTTTTTAATTTTGAACTGACTGGAGTGAGAATAGAAGATTTTACCCCTCCACAATCCAACACTTTCTCTACTGTTGCACTCATTGGAGTGGGAAAAGTAATTTTTATCCCTCTGCTATCCAACACTTTCCCTACTGTTGCACTCATTGGAGTGGGAATAGTAATGTTTACCCCTCTACTATCCAACACTTTCCCTACTGTTGCACTCACTGGGGTGGGAATAGTAATTATTACCCCTCCGCTATCCAACACTTTCCCTACTTTTGCTCTCAGTGGAGTGGGAATAGTAATTTTTACCCCTCTGCTTTCAAACACTTTCCCTACTGTTGCACTGACTGGAGTGGGAATAGTAATTTTTACCCCTGCGCTGTCCAACACTTTCCCTACTGTTGCACTCATTGGAGTGGGAATAGTAATTTTTACCCCTCCGCTATCCAACACTTTCCCTACTGTTGCACTCACTGGAGTGGGAATAGTAATTATTACCCCTCCGCTATCCAACACTTTCCCTACTGTTGCACTCAGTGGAGTGGGAATAGTAATTTTTACCCATCTGCTATCAAACACTTTCCCTACTGTTGCACTGACTGGAGTGAGAATAGTAATGTTTACCCCTGCACTGTCCAATACTTTCCCTACTGTTGCACTGATTGGAGTGGGAATAGTAATTTTTTCCCTCCGCTATCCAACACTTTCCCTACTGTTGCACTCACTGGAGTGGGAATAGTGATTTTTACCCCTCCGAGGCTCCGAGCGACCGAGTACGATGCAATTGAGCGCTGACGGACTCGGGTCGCTCGGAGTCCCATTGAAGTCTATGGGAGCCTGTTGTACATAGCGTACATAGGCTTCCATAGAGAAAAAAGGTAGGTCGCAGAAGAAAGCGCCCCCTGTCGCGGGGACGCCTCGGTGCCGGCCGCCCCGTGCATGCATGCAAGGGTCCCCCCCAGTGACCAAGTCGTAGGGCTATGGTTGAAGGGAGGCCCGCTACGGCCCCCCGAAGTCTGCTTCCCAATGCTGTCTCGAGTCGGAGGCTCCGACTCGATCTCACTGCTCGACGCGCACATCGTACTTGGTCGCTCGGAAAACAGCCCCATTGGGCTGTGCGCGTCGGCCATGTCGGAGTCGTCTGGAGGGCTTTGCTGACGGGTATGAGTCGCTCGGAGCACCAGGCTATATTCGCATCGTACTTGCTTGCTTATATAGCAGTACGAGTCGTCCGGAAATCGTGCTTATGACTCAGACTCGCTCCTGACAGATGCCGTCAGAAGCCCTTCCGAGCGAGATTGTAATCGGCCCCTTAGTGCCTTTTGTGGTCCAGCCAAAAGCACAGCTGTAAGATAATGTTGCCTTGATGACATTTCATAGCAGGACTCCATTAACTCCATGGGTCTGAATGTCCCCTTGCTAGTTGCTAGCTCTGACCCAGTACTGAATAGGGAGAGGAAGTCCTGGCAATGACACATGATTGAAACCTGATCCTCAACTCATTGTCAGCCCTCACAGCTTCTTTTTTTTTGTAACAAATTTTATTGAGTTTTGTTGCGTATTCAGTATCAAGTATGTGTAATATGTCATAGTACATTTCAGTATATTACATTGGGCATATTATGACATACATTATTAAGTTACATGCCATGTTTAAAGCAATGTGTATTCTTGGGTATACAATAGATAGCATGTCTGGGATCGTTGAGACTGCCCAGGTACTGTCATCTGCTGTTTCGATAGAGTCTGTATCGGATATTGTTAAACTCTGTTGATTTATACCATTGATAACAAAACCTGCACCCTTAACTATCTAATGGGGCAAGCCTTGTAACAGGCAGTTTTTGGAGCAATTATAGGGAATTGACTACTTGTTCCTGATTCTCAGGAACTTACTTTGGGTAGGCGTCAAGTTTGTGATATAGGAATGTTGCGAGGTGTACGGGTATTCAGTGGAAGCTCTTTGCTGTCTTCGCCCCTTCCCTTTTCTTGGCTGCTCCTTTCTATTATGTGTGTTGCATTGCAGAATTAATTTACGGGTGTTGCTACCTGCATATTCTCATGCCTATGGGGTTCAGTCATGTCCAGAGCTTTGAAGGATTCCAATAGTGTATCCCAGTGCATGGTGATGGGAATTTTGCGTTAGCCCCATCTTTCCTCCCTTCGTATTGCCCTGCTTTCTGCCAGTCCCCATTGTTCTACCTCTTCTTTCTAGGTTGACACTGTTGGTGGTCTTGCCGATTTCCAACGTCTTGTAATGAGGATTTTCGCGAGTATGAGCGCTAGGTCTGCAAACCTCGCTTGCACCTTTTTATCCTTTGGGGCGTGGATAAAGACCTAATATACAGCTTTCTGCTGTAGTTCATGTATGTCCACCTATCACCTCCCGTAGTGAGTGAGCTATCTGTGTCCAGTAGGCAGACATGGCTGGGCATGATGACAGCATATGGAGGAAATCAGCGTCTTGTTCTATGCACCTAGGACAGTTCGCTGTCACCGTGGAGAACATCACATTTAATCTGTGCAGTGTGAGGTATGCTCTCTGAGTAATCATGTATAAATTCAAAGTGGGAATTGCAGGAGACCGCTTTACGGTATGTGAGAAGGGACATCCAGTCTTTGTCCATGAGGTCTTTACCAAGGTCCGCATCCCATATAGGCTGTAGCCAATCTATGGGAGTATATGCACCCTTATGCCCTGTTATAGCCATTTTGTTAAGTGGCAACCAGTGCCCATTAAAAGGAGCAAAGGTACTAACTTGTGTGTTGGTGTTTCTAGTCCCTCAGGGGCCCATACCTGTCTGATGTATCATGTTATGTTGGCATGTAACAAAAACAGCGTTTTAGTGAGACCTTGTTCGTGGATGAAATCCGTATGGGTCAGCAGGTAGCCCTCTCCGAATGGCACTCTGACAGTAGTCACTCAGTCTTGCTCCCATTTAGAGAGCCAATGGCGCGTTAGACCTCCCGCTAAGGTAGGGAGCCCCAGCAACGGAATGTTAGGCGCATACAGTATGGGGGACGCTGTATATTTTAGTGCCTGGTTCCAGTAGGTAAGTGCCACTCTCAGTAATGATGGGCTTGTGGGTAGGTCGGTCCTCCAAGGACACAGTAACGTATGTAGTGCATCTCGTGCAATCATGTTAGGGGTGTATGCTATTTCTAGTAGATTGTGCCCAGCCAACCAGTAAGCCAACCATTGTAGTTGGCTTGCCATACAGTAGGCCATAAAGTCAGGGTCTCCCATACCTCCTGAGTGTGCTGGCAGTTGGAGCTTTGATAAACTGATTCGGCATCTCCAAGTGCCCCAATTAGTTCTATTAAAATTTTATTCAACAATAAAAAATTTATGGAGGGGATCACTATTGGGAGAGTGGTAAAAAAATAGAGGCATTATACACAAGACCTGATTATGAAAGAACACTATATCTTTTCAAGGACACCAGGGGCAGTCTGACACTATCTCTGCCCATGTGCTAGCTTTGTAAAAATGCGAGTCACACCTGGTTTCCAGTGTTCAATTTTAAATTGTTTGTCAATACACCAAATAGCATTTCATCTCGCGAGAATAACCAAGAAGAAAAAATGTGTGAAAGGTCAGAAAGTCCCTCACGTAAGCATCACCAAGGGAGCTGCTGGTTGGTACTCACCAGTTTGCTCACGCTATCATCATTGGTAAATTTCATGACCATGAAGAAAGAAAAACAGTGTCCTAATTTTAGAGGTGAAGAAAAGAAAAGAATAGAGTCATCACAGTATTTTGAATTACCTCGGTGGCCTCGTAGCACCCGTTCCCCCTTCAGGCACGGGAATCCAGTGAGTTCGACGTCAGGGGGTGCTCTGAGCACAGCTTCCCTTTTCTGTCTGTGGTGCGGGCCACCGGAGGATCCTACGGTTAAGTCCCAGGGGGCACCCTGCAGCGGCATAGCTTGGTTGCGGGCAGCCGCCGGAGTTCTCGTTAGGTCACACCCGAGCCCCCTCCGCAGCCCAGCTCACCTCGTGGGTCTCACTCTCACTGCTACAGGCCACCGAGGCCAGGAGCAGTCGTTGTTGCCTATCCCAGAGGGTGGCGCAGCAGACACTGGATAACTTTGTGGCTCTTGTAAATGTGACAGGAACCGCAGTGCCACAATGAAATATGGCAGGCCGCCAATGAATGCACGACCACACTGTACTGGGCTCGAATGGGCCGGAAGTCACGAGCGACTCCGGCCCATTTATTTATGCTCTCTGGCCACGCCTGGCCAGAGAGTGATACATTGTGCAGAGACCCTTCCGGGCCAAAGGTCTAGGGCGCGAGGTCTCTAAAACACTAGACCGCTACATCCCATCCCAAATCAGTCTTCAACAAGATTAACCAAAATGTTCAATATGCAAACTCTGCCAGTCTCTGGTTCGGCCTGGGGCTCGGCCTCAGATTATATCGCCGTTGTCTCAACCCTTGACTCACCCTTGGACTGGTTACTCCTGGGCTTTCGGGACCAGGTGTTCGGTCGGCCTCTGGACTCAAGGGTGTCGTCGCGGGCTCTCTCCGACTCTCGCCAACCAGACACAGTGTCAGCCATTCGTCAGTGACTTCGCCTTCCGCTTGCTGGTTACAGCCTGGCCTCCCCGTTTCAGAGACTGGAACCCTCTTAAACCACGAGACATTCCTAGTGATGGTCTCTCCATCATTCTTGGCGGTGACCGCCGTTCCCCGGGTCTCCACGACTGTCCACAGTCCGGGTTCATATGTGGTGCGGAACTTCCCTCCGCCGCGGCGGTTTCTCACGAGAACAGCGCATCCTGGCACTATCACCCGAGGCCGTGCCCTCCTCCGCCTGCTGGCCTTTTCGTTGGTCGCGGACCTCCGAGCCTGAGTGTCCACTGGGTCGTAAGGTTCCGACGTCCAGTTATCAGCCATGGGTAGAGTGTCTCGCCGGGGCCCTGCTAGCATCAGCGACCACGGGGACCGCTGGGTGGTGCAGTGCGGAGTACTGCGATATTCCCGCAAGAATCTCTGGAGCGCCACTTCAGGGTCCACTTGATCTGCTATGGCTATTCGAAGCACTTTGTTTAGGGTCCGCATGACCCGTTCAGCTTCGCCATTGGCCTGTGGCCATTGGGGGGTGATGCGGTGATGTTTCACTCCCAGCTGGGACAGGAGCTCTTTGATTTTGCCACCTTGGAACGGGGGACCGTTGTCCGTCTTGATCACCTGTGGCAGCCCGAAGAGGGCGAACGTCTTCTCCAGTACAGGCTGCAGGTAGTTGAACGCTGTGGATGGGAGGACCTCTACAATGGGGTACTTGGTGTAGCTATCAATGAGGACGGCTGTTACACGCCCATCTGGAAAGCTCCCGAAGTCCAGGCTCACCCATGACCAGGGTGACGGCGCAGGCTCTTCTGTAATGATCGGTGCCGGGGTTTCGGGGTTACTGGTGAGCTGGCATGCTCTACAGTTCCGGACAACGGCTTCCACCGCTTCTTCTAGCCCCGGGAACCACACTTTCTCCCGCATTCTGGACTTCATCCTTCCAGTCCCCTGGTGGCCTTCGTGCGCCAAGATTGTTGCCCTTTCTTGAAGACTCGCTGGTATCACGATTTTTGATCCTCTCAGCACTACCCCGCTGTCTGCGGTACTCTTCTCTTCTGGGATCCTCCAGACTTCTCCTAACCGGGCACGGTCCATCTCATTCCACCCATTGATGTTGTGGAGAAAGTGTTCCCACGACCCTTTTCGCAGGGCTTCGGTCACTCGTTGCAGGATCACGTCGGTCTCCGTGTGTTCCTTGATCTCATCGGTGGTGAGGGCTATTGGACAGGCCCACTGGGAAATCATATTGAAGTAGTCCTCCGTTTGACGTTCCTGATCGGAATCTTCTTCCGCGGGATCCGAAGGGTGGCGCGAAAGGAAGTCAGCCGGGTTCTTGGCACCGGGCCGGTATACCAGTTCCAACTGATAATGCTGAAGTTGTATGGCACACCGTTCAATCCTGGGCGGTGGGTGTGGTGATGTCCCTTTGAACAGTGGAAGCAGCGGCTGGTGATCCGTGATGACCTTGAAGGGATGCCCGCTGATGTACAGATGAAAGTGGTTGCACGCCCACTTGATGGCGAGGGCTTCCCGCTCAATCTGGAAATACCTGGTTTCGGTAGGTGTGAGCGCCTTGCTTGCATATGCCAGCGGGACCCATTTCCCCGGCTCGGTTTCCTGTGCAAGTAGGGCTCCCAGCCCGACGGGACTGGCATCTACTATCAGCTCGATGAGCCTGGTAGTGTTGAAATAAGCCATGGTCGTCTTCTCCAGCAACGCCGACTTCACCTTGCGAAACACCTCTTCTTCCTCTCGCTCCCACTTCCACACGGCATCCTTCTTTGTCAGCGCCTTCAGAGGCTCAGCTATGGGGGCTAGGTTTGGTATGAATCGCCCGCAGTATGTTGCCATACCTAGGAAGCTTCGCACCTCCGAAGTGGTCGTGGGAGCCGGGGCACGCTGGATGGCTTGTGATTTCTGGGGGTCTACCTTCACGCCTTCCTGGCTGAAGACATAGCCAAAGAATTCAATAGATTTTTTGAAAAACTGGCACTTGTCCTTGAGAAGGGTCACCCCATGGTCGGCAAGACGCTGTAGGGTTGCTCGAAGGTGACGATGGTGGTCTTCAATCGTCGCTGAATGTATCAGTATGTCATCGCTGACATTTAGTACCCCGTGGAGGCCTGATAAGACTTCCCTCACTGCATTTTGGAAGATCTCTGCAGCCGATGAAATGCCAAAGTTCAGCCTCTTATAGCGTCGTAGCCCCAGGTGGGTTAAGAACGTCGTGATATAACAGCTTTCTTCGGCTAGTTTCAGTTGATGATATCCGGCGTTGAGATCTAATTTAGAAAACCAGCGGGAGCCGTTGAGGTCTGCCAGGATGTCGTCAACGGTTGGTGTCAGGTGTCTCTCCCGCTTTATCGCCTGGTTGGGCATGCGCATATCAATACAAAGCCTGATCTTCCCTGGTTGTTTCGGCTTCTCCGCTATCACCATCGGCGATACCCATGGAGTTGGTCCGGTGACTTTCTATATGACGCCCTGTTGCTCAAGTTTTTGCAGCTCCTGCTCTACGAGTGGTCGTAGATGAAACGGTATGCACCGATGCCATAGCGCCACGGGCGTCACTGCCTTGTCAATGTGGAGCTTCACGGGTGGCCTCTTCGTGCTCCCAAGGCCTTTGAACAACTGGGGAAACAGCTCAAGGATATCATCAGTTTGCAGTGTCCTCACGGCATTGGCGAAGGTCACCAAGCCTAGATCTTCCGCGGTATGGCTTCCTACCAAGATGTCTGCCTCCCTGTCAACCACATAGAACATCGTGGTGATTTCGTGGCCTTCTGACTTCACCTGGACCGTCATCTTTCCTTTAAGGGGTAGCGGCGTCCGGCTGCCATATGTGAGAATCTTCACTTGGGACGGTGACAGCGCGGGTCTTTGGCTCAGCCGCTTGTATTGCTGGCACCCCATGACATTCACGGATGCCCCCATGTCGATGAGTGCTGTTACGGGTGATCCCGCGATCTCAATGGCGCACGTGGGCTGGGGTCGTCGCCTCCGCTTGAGATCGTTGGCGAACGAGATCAGGTAGCATTCTCCATCGTCCTCGGTGGACGAGTCCTCGAGATACTGTCTGCGTTGTGCTAGCGGCCTGGTCGCCCTTGGTGCCTCTGATTCTTCCAGTGTTAGGTGTTTCACCGCTTTGGACAGCGGTCTTCGGCTGGGTGCTCCTCTGTTCCTCATTCCTCCTCGGCATACGCTTGCGAAATGGTTTGGAATGCCGCATTTCGAGCATACTTTGCCTCGTGCTGGGCACTCTTCTGGGGGGTGTTCCTCCTTTCCACAGTACCCGCACTGGGATCTTTGCGTGCTTTTGTTCGGCCACCGCCCACGGGCTCCTCGCGGCTGCGTGCGCACCGCGTTGAATTTCTCGGTCTTCACTGTCACCGGTTGCTCTGCCTGCTGAGTGAGTGCGGCGTCCATGGCCGTCGCTCTGGCCTCCGACAGGTCGTGTGACCGTGCTAGGATAAGTATATCTTCCAGGGAGATGCGTGGCTGCCGGAGAATGAGGGTCCGCAGGGTCTTGTTGTGACATCCTTGGATTACTTGCGCTCGTACTTCCTTGGCCTGGTCATCCTCCGTACATGTGCTGGCCAATTCCCGTAGTCGCGCATGGAACGCATCCATTGACTCCCCTTCTCTTTGGCGCGCCTGTCGGAGCCTAAAGCGTTCGTAATCAGGATTCAGCTGAGGGTCAAAATGGGCATTCAGGGCCCTCACCGCTGCTTCGTAGTCCGCTGGAGCCCCAGTGTTAGGCAGGTGTGCAAATAGCTTGTATATTTTGTCCCCTGCGAAATGTAGCAATAGCGACCTCTTCACTGCTCCGTCCGTCTCTCTATTGGCGATAAAGTAATTGTTCAGCCTGCCAATCCAGACAGTCCATCTGGGGGATGCTGAGGCAGGGTCGATGAGCTCACTGAACGGAGGAAGCGCACTGACCTGGGAGTGCGGGGACACCTGCGGCGCTGCTGGAGGAGCTGTTTGCTGAGCTGCTTGCTATGCTGCTGGCGCCGCCGGGTTAGACATGGCGCTTGTTACCTCGTGGACCCTCTGTTGTGAAACGCCAACTGTTGCCGCAGATGCTCAATGTAGGACGTCACCACACACCTACTCTGCTCCCCTGGAAGGCGGAGGGATGGCCACCGTGTGTTGTAGCAGCCTTGTGGCCACGGGACCATACTCAGCACTTCCCTCAGGAGGTGGGCCACCCGGGCGGGACAGCGCCAGCTTTGCGCGGTGGTCGTATGCCCTTGAGTTGCAGGCAATTTCACGCTGATGGCCCGGAGGGTGTCACGGCGCGTGCGCGCCCCACGTGGTGCAGCGCGAGCTCTACCGGAATTCAGCCGGGAGCACCAGCGCCGAGGGCCACGTCTGGCAACTGCAGATGGCAGGTAGGCGCTCGGGAATGATGTTCGCGCCTTCCACGCTGCTGCGGACGCTGCTGGGCACTCGCAGTCAGGCTCACTCACTGCGCGAGGACAGGCAGTGCTGGGCTGTATCTCGTTGCATGACGGAGCTCGACCAGGCCGACGGGCCGGGAGCTGCGACGACAGCACTGGTGGATTCAGGCCGCTGTTTCGGACCCCCTCCCTCGTCGCCAGTGTAAATGTGACAGGAACCGCAGTGTCACAATGAAATATGGCAGGCCGCCAATGAATGCATGACCACACTGTACTGAGCTCGTATGGGCCGGAAGTCACGAGCGACTCCGGCCCGTTTATTTATGCTCACTGGCCACACCTGGCCAGAGAGTGATACATTGTGCAGAGACCCTTCCGGGCCAAAGGTCTAGGGCGCGAGATCTCTAAAACACTAGACCGCTACAGCTTTGTCCGTTGGTCTTAAGTCGCTGCCCTCTTGATCCCAGGGACAGGCACTGGCCATGAGCCGGCCTCCTCGTAGCTCTTCAGCATGCAGAATTCGGGTTGCTGATCGCACCCGCCACGCGCCTTCAAGAGGAGGGTGTTCAGCAGTGTCGGCGATGTTCCTCCCTGCACCCTGCAGCGCACCACAGGTCCTGCAGTGTCTGGAGCCACCACAGCACCTGTTAGCACCCAGGGGACATACAGGGCCGCTCACGCCACAAATTACATGGATCTGGCCTCACCCCCGGTGTGTTCGCAGCAGGGCTCATGCCGTCGCACAGATCTACAACCTTCGCTGGTAGGTGGCTATAATTCTCTTCACAGGCCATAGTTCTTTTGGCAGGTATTTGGTTGCGGCAGGCACGGTCTGGGCACAGGCCCATTCCCGGTCAGTGTTGGCAGTCGGCCGTCGCGCTCCTCTCCCGGTAGGCCTCACCTCAGTTGTGTTCTTTCTTGGGGCGCAAATCGGTACTTTCAGTGGTATCAATTCACAGCGCTGGATCGGCAGTGCATGTCAGTGTTAGTAATATGAAGGATGGCTGTTTATAGGCAGGGGGTTTGATAGGATTCACTCCCCCGACCGGGAGCTGTTTGTCTATGCATCTGCCATCTTTTGCAGCAGGCCATGCCCTCCCGCCCTCACAGCTTCTTCAGGTCACCACGGACCTTTCATCCACCAGGCATGTTCACACCTCGAACTGCACTCAGGTCCATACTCAGGTTCGCAATCAGATCCATAAACACCATCAGGCAGGACAATAACCCAGTGAGCTATGGCAGACAGGCCTCACACTCATGTCTTCTCTCTGACTCTCTCCCTGTTTCTTTCTGGTACCTAGTTGCACCAGTACCAACCACAAGCTGAATCAGTCAACCCCTTCTCATTCATGGTGACCCACTATTGGTACCCACTCCCCACACAGTGGCTTAGTGAACCAGGGACCTGGATCCGCACAAAAATAGAGAGCATGGTAGTGTGAAAATGAAGAAAGGCAAGACAAACAAAGTTGAGTCTGTGTGTTTTCATGGTAAAAGGCATGAGCATGTATGGCCACTTGCACAGTGAGAGAAAGGAAGGAGAGGAGAAAGTAGAAGTAAAAAGGACATTGTCATCTACATTAAGGACTGCATCTTACTGTCCACACCAGAACTATCTGCCCCCCAAATATGACTGAAAGTGCACATGGACAGATACTGAGGAACTCCTAGATGCAATTACAAACAATAGTTCTCCTCTATCTGACTACTCATGGAATCCTCATTGTACTAATTGTTCTTGATGCCATTCCACAAAAATCTTTCTTTTAGGTTAGCAAAGGAACTGCTTCTTTGTATTTGATAAGTGAGCCAAACCTTGATATTGTCATAGTTTTACTGTGACTAGCATCATAATGTCCTTTTAATAGGATGCTGTCAGTTAGGAGTTACTGAGATGCGGGTGTTCATGGATCAACAGCAGCCATTATTCTGAGAGACACAATCTCTTAGTTTAAATCTGTGATTAAGTTTAGACCAGGACAGAGGGTCTGGCATCACTCCCTTGGAGATAATATGAGAATGCAGGTAGATGCAAATGATCTCATGGCCCTGATCCAACCAGTAGCTTTCAACTCCTTTGAAGGATTATGATATTTTGTCCTGTTCGCAGAATATCACCTGTGGTGTACCTCACAGTACTGATTATACCTATTACCTTTTTATGTTTATCTAGTTCCTCTGTCTCAACAGATTTCAATGTTCGACATTATATTTTACAACCATACCTATGATGTTCAGCTCTAATTTAGACCAGGGATTGCGACTGACTTGGACCAAAAGTACTGCCTAGCTGATTTCCTTCGAAGTGTAACTTACTGGATGCATCTCAATTTTCTCACAAGAAATGTAGGAAAATCTTAAATCCTGTTAGTGGTAGTCTCATCATCCTCTGTTGAATTAGAGAACGTGTCTGAATTTCTGCAGGCTTTCCCAACTCAGGAGGATTATTTCATATAACATCTAATATATGTAACACCCATATGGCATGTTCAGCCTAGTAAGTCCCTCAATTACATGATAATTGTGCCATGTGTGAGTGCTTCAATATTACAATCCTTGACCATGTGGCGACCTCATCAATCCATCTCCCCAAGTTACGGTGTTGCCCTCCCAGTACAGCACCAAAACACAGCAGTAATAATGTAGACTCTATGGCGTTCTATAAACATGGATGTGAAAACTTTGCAATGAAACCTAAGAATATATATGCTATGTTTGCATGGCATGTGTGAAAAACATGACAAAGTTTTATAAGAAAACAACTGAAACTAATGATTTCAGTGTAAAGTGAAGAAGTACTGGAGAAGATGGTAACTCAAGGGCTTTGAAACTCAGAGTTGAGTGGTGCACATACTCTGGGCATGGTAATAGTATGCAGACTTATCATTTTCATCAGGCAGCAATTTTGTACAAGAGGCACCTATTTGAGAGAGTTGTTGTCAGGGAGAACATAACATTAAGGGGAAAGGTACAGAAATAGTTGCAGGAAGCTGAGGCTTCCATCACAGAGCCCATCAGGATCAGCTCAACCTGCCCTAATTTAGTAAAGTTTGAAGTCTAACCTATTTAAAAACAACCACTATATCACAATGCATTAACTATCCATAACCCAACTACCTCTCCAATGTTGATTTAATGCTCATATTTTACCCTGTAGAGCATTCTGCTGCCTTATGGCTAGGTTTGTGCTATAGAAATATCATATGCATACATGCTTGCATGCATTCATACATATATACATACATACATATATACATACATACATACATATATACATACAAAAATAAATATGCAAGTGGTTAGGATGCACAAAGGGATCAAATTTGGAAAACATGACCTAGTCAGAAATGTTTAGTGGATAGAAACTGATGAGAGTTTGGAGAACTGAGGAACTCTAAGAAATCCATAGAGAAGTAGTCTTTTGAAAGACTTGTTAGCCATTAACACATTGGATATGGTCATATTTTTGGAAGTCCAAAATAAAATATTTGCACTGTTGGTAGAGCTTTTGGGTCATATTACGAGTTTCGGGGTCCCTTGACCGTGGTACCCGCTGTCTCAGTCCAAATGCCATGAGCTCAGAAGTCTGACCACTGTATTACAAAATGGTTGAATTGCCTTTGCAAAGTCTGCAGCTGAACCGCAAACACCACCAGCCCACTCCGACAGCGCCAGCCGCAGAATTGGCCAATGAGGCTGTGGGAGACTCGGATCACAACTGATACCACTGGTCCAAATTAACCCTGGGCAAAGCACTACGCTACGCTCGCGTAGTTTGCGAAGTTTGCGCTACTTCGCACAACGCGAATTGCACGTAGCACAGTGCAAACACGCGTAGCGTAGCGTAGCGTAGTGCAGCGGTCATTTTGCTTGCTCGCGGTCCTCAACGTCAAGTTGGCGACCGCGAGCAAGCAAAATGACATCCCGGCGAGACTTTTTCTCGTTCGCGATCAGCAACATCTAGTTGCCGATCGCGAGCGTGGAAAATAAACCTCCCGGCGAGATTCTCAACGCGGGGAGGTCAGGTTTCTCATTGCGAGTGGTCGCGTATACTCGCGACCGCTCGCGATGAGAAACTACCAGTCCGCGTTGAGAAAGCTGCCGCTCGAGTAAAAATCTACTCGAGCGGCAGTAAAAGACAGCTCGCACTGTGCAAGATGCCGTTTTCAATGATTGCACAGTGCGGACAAGCATCCGGCACTGTGCAATCATTGCGAACAGTGCACTGCGCAGTTCGCTTAGTGCTACGCGTAGCTCGCGTAGTGCGAACTGCACTTTGCGTAGCTTCGCGTAGCGCTACTTCGCGAACTACGCCCAGGCTTAGTCCAAATGCGAGTTTATTTACAGCTGGCGTGAGCATGGCGGTCCAACCACCACATCTGAGATGTTGGAAAGGGAGATATATAAGGCTGAAACTCACCTCTACTCACCTCTACACGCCCACCTCTACTCACCTCTATACGCCTTCTATCATCATGGAGCCTATTAGACATGTACTGCAACTGCGGTACCTGCTCTACCATGTTCAAAACCCAATCTGTCTCAGGGAAAATCAGCGGTAAGTCATACAACCACCAGTTTCCATAGACTCCTCTGCAAAACAGTGCCCCACCATGGACCAGGCAAGGGAGATGGTGTCCCTAAGTAATTTACATGTTTACAGGGACCATGTCTGGGATTGTTTCATAACAATAATCAAAAATACATCTGTAGGATGCCCTCCTGGGCCAACACACTGGTACTGCACAGGCCCACTGTACATAAATGGACATATGTTTGCAAATTATATGCAATGATAGTGATGTGTGCATTTTTTTGTGTTCCACAACAGCACCTCCTCGTCAATATCTGTGACACACTTCTTTTGCCCTTTCTCACTTGTCTGCCATGTTACTACTGATCTTCACTGTTCATACACCTTACCATTTTTCAAGTGTTAGTAAAGTGAGATAGAAGTGACTACATCTACCATGAGGCTCTCTCACTCCAATTCTAACCAAGATTCTAGACTCCTTTTGCCCCTCCTCACCTGTCTGTCATGTTACTAGTGATCTTCACTCATCACGTAGCTTACCATTTCTCAGGTCTTGGTAAAGTGATATTGGAGTGACTATAACTACCATGAGGCCCTCTCGCTCTAACTCTAACCAAATGCTAGGCTCCTTTTGCCCCTTCTCACTTGTCTGCCATGCTACTACTGATCTTCACTCATCATGCAGCTTACCATTTGTCCGGTTTAGTAAAGTGAGATTGAAGTGACTTCAACTACCATGAAGCTCTCTCACTCCAGCTCTAACCAAGATTCCACAGTGAATGTGACACACTCACATTGCACACATCCAAGGTCCTGTTTAGATGTCAAAAAAATATCTGTATGGATGTGTGATTAAAGTGAAACACACCTTCTCTGCTACAACTCTGTATTGGACTCTCATGCATCACCCACATGAAAAGGCAATCTCAGTCGATGGGATTACATAGAATCAGTGTGAGAAGCGTTCTAAGGGCACAAGGGAAACACTCTCTGCACGATAGCTATGCCTCTATCAGGGGGAACCATGATTGGCTGGGGCCCTGGGGCATAGTACATTTTGCACATGTCTGACAAACTATGTGAAATGGACCTGGGAACTGAAGTATTTCAGGGACAACCAATAGCATTACCAAATGCCATGCTCGTTAGGCAATGGGTAAGTGCAACTTATGAAAGCAAACACAGCACTAACAGCATATGGCGCACATCTAGATGAAGTAGCTGCAAAGTACACACTGCAAAATGGACACATGTCCATGCAGAACTCCACAAATGACACCTTCTATGTCATAGGGAGAAGTGCAAGCTAAATGATGTTGACATTGGCTAGGCCAAGCTGAAATACTCACCATATAACATGTCACCCAATGCAATGTCTGCCCCATTAGGACATCATCCCATATAGACTTTCATTCAACAGTTCCGCTTGTCCTGTGTAACTCCAGCTATGGCTTCAAGGTCACATCATACTAAATACTTCGACTGGATCAGCAATCAGGGGTGAAATAAACACAATTGTACTCACACATCGCTAACTATACAATAACAATAAATAGTCAGAAAAGTAATGGCTGTAACCGATTTCTTCAAAAGTAGGAAAAGTTTTATTGAATGGATGAAAAACATCCTGTAAAACAAAGACCAATGGCCAGTCCATATTAGCACACTGTGCCACAGCACAAGGCTGTGCCACCAAACTTGCCCTTTCTGACACTGCCAGGGAATCACCTCACAAAGGAACATCCATTGGGCATAGCAGGCACCTTGAAGATGGAACTTAGGAAGGGGGACAGAGGCGGAGTAGAGTGGGAAGTGGAAGGGATTGGTTTATCTTTGGGAGTGGTTTTTATGTTTTTCTCTTTTTAGGTCTGGGATTAGGGGGGGATGGTTTTTTTTAGGGGTGGAGTGGGAATTGGAAGGGATGGGTTTGGGTGTGGGTTGGGTTTTTATGTTTTTTTGTCTAGAGAGGGCTCTGTAAGTGGTGCTGTGGTTCCTTGGGGTATGCTGGAGGTATGCTGGGGTGGTGGGGTGGCGAGCGAGCTGAGTGTCTGCCGTGTGCATGTATGTTTGAGCTTTTTGATGCAGTGCATTTTTGTGTGGTGCTTGTGTCTGATGAAGTGTGTGCATCCTTAGGTGTCTGTGTGCTTGGGAGAGGAATGAGAGTCAGAAATTTGGAAGGGGTAAGGTGTAGGAGTTGGGGTGGAAGGTTGGGATGGGTGGAGGGCTGCCATGAGGGAGGAGGCCAAACCTTGAAAATATTTCTGTAGGCCAGACATTGCAGTGTGGCCAACTTGTGGGGGGACAACAGGGAGGGTGGCAATGGATATGGGGATGGTGGAAAAGGATGAAGGTAGAACTAATCCTGTTGGGTCTTACACCACTCAGGAGTGTCCACTGGAGGATGACTCAGATAATGATAACCTTGAGCTGATGTCCTCCGGGGCACTCCTCACACCCTCCTGGTCACTGGGTCCCTTTGTGTCTGACGTCTCATGTCTGGAACCTCTGTGACCAGCTGTGTCCCTACCAATATTGGCCCCTTCTCCTCTGCTTGCCCTGAATGTATTGGAAATGACATGTAACTTGGGTTTATTGTAAGTGCGTTTCCACATCTGACCACAACAAATCAACAGAAAACATTGGAGAAGTCCACATATCACATCACCTTTCGTGGTTCCCTCCATAGGCTTCAAATCTAGCATGAACACATGCATTCATGCTACTTAACCTGCAAACAGTTGGGTCCACTCATGTCATAACCCCGGACAGGCCCAAATGCATTGATGGAATTGTCTACACTCCATCCTTATGTCCATACTAGGATAGTTGATCACCTTGCATATTTTGGCACTTGTTGTATACCATTGTAAAAAGATGTAACCAAATAGGATGGATCCAAGTGTGAGATTTACACAATGCTCATACAAGGCCCAGAGTCAAACAAAACTAACTATTGCTCATAACACATCATGAATCAATGTCATGAAGGTCACATTTTTTTTGTTGCATTGTCTTTATTGACTTTCGTAAAGAGTACAAAAAGAGAGAAGCAGCGGGGAGAGGGCACAAATATCCCCATACTGTGACATATTAACAAAGTTATGTATTTCCATATACATTGGTGGAGACAAATAGAGAGCAAGTGCAGTATTGATAGGTATTATACCATCACAAATACATTAATTTCAAATCAATTTTGTCATTCCACATCATGAGTATTGTCTCCAACTTTATTAACAAATAACCATCATTTTAAGGTCAAGATGGCCACCGAGTAGGAGCTCTTCCCCAGAGCTCCTGGTTGGGGATTACCTTATCGGTAGATATCCCTTCGACAACCAGCCATCCAACCGCAATTTTCACTCATTATCCGCATGCGACATTCAACACTTAGAATCTGAGTTTGGACGTCAATTACTTGCTGCGGAATCGCTCTCCCAGGATCAGTAGAGCATCGACGACTCGTCTGCCCCGATGCTCTTGACAAACCTAGCCCACCGGATCGACGACACTCGACCCTTCACTGGAGAAGGACCCGTGGAGACTGATCCTCGGCTGAGAAGTCCCCAGCCGGAACAGAGTGAATTCGCCCTCCACTGCTGCCACCTATCTTGCCAGACTCTCGACTCCGATCCGCTTACTTTGCCGGCCTGCCCTCCTGGGGCATTCCTCTTTGCCTCGCCTGTGGTGGCCTCCCGATGAATCAGACCTGACGCCCCTGAGGCTGATGCTCGCTGCCTTCCGGGCCCTCATCGTGGTTCGAGGGGGGCTGGATGTCTGGTGCCGATCTGCCCGCCCGCCATGCTTCATGAAGCCCCGGTATGTCGCCAACCTTGCTGCTCTCCTGACCTCGACGGTCTTCGGGGCCCACCCACCCTGGGTCCGTCCCGGTGCCACTGTGACCATCCGGGTGCTTACTGGACCGTCCCGGGCGACGGTGGCAGGGCGGCCCTGCATCCGGCACTGCCTGCCTGCTTCGACTGTTTCGACTGCCTCGAGCTAAGCCCGCTGGGGAGCGGTGGATGAGCTCGCGCTTGTTGTTTCCCTTCTGGTCTTTTCAGCCCCAGAGACAGCTGCACCCGTCATCTGCTTCGACCCCTGACCGGTGTCCTGGGTCTTGGTCTGCTTCGGTTCTCCCGCCTGCTATCTGCCCCCCTGCCCAACTCCACGATACTGCGCCCCTCGATCTTCAGATGGCTGGGGATGATTGCTTCCTGCCCGCCCGTTTACACATGGACTACCATGTTGGGTCTTTGCCGGCGGGCTTGCTTTTGCTCTTAGCCCCTCTCCCCCCACCAGGAGCCGGCCACCCTCGAGAACGACTTCGTCATGAGCAGGACTCTGACAATCTGATGATCTGACGATGTTGTAAGGCGTCGCCCTGACCTCCCGTGACGCTCTGTTCTCTGATTTGCTTTTGCTCTGACTCTGCTCCTCTGGGCTTGTAGTTCTCTGTTGCTAATCGTCGCCCTGACCTCCCGCGATGCACCGTTCTCTGCTTTGCTTTTGCCCGTATGTTGGTCCGCAGTGCCTGTTGATCTCTAACCCCGATGGTGAAAACAGTCGTCCGGTCCTCCCGCGATGCAACGTCCTCTGTCTTTGCTGTTACTCTTGCCCTACTGTACTTGTTGACATCTGAGCCCCCCAGTCCCCCTGCCGTCAACCGGCTGCCACTGAGAGGGTCCCTGTAGCCCTCGGTCACCGGCCTGGGAGCTAATTTGCCCGTGGCCGCTCCTGCCTCCGACTGCTGAGGGAGTCTACGGAACGCACTCCCCCGACGCAAAGAGCTGCCTGGTCTCGCTCGCCTCAGGCCTGCCGATTTGAAGGTCACATTTAGCGAATTACCACTCCACGAGGTAGATGGGGTAAGTGCCAGCACATTGATCTCCTTCACTGTAATATCACAACCCTGAAGTTTCTAAAATGGCCGCCCCCTGCTCATCTTTGAAATAACCTGAGCAACGGTGTATCCGCAGGCCCTTAGACCTCCCCGGAGACCTCCCTCTCCCTCAGAGCTCCCGCTGAGCTCCAACATGTTAATAACATGATTGCTGGAACCCTTGCTATCTCATTATCCTGCATTTCAAAAATGGCCGCTATCTGAACATCGGCGCATCAGCAGGCCCTAAGACTTCCATTGAGTCCTCCCTCTCCCGCTGAGCTACCGCTGAGCTCCAACATTGCGATAACATGATTGCAGGTCACCTTTCATCGCTTAAACCTGAATCTTCTAAAACGGCCGCTCCTTGATCAAAGGGGCTTCCGCAATCCCATAGACCTTCTTGGCGACTCCTCTTGGCTCCCCTAGTCACACTTGGCAATGGCACAACCCTAACCTCTCTCCCTCATGTAAAGCAATTTTATCTAGGCTTCCTCTAGTCATAAAGGTCAATAGCTCAACCCTGCTCCTCCGGTTTGATCCGATAGACCACAGCTATGTCGTGGAAGGTGACTATCATTGGCCTTCTTGGAATCCCACTCCCTTAACTAACTGCACCCCTTTAGAGGCCATATTACTGCTACTACTGCTATTATTATTACCATTAGCTGTAACGTTAAGGCTTAAGGCCCTCTACTGATCCCGGTTTGCCTTACAAGACACACCCTCATTGTGGAATACACACGGGAACCCTGTACACCCCAACCTCTCTTCTAAGCCGCACAACCTACTCTCTATCCATCATGCCCTTCCTCGCTCAGTCCAGAATGGACCCCAGACTAGAGAAGTTAGGTACGAATAGCTACATAATTAAATATCCGACTAACCTCTCCAAAAACGCGATTAAAGCTTTGAAACATAGACTACTCAAAGCTAACCCTGAAACCCTTATCTCTGACCCCTATTTCTGCCAAAATAAAGGTGCAATAACTAGAGACCTTATCTTTTACACTAAAAGAAGAGCTCAGTGGAGAATGGAGCTACACTCTTTACTCAGAATCGCCTCGGCTAAGAAGTTTCCTCATGGTCTTAGACTCCTGGCCGTTACGTCACCCACATTTAGAGCAAATGCGACCATTTCCATCTATAACAATGGGATTATACTAATTCAGGCCACAGATCGCAACCTGGGCCTCTTTGATGACAGATTCGCCTTCATGGACCAAAGCGACACCCCTAGTCACTCTAGAAACGTCCATCCCCTAACTCCGACTCAGGCCCACCCTGATCCCTCTCTAGAGTGCCACAACCACCCGATGTTTGCCCCACTTTCCTCGATCAACACTCTCAGGGCCGCCCTGGCTCCACCAAACCTAGGCGCCCCAGACTCACCCACTGTGCCCCAACCTGACCTACCACAGGTCCACATGTCCGTAATGCGGGAGCATTTGTTATCCCTAGCTCCGATCACCTCACCTACACCTCCCCCACTCCCTCGTTCACTAGCTCTATCCTACATAATTCCATCTCCCCACAACTGACCCGCCCACTCTCCACCAGGAATTCAGCTCCCCCTAACATCCCTCCCAGCACCCACTCACTTTGCTCTACCATACATCAGAGATGGATTTCTCCCTCTGATGATGTCCACCCTCCCCTGCGTCCCCTGGCCTTGAACTCACCCACCCCCTCCCTAGTGAACAACCCTCTTCCTCCCCTCCACAAGACCCATAATCCACATCCGGATCCTGCTGCTAAGCTCAAGGAAATAAACCAGGAACTTCTAAATCTCAAAATTATCATTCAAAATCTCATTAATTCCACTGAGGAGTTGGCCCTTGATGTCTCTTCCAACAAGACCTCGCAGGAGATCCGGCATATGATCCAACTCCACCATAATCTTCGACCTCCTTCCACTATGTTACTGAGTGACCACGGGCTGAAACCCCCAGCCCAGACCTGGAATACCACTCCCTACCCTAATGCCCTCTCTAGACCCGCCAGATCCCAAAATCAATTATCAGAGCCAGATATTCTCTCCCTCCTCGGAGCTTATAACGCCCCTCTTACGCCCATCCCAGTCCCTCCTAGAACTTCACTAACTGCCCCTTTAAATGCCCCTGGCTTGGCCTATCCCAATCAAGGGAGGCTATCCAAAGCATCACATCTAACCCTCATCAATCAATCAATCAATAATGTCACTTATAAAGCGCACTACATACCCGCGAGGGTCTCAAGGCGCTGGGGGAAGAGGGGGGTGGTGCTGCTACTGATCGAAGAGCCAGGTCTTGAGGAGTCTTCTGAAGGCCAGTAGGTCTTGGGTCTGTCGAAGGTTGGTGGGGAGGGTGTTCCAGGTCTTGGCGGCGAGGTGGGAGAAGGATCTGCCGCCGGCGGTCGTTTTCCGGATGCGGGGGACTGTGGCGAGGGCGAGGCTGGTCGAGCGGAGCTGGCGGGTGGGGGTGTAGAAGCTGAGTCGTCTGTTGAGGTAGGCTGGTCCGGAGTTGTGGAGTGCTTTGTGTGCGTGGGTGAGGAGCTTGAAGGTTATCCTCTTGTTGACAGGGAGCCAGTGCAGGTCTCTCAGGTGGGGTGTGATGTGGCTGCGTCGGGGGATGTCGAGGATAAGACGTGCAGAGGCGTTCTGGATGCGTTGCAGCTGTCTCAGGAGCTTAGCCGTCGTTCCTGCGTAGAGGGCATTTCCGTAGTCCAGCCTGCTGGTGACGAGGGCCTGGGTGACTGTTTTTCTTGTTTCGGTGGGGATCCACTTGAAGATCCTGCGGAGCATTCGGAGGATGTTGAAGCAGGATGAGGAAACGGCATTGACCTGCTTAGTCATGGAGAGGGTGGGGTCGAGGATGACCCCTAGGTTGGTGACGTGGTCGGTGGGTGGCGGGCTGTTCCCAGTGATGTTGGCCACCAGGAGTCGTCCCAGGCTGAAGGGTTGGAACCAAGGATGAGGACCTCCGTCTTGTCCGAGTTCAGCTTCAGGCGGCTGGTCCTCATCCATTCGGCGACGGCCTTCATTCCTTCGTGGAGGTGGGCTTTGGCGGTGTGAGGGTCTTTGGTGAGGAGAGGATCAGCTGGGTGTCTTCGGCGTAGGAGATGATGTTGAGGTTGTGCTGTCGGGCGACGTGGGCGAGGGGTGCCATGTAGATGTTGAACAGCGTTGGGCTGAGAGAGGAGCCTTTGGGTACGCCGCAGATGATCTTGGTGGCCTTGGATCGGAAGGGGGCGAGGCGGACGCTTGTGTTCTGCCGGAAAGGAAGGATGTGGTCCAGTCCAGGGCCTTCTCTTGGATCCCGGCGTCGTGAAGGCGTGTTCGTAGTGTGTGGTGGCAGACCGTGTCGAAGGCGGCTGATAGGTCCAGGAGGATGAGGGCTGCTGTTTCTCCGTTGTCTAGCAGGGTCCTGATGTCATCGGTGGCGGCGATGAGGGCGGTTTCGGTGCTGTGGTTGCTGCGGAAGCCGGACTGGGAAGGGTCCAGGATGTTGTTCTCCTCGAGGTAGTGGGTCAGTTGTTTGTTGACGATTTTCTCGGTGACCTTCGCGGGGAACGGGAGCAGAGAGATGGGTCGGAAGTTCTTGAGGTCCTTGGGGTCTGCCTTGGATTTCTTGAGTAAGGCGGTGATCTCGGCGTGCTTCCAGCTTTCCGGGAAGGTTGCTGTCTCGAAGGAGATGTTGATTATTTTCCGGAGATGGGGCGCGATGGCTGTACTGGCTTTGTTGAAGATGTGGTGAGGGCACGGGTCTAGCGGTGAACCGGAGTGGATGGTGTTCATGATCTCGCTGGTGTCCTCGTCGTTGATGTTGGTCCAGGAGAGCAGGCGGTTGGTGGTTGTGGGGGCAGTGGTCTCGGTGGTTGCCGGGGCGGTAGAGTGCCCAGACCCAACGCCAATGCTTTAAACATTAATAACCTCATGCAGCTCCCCACTACGCAGCCCTCGAACACTGACAACAAATCACACCTGAAATGCATGTTACTCAACGGTAGATCAGCGGTGAAACATGCCACGGACCTCGCAGATCTCATCCTTGCTCAAGAACTTGACCTCCTTATCCTTAGCGAAACTTGGCTCACTGACTGCTCAGGCCCCATCCTTCACATCCTAGTCCCTCCCAGCCACAACATTATCAGACTCGATCGAGCTAAGAAAACTGGAGGTGGCATAGCCTGTATCTACCACAATTCTCTTTCAGCAAAACCGTCCCCTTCAGCTAATCTCTCATCCTGTGAATATTTATGCATAGACATCACTATCACACTTAGACCCCTTTGCACCCTGCACATCTACCACCCATCAGGAAACAACCTTCCTCTCATTGAACAAACTATGGAGACCATCTCCTCCAACCTGGGCCGACACTGTCCCCAGATCTTCCTTGGTGACTTCAACCTCCATTGGAATGACCCGCACGATCAGGCGGTTAACACTCAAAAACTTCCTAACTGACCTCTCCCTGACTCAATTCTGTGACAGTCCCACGCACAACTTAGGCTCAATCCTTGACCTAATTATCTCCAATCCCAACTCCATTCATCTCGAATCTATTCTCCCCTGTGACTGGTCGGACCGTCACTATATCAACTTCCGTATCCTTAAAAGCTGGAATTCCAAAAGATCACAACCACGAAAACAAAAACAGTGGAAAAGATCGCTCCATAATTCAAACGTTAATGAGCTCATATCTCGCTGCAATATCTCCCTACCCCCGCCTACAAACATGGCCGACGTTCATGACCTCACTGAACACTATAACAACGCCATGATGTCTGCCCTGAATGCAACTTCCCCCCTCCAACTAAAAAGAATACCCATCAAAGACTCCAAACCATGGTTCAATGACAGCCTTAAAGCTAACATACGCAGCCTGAGATTAGAAGAACGCGCCTGGAGATCCTCTCCATCCACGGCTCATCTAAAATAGCTAAGACTAAAAAGAAGTAGATACAACAAACTCATCAGATCGGCAAAAGAAACCTTCTTCAAAGCCCAACTGGACAAAGCCAAAAATCGCCCGAAACGGCTATTTGAGCTGATTAAGCCACAATCCAATAACACTTCTATCCAATCTCCGCACATCTCCTGCCCCCAACCAAACTGTGATGCTGTTGCTGACTTCTTCCTCGGTAAGGCGAGTAAGATCGAATCAGATCTTAAGTCTGCTCTAATCGAACTCGCACCCTCTCCTGACTCCTCTTTACCCACACCCCCTCCCTCGCCGCTTTGTCTCTCCCCCAAAAACAATGCCTCTTGGAGTCAATTCACACCCCTCAATAACACTGCCATCCTCAACATACTCTCGACCCTGAAACCTTCTAATCACTTCAATGACCCCCTTCCCCCAAACTTCTTCAAAGAAATGATAGGATCACTAGTCCCGCTCTGGTCCAAGATCATCAACGCCTCTCTTCTTCAAGGTGAGATCCCTGACTGCCTGAAGGCTGGCCTTGTGCTCCCTATTCTCAAAAAACCCACGGCGGACCCTGAAGACCTTAATAACTACCGACCAGTGCTTAATTTGTGCAGGTGCTTTCTGGTGCTTAGCACCGGCACTTATTACTTAGGGCCAGCTCTATGAAATATCTGACAATTCATATGATGGTTGTCTCTCATTTTAGAACTGCATAATCGTGACAACAAACCCCCTGACGTTTCTCACCTGTGTGTAAACTTTTTTAAATTCGATGCTGCGCCGCGGCCGCCCTCCTTATCATGAGGCACACACACCACCAGAAACTGCGTGGGTCCCTGCCTCAGCGTAACAGCCTGGTGACAGGTCCAGCTAACATAGTAGTGCAGCACTCGTGCGTTACAAATGACCAATCACCGCTTGCAAAATAAAATTAGCCCGTCCCTCGTTGGCGTTGAATCTTCAAGTCAGGTGTCCTGACTCGGACCAATGCAGACTGTATCTACACTTTTCCTCGCCCCAGCATACTGCGCAGCCGCAGCTCAGTTAATCGAAGAAGCAAGCAGTCAGCAGTGTGACGGACTCGGGACTCTTGACTCGTGTAGATGCAGCAGGCCTCACGCCTCAGATTAATTAAAGGCAATGCCAGTAAGTATTTTATTTGGGTAACATACTGCTAGTAGTGTAAAGTAATGAAGCGTAAAATGTACCATGACAATTTTTTGTGAGATCACACGGTGGCAACGTGTGTCATGCTCACTGTATAAAACTCGTTAAGATGTTGTGTTTTGAATGTGATTCCCAAAGAGCCCGTCATATGCCATTAATGTCTCCCTTTCCCATGATCAGAGCTCTGACATGCTGATGGGAATAACTCAGCGTGGGCCCACCGTGAATGTTATCTTTGCTGCCATATTGAGAAACTGCAATCAGGTTTGGAAAAAAGAAAGCAAACCTAATTTCCCAGATATTGCTCTGCATTTCAACCTCCAAGAAAATATTGCATGCGGATCACCTCTCATCTTAGAACTGCATAGTTTGGGCAATTTTCCGCACAAATCGGTGACATTCTTATTTTTGTGGACAAAAGCAGTGACAGTGGGCGCGCCGCAAACCTTTTAAAATTCGATGCCTCACCACAGCTTCCCGCCTTATCATGAGGCACACACACAAACTGCCTGTCCCACAAGTTTATGTACCACTACCAGCTGAAATTTAATTAGAGGCAGTGAGGCACCCTTGGACAATTCTTAAGAAGCTGTTTCCTTCACTGATGTGATATGCCATGCTGTGAAGGACCCGCAAGACAGTCAAATGGCGGCACAGAAGGCGGGAGTAACCTAAGAGGGAGTTTGGCTGTTACATTCCCCTTCCTTATGTTACTGTATCACTGTATCTTATGAAAACATCTAGAATCTGCAATTTTCAAAGTCTTCGATGAGCTCGAGAATGGTGGCAGGTTCGGTATTCCTCCATCTGTCCAGAAATAATTTAGATCTGTCTTTTTCTCCACACTGTTTGCACCTGGCTCAGCAGAATATTTGCAACAGGCGCCTTACACATACCTGCACAGGGCCAGCTCTAGGGCGGCAGAGTGACCGGCGCTACAGCACTGGGCGTTGGCTTTGGGGGCGAGTGCGGGGGGGGCGCCATTTTCTCAAATATATGATGGTGTTAAAAGCACCTGCTACAGTGTTCCTTGCCTCCAGCAATTTTCCGGCTAAAATAAAAATGTCAATATAACTGGTGATTAATGGAGCTGATGGACAGAGAATCGAGCTTTGTCTAGTGGAAGTTTACTTTTGACGCATTATAAGGTAGCGCAGAGGGTTTATGCTTCAAAGCACGTGCACCATGCAGATCACAATGCGCGTGTAACATAAATAGTTCAGTGGGATACTGTTTTTGTGGGGAGATCCTTTTATTACTTGCAGTCTATAAGTTAAAATACTAATATAGAATATTGAGCTACTACCTGTCACCAAGAGCTGCATGTAGAAATGCATGTGAGAGAGTGCGTTATGGAGATGTAGGTGGGGACAATAGAGGAAGTGGGTGGAGCCAGAGGAGGAAGTAGGTGGAGCTTGGGAAGTGGGTGTGGCCTCCTAAAAAATATTTGAGCACCTGCACTTAATATTTTACAAATTCAATCACAAACATCCCTACCCTTGCAAAACTCTTGGAGAAATGTGTACATGAACAACTGCACAAACACATTGAGCAATTCCAACTTCTCGACCAATTCCAATCAGGCTTCCGCACGGGCCACAGCACTGAAACGGCCATCACTCATATAGTGGATGATGCTCTCACGCTGCTTGACCAGAATGAAACCTGCCTACTAATACTACTTGATCTCTCAGCTGCATTTGACACTGTCAAACATGACAATCTACTTAACCTCTTGGAATGCAGGATGGGGCTCTCAGGCACGGTCCTTAAATGGTTTGCCTCTTTTCTCAACAACAGAACGCAAAGAGTCAAATCCAATCAAACTCTATCCAACTCCAGCCCCTGCACTTTGGGTGTCCCCCAAGGATCCTCACTCTCCCCCACTCTCTTTAACCTTTTCATTGAACCACTGACTGTAATCCTCTAAGCATCCAACATACAATATCACATGTATGCGGATGACACCCAACTGTACATGAAAATATCCTCCCCCGAAGATATCAAGTCACTCAACGGAACCCTGCTCAAAACCCTAAATTGGCTAACCACCAACCACCTCAAACTAAATGCCCTCAAAACAGAATTCCTCCTCATTTCACCCACTAAGCAAACCCCCACTGTTCTGAAATATCTAAGCAACCTCACCACTCTCAACTGCACACCACACATCATTGACTCCACGAAATCACTGGGAGTGGTGCTAGATAAGAACCTTAACATGCAAGATCACATCAGAGCATCTACCAAAGGAGCGAACTTCCAACTGAGCATACTAAGAAAACTCAAATCCTACCTTCCCCAAGATGACTTCAAATCGGCGGTGCAAGCACTAGTCATCTCTAGACTAGAATATGGCAGTGCTACTCTATGCGGACTACCAAAATTCAGCTTAGCCCCCCTCAGAGCTTCACTGAATGCTGCGACCAGACTCATCACTGGTTCAAAGAAAACCAACCACATCTCTCCTGACCTGAAATCGCTCAACTGGCTTCCATTTGAGGCAAGGATCCACTTAAAAATTGCATGTATGCCCCATAGAGCCCTACACTTCAATACCCCACTCTACCTGAAAAATAAGCTCGAACTCTCCAGCTGCAACCGGCCCTCAAGGAGCACCAGCACACTGCTGCTTAAGCAGAAGAAATTTAAAAAACTGAAAACCTACAATCATACATTCTCTTGCATTGCCCCGAGAATCTGGAACTCCCTACCCGTGGAAACAAGACTGATTTCCTCAACATTTGCCTTCAAAAGGGAAGTTAAGGGTCTCCGAATGAACAATGCGCTGAACTAGAAGTTTTTCTCCCTCCTGCCGCCGATCTTGTTTAGCTGTTTTAGCTACTACCTGACATTTGTTGCAGCCTGTGTCGCCCGCCATTATGTCATTTTGTTCCTGTTGTATATTGCTTTTCTTGTTCCTGTTGTATATTGCTTTTCTTTCTTTTCTCCTACAGCTATCATACTATGTCTTCCACAACCCGTATGTAAAGCGCTCTGATACCCGCTTGGGTCATGTTCGCACTATACAAAACTTTAAAAATAAAATAAAAAATAAAATAAATAAAAACCAATAATAAAAAATAAAAAAAAAGAGAAAATAAAACCTGTCTCTTGTTGTCCGTATATGCACAGTGTATACCTGCTTTGGGGTTCTACCAGGCCTCCGCCTGTGCGATTGTGTATGCTTGTGTGCCAGGGGTCATACGAGGCAGGGGAGAAATCCATGACCGATATGATTTTTTGCTGTACTATTTGAAGTGAACCTAAGTGTATCGGTATGCATTAAATACTTATTCACTTTTGTATGTCGCACTTGCTCTGTGGGACACTACAGGAGTATAGTTTGACGCTCGGATCATGGTGTGTCAGAAGCCATGGTTTGCAGTTTTGAGTCAATGGCAGCTAAATGGTCTTGCCACTGCGTGAGATTTGTTGTTGTTGGGGGGTGTCGTGTAGCGTTATCTTGCTGGTTCATGTGTTCCGCGATCAGCGATCTCCCCAAGTCCGTGAGCCATATGAGTATGGCAGGGCCAGCGGCAGATTTCCAGGACATGGCCAGTCTGTGCTTGGCCAATCCCAGCGCCAGGTCCAAAAATCTGTTAAGGTTCTTACGGTAGGAATTTCGCTTTGTAACCCCAAGAATAAAATGTAGTGCCTGTGGCTCCACTGGGGACCCCGCCGCCTCTGTAAGTATCTCAGCTATTCTGTTCCAGTAAGTCCTAAGTTGAGGGCATGTCCAGACCATATGGGGGTATGTGTTATCTGTAGACAGGCATCTAGGGCATTTATCAACGGAGGTAGAGAACGTGCGAGACAACCAATGTGGAGTTAAGTATGTATGGTGTGGATAATTGAATTGTGTGCACTTCAATCTGACGTTGGTTGATATACACTTAGGGTGACCTATACACTGGGCCCACTGTTTATCAGTGAGGTCCACTGCCAAGGCGCTGTTCTATTACGTCCGCAATGGTGTCAGTAAGGGGGCAGGGTCAGGCCTAAGGGAATTGTATAGCACTGTAATCGCTTTTCTGCTCTGGCCATGGGTCAGCAGTGTTTGTAGAACCTTGGATGTGGGGGTTCAGCATGTGTGTTTCCCCACTCCCCAACAATTTGCTGTTTCAGTGTTGCATAGAGCAAGAAAGTCCCGGTGGTAGTACATAATCATCTATCAAATTTTCAAATTCACATAATTTTGTGTCGATGTATAAATCCCCCCACTTTTCGAGTCCAGCGGCGCGCCACACGCTAATCTCCGCTCTCTTAAGACAAGCACGAGAGCCAGGTTGCAGCTCAAGGGGTAAATCCGGTGCGTACGGTAAGGATCGATGAGCATTCAAAACATATCTCAACCAGCTGTCCCAAGCCGCTATCATCAGCAGGTTGCCCAGCTTTTTCTGTAATAATGTTTTGGTGCCTGATAACCATTCCAGCATGGATGGTTTTTGGAGCTTCACTGCCAAAGGAATCCTATTCAACGAGGTTACCATTTGAAAGCCATCCCATTGGCCATTGAAGTTGCGCTGCTGCATAATAATACTCATATTTGGGTGCTCCCAAACCCCCTTCCGAGAGGGGGAGGTATAGTTTCTGCAGAGCTACTCTGGCCCGAGCGCCACGCCAAATCAATGATATCAGGTGTGACTCTAGATTTTGAAAGGATTTGCGTGGAATTTGGTAGGGGATGGTTGCAAAAAAGTATTGGAATCTAGGGAGTAGTAACATTTTAGCGATGGCCACTCTCTCCATTCGGGATAAAGGCAGTCCAGTCCAGAATGGCAGAGTGAAACGAGCGTTAGTAAGGACTCTACCCAAATTACCCTCTATTAAATCTGTCCGAGAGTGATAAATCTGGACCCCAGATATTTAAAAGAATTAAAGGCCCATGTGAGTGGTGTAGTGGGCCGGAGCGTCCTCTGTGTCTCAAAGAGGTGCTTCATCTGGAACATTACTGATTTGAACCAGTTTAGTTTTAAACCGGATATTTGGGCATGTTCGTCCAATACTCTCAGTAAGCCCTGTAGGATCTCGCCCTGACCACGCAGATAGATCAGCGCATCTTCCGCGTAGAGAGAAACTATGTGCCATTGGGTATACACTTGAATGCCCCAATCCTGGATGTGGCTGTGAAGTACGCTCACCAAAGGCTCCATGGCCAATGCGAAAATAATGGGCGATAAAGGGCAACCCTGTCTTATATCACGTTGAATGTTAAAGGGAGGGGAGATAGTACACCCTGTCTTTACCCTGGCGTGCTGGCTAGTGTATAATATTTGTACCCACCGAAGGAAGTTGGGGCCCATACCGAACTTTGACAGGACTGCCATTAAGTACTCCCAGCCTAAGGTGTCAAATGCTTTTTCAATATCTAAGGAGGCAATTCAGGGCGTCTCCGCCTCCATTCGCGCCCACTCTAATAATTTAAAGAGCCGACGTAGGTTCAGCCCAGTATTTCACCCTGGAATGAACATGTTTTGTTCACTGTGTATCAATAACTGCACCACATCTATCAGCCGGTCTGCTAGTATTTTATTCAGAATTTTATAATCGGTGTTCAGTAGCGACAGAGGACGGTATGAGCCCAATTGCAATGGGTCCCTCCCAGGCTTTGGCAGTACCACCAATATGGCTTCGTGAAGCGATGGTGGGAGCGTGCCATGATCAAACGCCTCGCGATAGACATCACATAAGCGGGGTATCAAGAGCTCCGCATACGTCGTATAGAACTCTGACAGCTAGCCATCCGCCCCCGGTGTCTTATTTCTCGCCAGTTGTTTAAGCGTTTCTGAAATCTCAGTTTCAGATATAGGGGCATCTAGCGACTCATATTGGGATTGAAATATCTGCGGCAGTGTGGCGCATGCTAGGAATTGCTGGATTCCCTGAGGTGTGCTAATCACTGGGGCAGTATAGAAAGAGACATAATATTTGTAAAAGGAGTCATTAATTTGCTCTTGAGTGTTTACTAATTGTCCATCCATATTGTATATGGCCGTGATTGGAGGTTGCGAAGAACCAGACCTAAGCAGCCATGCAGGTGCCCTGCCTGCTTTGTCACCATCTGCATGTTGTCGGGCCAGGTATTGCCTATAGTCACGGGCACATAGCCTGTCCTGCACCTCTTTGTAAGCCAACCTGGCCTTGGCCAATGCTGGTGTGATGGTCGCATCAACAGGAGCCAAGAGTTTGCAACGCCTAACTTCAGACTCCTGGTCCTGTAGCTCTTTCAATATCGTCAGTGGGGAGCCCTATGCGGTTTTAATCATTAGTCCTCATAGGACCACTTTAAATGCATCCCACTCTATGCCCGCAGACGTGGCAGCCTGCGTTTTCTTGAAACTATGATGTGATGGACTGTGCCATGAACGTGCACAACGGTGCATCCTTGAGTGCTTCCAGGGGGAGACGCCAGGTTGGAATGCTAGTGCAATGTGTGCCCCATGACAAGTGTACCAAAAGGGGTTTATGATCTGATAACGTGTGAGTTAAATATTCTGCGGGTGATGCCTTAATCAAAACATCTGCCGAACAGTAAATTGCGGGTATCCTAGTGTATAAATCGTGCATTGGTGAATAATGTGAGTAATTGCGTGTCGTTGGATGCCTGCTACGCCAGACGTCCCGTAATTCCATATCTCTAGTCCAATCCCTCACATGGTTTGTCAAACCTATAGATTGTGCACCTGGTAGTGTTGGGCGCGATCTATCTAACTCCAAATCATGTACTCAGTTATAGTCGCCCCGCTCAGTACATTGGAGCCGACGGGTTACATAATAAGGAAAGGGTCATGGTTTGTAGAAACGCAGCCTGTCCAGAGTTCAGTGCATATAAGGAGACAATTGTCAATTGGGAGCCATCCAAGAGTCCCTCTAAGATTACATACCGCCCCTGTGGGTCCACCCAGGTGTATAATACCTGCAGGGGAGTTCCAGGTGCCACCCATATCAGGGTGCCCCTAGCATAGACTGAGTACGTGGTCCCTATCACATTCCTCTCCACCGCTTTTGTACTGATGTGAGGGTCTGCTGGGTGAGGTGTGTTTCCTGGAGTAGCACAATAGTAATCTGGTGTCTGCTCATGTTCCAAGTGAGTAAAATATATGCGTCACTCGTCATTATGGTCTAATCAATAGCAAACAGCAGGAGGAAAGTCCCCCAACCAGCATGACCAATCAGTATCTGATCCCCTCTCTGGCAGGTGTACCTCGGATTTTGCCTTGGTAGTATAGCATACATTGAGTACAGAATGTGACAATACGAAATGGACAGGTAGCAAATACCATTTACAATACCCAACTCCCCATCCCAGGCCTGGTTGCCAACGGGCAAATATCCAATTACAAACCAAGTAATGAGGAAGAGAATATCTGCGATACCATTGTAACAAAAAGGAGTGTAGGAGCAGAGAGAAAAAAGAAAACCATAACAATGCTGTATCAGCTACTTATTGTCTATGTGGGGGCGTAGTCGAGCTGCATTAGTGTCCGCTTAGTGGCTGCCATATCTGTGTGCGTTCGTCATATTTGTAGTTACAGTACACAGTTGGTACAACAGATGCACCCCATAGTGAGGTGGCCTGAAGTGGAGAATTACCCCCTGATGGAGAGCAGCCCAAGTTCCTTGGAAGACGCCAGGATGAATCATCCGAGTTCATCTGCTGTTTGCGGTGTGAGTGCTGGTCCCCCTTCCATCAGTGCTGAGTGTTGTGACTCAGTTAACTGGTACGCTTGATCCAGGACAGTATCCGAGTCAGATCCTGACCCGGAGGGCGAGTCCAGGTTACTGTGTTCTGCCTGTTTAATAGCCCCCACCTGTTCTCGTGCTACCTGATCTTTAGTGGGGTGTCTTGCCTGCGCCTTGCTGCGGCCTCCCAGCGCACCTTTGTTGCACCATTGTCGATGAGATGTCGCTGTTGGCGCCGGCGGGACACCAGCAAATCCGTTCTGCTCCACCCAGGACCAGGCTTCATCAGGAGAGTGGCAAAGAGTGGTTCTATCTTCATGTCGGATTCGTAAAGTGGCAGGAAATTGCAGTGCATGTTGTATTCCATGTGTTCTTAAGCATTGCTTAATGTCCATTTAGGAGGATCTGCGCCTTTGAACTGCAAGGGTGTAGTCAGGATATATCTGTACCTTAGCGTTTTCTATTTGCCATAGGCCATGGCCCAAGTGACTTGCAATATATGGTCTCTGTCCCGATAATTGAACAAACGCCCAACCACCGGTCCTGGGGGGGGGCACCCGGCCAGGGGGGTCCACCTGGCACCCTATGTGCACGTTCAACCGAGAAATATTTCGAATGTTTACCATTAAGAATGTCTGTTGCGAACCACTCCTCCAAATATAGCTCCATACTTTGCCCTTCAATGCGTTTTGGCAGCCCCACTATCCGCATATTGTTCCTACGGGATCTGTTTGTTTGCCGACATTACCGTGGGGCGTAAGCTGGCCATTGCCCACTCTGTCTCCTCAACTCAGCCTTTTAATTTCTTGTGGTCTTCTCGTAGGAATCCTACATCCACACATAGTGTATGTATCTTGGGGCCAAGTGTGGTTTTGATGTCTAAAATTGCCGCCATTAGCTCGTCGAACCGGTGTGCAAGGTCCGCATGGTCTGTAGGCTTAGTAGTCACCGTTTGTGTATCTTTATCCGGGGGAGAAGTCTGGTTTGCCGAGTCCCCAGGTTGGTTCTGTGTCCTGGCAGCTCTGGGCTTACCCATTGCACTGATCTGGTTGAGACGCCTTGCGCTCGACCTGACTCCCTGGAATTTACAATCTGGACAAGGGGCGGGCTCCCCTTAACTCCTGATGTGCGGGTCACCACGAGGCCGCTGTGAGGAATACTTTCTAAATGTCCACGTGTCCACCAAAGGGTGACCCTATCCCTTGTAATAACATATATCAAAGACGACCAGGTAGAGGGATCATGTACACTGGGCAGTGAAGACCGCTTAAGGCCTTATTCGGAACTCTCCAATGTCCGTTGTAGCGAGGTATTATTCGTCTCGCACAAGTAGCCTGGGGGGCCGCTACCACGTGTATCCGAGGTCGAGTGAGCAGACCAGGGGGCCCCAGGCGCACGTAGAAACCATGCAAGAATGAGCTTCTCACCTGGAAGGCAGTCCCTGCCTAGCTCAGCGACCCACAAGAGTAATTTCGAGGCGCCAGTATCATTCCCCTCGTGATATGCATGGCAGGAGTATTCCCCATGCAGGTAACACTGGTCACGATGGGTCTCCACTGCCTCGTCCCGAGGTACTCCAGCTAGCAACAAGCCGCATATGCCATGGTCTTTACATGTCAGGGGGTCCAAAAGCAGGAGCCCAGCGCCGTTGAGGCCCCAGGTGAGCAGAGAATGCCAACAGTGGCGATCGGCGGCACAAAGTGTCAATTTTAAGGCAGGATTTCAGGCAATCCACAGTCCCAGCATGCAAAAGAGATACGTGACCCCCTCTAAGTCATGGCGGGTCTCACCTAGCCTCTCCGCCGCGTGTCTCCTTCTGTAGCGGTGTCCAGCCCCCCCAGGGGGGGCGCCGAGGCCACAGCAGATAATGGGAAGAGTCAGCCAAGCCCCGTCTTCATTGCGCGCAACACCCGCAGAGTCTGCCGCGTGTGTCAGCAAAGGCAGGCTTAGAGCAGCTGCATCATACAAGGTGTACTGCCATCACCCAGATGACAGGCCACGTCGCGCCGATCCCATCCGTGGATCTGGGCACCTCCTCAGCTCCCCCCTTTCTCTGCTTTTGCGGCCACCCACCTGTGGCGCCGAACAGCCACACCAGTGCCCCTAGTCGGGACGGGGGACTTCGCCGCAGGACCCTGCCCCGCTGAGTCATCACCCGACCAGCTCCGCTCCTCAGTCGCCGGGTTGCACAGTTACCAGCTATTGGGATGTACCACACTGTCCGGCGGTGTTGCACCACAGCTATTTACTTGCAGGGCCAACAAACGGCCAAGGATTACTCAGAAACTTGAGCCGGCCTGTCGCGGAGCTCCGAGCTACACGTCCGCTCCCGTCACCATCTTGGCCACGCCCCGTCATGAAGGTCAAGTTGAACACCAATGTACCATCAAATAGTGTTGAAGCAGACTTCATGTCCATGCAAATGCTCATAGCACACTGATGACACTTTGCACTCCAAATTACATCATATATCCTTTACCTGAAAAGTCAAATGAAAGCTGTACACATGTATTTTAGCTATGTATCACATTTAGCAGATAAAGTTCCGGAGAACATTGAGTCCAAATATTTGGGAAATAGATACTCTGAATCCACACAGCATAACACTCCATATAGCCATATGAACATCCACAATCCTGCTTGGTACAGGTGATGACACCAGTCATAGATTAAATATCCACAAGACAATACACCTTTGAAGGTTTTGGGTGTCCTTGTACATCTATGACATGAAAATGTGGGGTCACTAGAGTCCAAATGGGCAGGCACATCACATCACTCTTTGGTATTGCATACTTAAATTGCCTTGTAAATATCAGTGTAGATACTCACATATGATCCCCACAGTTCTACATCTCACTCCCTCATGCATGTCACCAGTCAGTGAATGAGTGCTTTGAAACAGTATTGCAGATGAAACATCAACTGGCAAATGCACCCTGGCCAACATGGAGCCGCTAATGCTGATGGCATCTGTGATGTCTGCACTCTCATTTCACTGTATAACCAGTATTTACCAATGACAACTGTTGTACAGTCACAGTATGTACTGTGAACTCTATGTCATGTCACATGCAATAGGGTCACCATCATATGAGAGACAGTAGTGAGGGAATATCACTCCTCACACAAGCAAGACAAGTTGCCTGTGTAGTACAATTGTCACACAGATTTACTGAGAAAATGAGATGACTACTCACTTCACTCGGCCAGGTTGTCTGCTCAAAAGGAGAGAATTTAATGTGGACAGGACTCTGCTGTATTCCAGGCCAGAAAGACAATAGCTACAGCACAGCAGCATGTGCCTATTACCACACTTACACTAACAATGACTCATTTTGTGTGTGGCACATGGGCCACCACCAATATGGTTGGTGAAATGCCTGTCTGTAACACTCAAAGTTGGCAATATGACATGTATGACTCTGGCCAAGTCTCACCCCCATGTAGCTGCTGTTGGGCCCTCAAATGGCCATCAAGGTCTGGGTAAGCCACCGCCAGTATGCGTGCCATCAGGGGGATCAGGGTCCAGTACGAGCACCTTCTAATTTGGAATACATTCCCAGCTGGACTTCTGTGATCGTCCAGGTTCAGCACCGCAGGTCCTTTCACCTCTTTCTGCGGTGGGCACTATGCTGATTGAAGACCCCCAGGGTCCGCACCTTCTGGGCGATGCCGCTCCAAATGGCCTTCTTCTGATGAGCATCGACCTGTATGGTAACCCTGGGCGTAGTGGGTGTAGCGGGGCTACGCGGAGGGCCACGGAGTTGACAACAAACTCCGAGGAACTCCGTGGAGCTCCGCTACGCAACCCGCCTCCCACCCGCCTTATTAACAATGGATTAAAACTTAAATAAAAATACTTTAAAGTAAAGAAAACCCACTTACCTTGGCTGTGGCGTCCCCGGACTGCCCTCCTCCTCTTCATCCCGGTCTCTGGGAAAACTGCACGGGCGCGCGCGCAGGTGCAGTTTTCCCAGAGACAGCGATGACGTGGAGGAGGGAAGCCCGGGGACGCCACAGCCAAGGTAAGTGTTTTTTCTTTAGTTTAAAGAATTTTATTTAAGTTATAATCCATTGTTAATAGGGGGGGGTGGGAGGCGGGTGGCGGCCAACTCCGCTCCTCCGCATAGTCTGCGGAGATTTGCCTACTCTGCGTTCTCCGCGGAACGCGGAGTAGGCAAATCTCTGCAGACTCCGCGGGCGGAGCGGAGGTCTCTGCCTGGGGTTACTGTATGGATGCAATAGATGTAGAGACAGATTGTAACTGACAGTTTAATTGATATCTGTATGGTTGATACACATTTTATTGACACCTAGCACAAACATTCATCAAGACTCAACACAATACATGTGTCCATGTCAGATGCTAAGCACAACTAAAGCATGGATACACACTTTTGTGGTCATCTGATGACTAACCTCAACCATGGTCTCGACCTACTCTGAATGAGGCAGCCCACTAACATCATGTAGGCCAGGGCCATCCTACATGGAATGTGATGTGAGGTACCATAACACACAGCACACTATTTGAACCTTCTGAAGGGTAAACTACATGTGCATGACTGTCCAAACACCTTTACTGCCAGCCCCATTGCATTGATGCATATGGTCCATAGAGGCAAGAACCATAGTATACACAACATCCTAAGACAAAGCTCACAAGGTAAGTACTGACATGTGTGACACTGAGAGCTACCTAACTGGGGGCTGTGTGGACATATGGAATTCTTATATGAATATCCTAGTAAGTCAGAAGAAGTTTGTGTTGCTTGTGCCCATCACAGGACACCCCATTTGTCATATATGGCACTGTAACAGGGGTGACAATCAACATACCATTGTATGTGTTGTGTGATAGGGAATATTGTAGCCAAGCAGATGACCCACATTTCTAAATCTGTTCAAAAGTAAACCACTACCTACATTGTTCATTCTCAGATGTGCAATAGGCCTGTACAGTAGAAGCCACACTATTAGGAAAGTGTCAACAGACCTGTGTGAGTAAGGGGACAGTCATTAGTGACAGACACACATTGACACTGTGGATCAATGGAAACAAGTTTCAGGTTAGGGGATCACCTCAGTCACCATGTATCATATTATCCATGTAACAGCTATTAGGGCTACTAGTGGCACAGCTAACTCTTTCTGAGAACATCCATGGATCAGCAGATCTACATGGACATTACTCTGCATTAGTTCTCCTGCCACAGTCAGGCCTTGCTCTCTGCAGACTGAGGCTACTTATCCCATATGATACTCACATTTCCACCAATTCAATACAGAAAAGTGAAACTTCTACCCATTTCATATGCGAACATACAGTTGTGTCTCACTCTGAAGGGGGGTGAGGTATAGCTACCTCTCAAACAACTGTTTTGCAAAGTCTGATGTGGGGTGAGTGATCAGTGGGATGGTATACTTGGCTAACATCATCCTTAAATGCTTATAACAGTAAAAAGACTTGACTCATGGTGTGAAGCCTATACATAACAATGCTCATATACCATGATGTGATTTGAGAACTAATTGTAGCTGCTATGAACTTGAGCCCTACATAGAGATATGCATGTAACACAACACAAGTAGAAATCACCCTTATCACAAGTTCCAATGGTGGCCTTCTCTCCACAAAGGTCAGGGCCCCATAATCCATTACATGTGTGCCCTATGTAGCGACCACACAATGTATGCAATCAACATAATGCTTACACTCTGACACTCAGAGGCACATTGTAGCTATGGGAATAGAAAGGAAGCAGTGAAATGGATTTAAATATGTATTTGAGAAACATACCTGTTCTTCTGGTGAACCATAGAGCTGAGAATACAGGGGAAGAACCTCATCCACCAAGGCATTCAGCTCCTCTGGAGTCAAGGGACGGGCCCTCTTCCCTGTAGTGCACGCCACGATTGCTCCCAGGGGTGGCAAGCAGCAGATAAAATGGAGGAGGTGTTGATAGCTGCAGTGTCAAGAGGCAAGTGTGATTTTTTTCAGCTGCCGCGTTCATATACGCCACGTACGCGGTCATCAGCATCAGCGCATACAACAATTAGGCCGCAACGTCACTATACCCAATGTTAACCTATGGCTGTGTCCACCGTACATCCAACCGCGGTTGACTACTGCTGGGAGCGTACTTTCGACATGTCTATTAGTGAGGTCATGCATCCGCCATGTTAGCGGTTGGGAAAATTGTTTTGTTGACAGTTAAGTGCATCACCAGCCACCACTACAAAGGAGGGCAAACATGTTTACATTTGAAGTGTTCCATTTCCATGTCATTTCCAGCACAAAACCTCATCTGTGTAGTGCATTACTGAGTGCACTGGCAAAATGTGCATGGCGCACTGTACACCATGGTTGGAGGTATTTCACATATAATTTTATGCTACCCTCACTATAGTGGCAATTTAAATTGTCTGTTACAGACCTGTGAGGGCCACCTTGGGGATGACTGGTGGATGTTCAAGATTTGACAACGATGATGTAAAATGTATAATGCTTCATGAAGCATTAATGTTTAGACACATAACTTTTGCCTTACTCTTCACATGTTACTTTGCTCACTGTGACCAATATACATTTTTGTGTTAATCCTCACAGAGGTACCCTGGGAGATGGAGGAGATGACAGGCTCCAGTGTACTACCCATTTCCAGACCTACAGACCATGGAAGAGCAACATGCCATCCAAAAGTTCCATTTGAATCGCCAAACAATCCTGGATTCATGTCATTAGTTGGACCCTGACCACCTACCTCACATCACTTATCCTACATCAATCCCACCACTTGTTAAACTCATGTCTGTTTTCCATTTTTTGGCCACAGGCTCATTTCAATTCACTGTCACTATTTCAGTTGGAATGTCACAACCTATGTTCACTCGGGTACTCCAAGACATGGTAGCAGCACTTTTGCGACTAGTGGCCAGCGACATCCAGTTTCCCAGATGTGTCGATTTAGCCACTGAGAAGGTGAATTTCTATGCTTTTGGTCACATCCCACATGTGATTGGATCCATTCATGGCACCCATATTGCCCTAGTACCACCACAAGCCAGGAAGCAAGTGTACCACAACAGGAAGTCCTTCCATTCGATCAACGCGCAAGTTGTCTGCTTACCCGATTTGTACATCTCGAACGTCTGTGCCCGGTTCCCAGGATCTTCCCATGATTCCTTCGTACTGCAGAACAGCGCCATACCCCAGCTGATGTCACAACTACTACTGGAAAGGGCCTGGGTAATGTCAGGTAGTATGATCTGAAAGCGTGTAGGTAAATGATGCACTTCTGTCTATTTTCCATCTATGAGACTCAGGGTATCCCAACTGGCCATGGAATCCTACAACGACAGGGAAAGTCTGCTACAATGAGGCCCATGGAAGAACACAGCAGCCAGTGGAGAGGGCTTTTGCTCTCCGGAAAGCCAGATTCAGAGGTCTGGACAAGACTGGTGGAGTCCTCCTCTACTCACCCGGGAAGGTGTGTAAGATCACCGTGGCCTGCTGCATACGCCACAAGATTACCCTGCGACGGAACATACTTTACATTGCAGAGGATGTAGGCCATGAAGCGCCACCAGGGGAGGACCCTGAAATGCCAAATAAAGATGTTTATAGTGGTGATGAGGAAGGAACTGACTCGCATCAAGATCTCATCTGAAACTACTTCTCCTGAGTGTAAGTATGGTGTGAGATGTGATGACTTTGCCTATTCTTGCAACTCTTGTAGTGATGTTGTGAGGAGGATGTTAATGCAACATACTAGGACTATATGGGTCTGGAAATATCTGGGGAAAGTTGTTTGTTTTGCAAGTGTAGCTTTGTTCAGCTGTAAATGTTGTCTTGGACCGTGCTCTCTAGAAGTTGACAATGTGATGTGTGTTAAATGATTGTTTTTTAGCTAATCTCTCTGTGTTGGTCTATATTAGGTACCTTCATCATGTCATCTTCATTTGGACATTTCACAGTTGGGATATTAGTAGGTATATGATGCTGTTCAGATGTATGAAGTGGACATGAATTGGTCCTGGGAATGTCTGTCACAGAGTTTGGGTGTACAAAGCCAGTACCAAGACAGCTTGCACAGCGATAGGATGGAAGTTACCTGGCTTCCATTGGACTTGCTCCTTGTACACCACAAGGAGCAAGTTGGTCCTAACGCAATATGCTTGCCATCATGTGCTCCAACACAATGTTGTGTTATGGCCAATTCATGTTATCTTGCATTCACATTGGCTAATTCCTTATTGTGTACGAACTGTATGTAGCTGTTGATGTGTCTCCTCATTGTAGGTTAAAGGGCTTGTGGCACATCAGTGACATTTGTTTGTGACATTCCACCAGATGCAAGCAACACTGGATTCAAATGACCCTGTGGTGATAAACTGTTGTTCTGACATTTGTCTATTTATTTGTTTATTTGATGTAGGATTCCGTTTTTGAGGTAGGCAATATGGCTCTAGCTGATGATGTAGACCTAACTTTTTGTTGCCTATTGTGTAGGATTTTCTCAGATATATCCCCTTTTTCAATGTTGTGAATGTTTGCAACAGATTATGTAATCACTGACACAGAAAACTGAGTCATGTCTTATTTGCTATGTTTCTGACATCAGGTCAGCCTATGATTTGAAAAATGGAATAAAGATGTTCTCAGACCAGACACTTGTATGTATGTTTTGTTGTGACATGGTTGTGATCCTGAGTTGGACATTGTTTACATAGAACATATCCAGGCTTCCAGAAGTCCCTAGTTTTGACATTGTAAAGTTAACATGGTAGTACATTCACATTGTTATGTGTGAGAATTACAACAGCAGACAATGATGTGGTGGTGTGTGTTTTTAATGCTATGAACAAGGATAAGATCAAGAAATTAACTTAAAAATTATACAGTGCAAACAAAAAGTGAAGTCTTCAGTCATGGTGGATGAAACTATTGTAGTCCAAATTGTCAGGGATCCAAAGTCCAACATACTCCTCCCATCAGATATTGAAAAGTGGGCAGCAATAGTCCATAAAGTGAATGTGTAGCATACACAGGATGACATTAGGGGCATAGTTTCTTCCTGGTGGTTGTGGGTGTTTTGCCATCCTGAGCTCCTAGAATTGTGGGTGGACATCTCCTCTTTCTGAGAGAGGGGGGATCCCCAGCTAGTGAGAAAGGGGTGCAGGCAGACGTGTTCTCCTCTGACCGGGCCTCCCATCCTTTGGCTGTGATAGATGTTGACGGTCTTGATGTACTTGGATTACAGGAAATGGTGGTAGATGCAGGTGGAAAAGCCCTGCAGAAGGTGGAGTTGATGTTCCGCAGCACCCAACTAGGGAGGCCATGTTAGTGTTCATGCCGGCTCCCTCCGTGTGGATGCCGGCCACTTCTGTGTGTATGCCGGCAACCTCCTGGTATGTGTCCCTCTGCAGCTCCTTGATTTACTGGATTTCTGTCAATACCTAGCCCATGACACTTTGCTTACCCTCAAGGACCTGTGCCCTTGGCACAGACTGCACCCTCCCACTGGGTCCTGGTTTCTCTGTGACTGGGTTGGTGATAGCCGGCTCAGAATCCAAGACTGGGGGCATAGGATGGGACTGACTGTACTAGGCGCACATGTTGGGGGGCAGTGGTTGGCTGTGTTGTTGCAGCTGTGGTGGGAGGTGTTGTGAGCACAGTGAGCCCGCCTGTCGCCATCTGCCCAGGCTGACCAGATGTGCCAGACTGTCATCCACGTACACCTGTTCAGGACTGTTGTCATCACTGAGGGCTTTGTCCTGGGGTGGAGAGGAACTCTTTTTGGTTTCCAACCTCTGTGCTGGTGCAGTGGCAGATCGGCCTGTTGAGAAATAGAGAACATTGTTAATGGTGGAAGTGAGGTATCTACATCCATGTTGTTTGTGTCAAAGTAAATAGGGACCTAGGATGGAACCAAAAAGTTAGAGATTAGTACTGTCATCTATGTGCTTGGAGTTGAAGTTGGTTACTAGATATTTGTAGACATTTAATAGATGTAGGGGGAGAGGATGTAGCCTTACGGCTAGAGCGGTCGACCTCAAAACTGGGAAACCATGTTCGAGTCTCGGCAGCGACGCTCAACATCCTGTGATTCTGGGCAAATCACTTAATCTCCCCATGCCTAGCAAAAATGAATGTGTCCTTCTGTAACGAAACTGGTGCTCATGTAAAGCGCTCTGATACCCGATATCTCGGGTCTACTTCGCGCTATATAAAACTCAAAAAAAAAAAAATTTTAATTGTAGATTTCATCAGCTCATTAGATGTGCAGATATGTGTCATTTTGGTTTTAGTCATAGACATAACATCTCCAAAATTCTGCTACAAATACAATGTAGTCATAACATGTATTTGTCCATTCCAAGGCCTAGCTGAGTCTAATACAGGCAAACACCCAGCTTGGTTGCATATTTTGCATTATTCATCATGTGAGAAATGCAGAGTCAAGGGGTCAACAGACACAGCTCATCAGCTGAGTTTCCTTCATGGATGACATATATTAGGGGTACATCTTTGTTGTAGTGTCACTCATACCATAAATAATTTCAGTTTATGAGACCAGGAAACCATCAAGCAAAGTAGTCAGACGTATATCTGAGTGGAGCATTGTCTGTACATTGGACAGTCATGATGAGTGAAGATCAGTAGTAGCATGGCAGATAAGTGAGAAGGAGCAAAAGGAGTCTATCATCTTGGTTAGAGTTGGAGTGACAGGGCCTCATGGTAGTTGTAGTCACTTCAATCTCATTTTACCAACACTTCACAAATGGTAAGCTGCATGATGAATCTTACTTTACCAACACCTGGCAAATGATTATTGTACCATACCTGTTGGTAACATGCATTTTGGATGGACCATACTTTTAAATATTCACACATAAGATAGGTCCTGAATTGATATTTTGATGTTAATGCACTTACTGACAGCATTGCAACATGTGGCATGTAATGGAGTTGGATACATGTGCTCCTATATGCAACAATACACATTAACACAGACAAACCAACATCTCAGATACTTTGAGTATTGCATGTTAGGAAAGTAGATAGAGATCACAATAGCAGAGTTGAGAGCAAACAGGACTTGGTGGTATTCTGATGTTAAAGTGTAACTTACCAGAGTCCACTCCCCCATTTATTTCTGTCAAGCCCTCAGAATGCAGGATAGCCAAGACCTTCTCCTCCCAGGGAAATAACTGTAATCGGGAACTCAGAGGCTCCGGGTGGTGGTTGTTGTACCCAGTACGCACCCTCAACCTGAGATCAGTCCACTTCCGCTTAATGTCAGCCTGTGTGCACAGGGTAGTACCAACAATATTCACTCTGTTGACTATCCTGTCCCACATTTCCGTTTTCCTTCTGAGAGGAGTATGCTGGACTCAGTAACCAAAATGTAGGGGCTCTACTATAATGATTTTGTCCACCATGACTGTCAACTCTTGCTCAGTGAAGCGTGTTTTTTTTTGCCAAGCATGATGAGTAAAATAAATGTGAATGAGTATATGAAAGGAAAAACAAACAAGTGATACAGGGAAAAAGGTGCAAAACAAAAGTTACAGGTGGTGGAGAGTGCTAAATGGGAATTGGAAAATGAATAGCTGATAAAAGGGCTGCCTGTCTTGTGGGCTGCAGTTGGAAAGCAAAGGATGCTGGTTAGGGATGAGGTGTGTTTTATAGTGTGATTTGCAGGCATGTCCAATTGCCAAAGCACATCAGCTGTGCATTTTTTAAATCCATCCGATGGTCACTGTTGTGGTGTATTTTTTCGTATGTTCCAAGGCGATCTACTGCCGTTGGGTAACCGCCGATTTTTTACCACTGCTAGGAGACCGCGAGTACGACTGTGTAGTCGTAATACGCTCGGCGGGTGCAACGCCAATATTGCAGACTGTCGCATTCCTACTGGGAAAAGTGCCTCACCTGGGGTCGGTGTTTCAGACAGCAAAACTCGTAATACGGCCAGTGGCAGATCACATGCACAGGGGTGTCGTAGAGGACACGGACGCAGCATTTGCATGGTCGGACCACCAAACTCGTAATCAGGCCCATAGATGCATTTAACTGTCTGAATTTACATGTGATTCATAAGTTGCACACTGAATGTCTCATTGGGATTTAAGTCACTTTGATCAGGGGAAAGGACACCACAAAAATTATCTGAAACTGACTTTTCTCCATCTTCTCTGCTGCAGAACTGCTTGATTCATTTTCACCAGTGCCAATGTGCACTGTGGATTAATGCAGTCAGCTGCCCACTTCTATTCCTCTAATAAGCCACCATAACGTTTGTGGAAATTCTAATCTACATTACACCTGATCCTGGCATTCTTCCCATCCATATTTACTTGGACATTGCAGGGTCACTTGGTAATTAGGCACCTATCATCCAAGCGAAGTTTAAGAAATGTACTGAAATTATAAGCATAGCTAAATGAATGTGGATAGAGTGCAAAAGAGAACCACCATTGTCCCTATTTACTTAGATTTCACACAGCACAGTATCCATATTGGCTTCATTGCATTTTTTGAACTGTAAAAGACAGCACATAGCCATACCTACTAAGATTGGCCTGCTGCTGGTTTCATCCCCTGGCAGGTGTGCAAATATACTGCCTTCTACGATGCACAATCTATCACCACAGCTCAAGTGAGAATGTGCGCTGTATATAGAAATTTCTATGCATAGACAACCGCAGAAGGGTCAGTCATATTGGATGTGTGATGTGCTCTGCGATACACATATAGGGGCTTATTTACAAGCCCCTTGCGCTGTCAGAATTTTATCAGAAATGTTTGGTACTAGTTATTCACTTGAAACCCTAATGTTGAGTCAGATGACTCAAATGTCTAGGTACACCTGGCTGGCATCTGTGCGTGACCAGAACGTCACACTCTCGAATCAGGCAGAGCTGACAAAGGTAGCAGCTTTCTGGTTTATGGTAACACCTGTTATTTACAACTTCCAAAGACCGTCAAAAGCTACGTTAGCATGAGCTGTGTACAAATTTATTTTTTATTATCAACACAATTTACAGCCATTATGAGCCTCGCAGGGACCTCTCCTGAACACTACACTGTTGATCCATCATAGTTTGCACAGTTCTGTGTCATTGCTTCTAATGGAACTATCAGGTTATTTTTGCCTCTGCATGGATGTTTGTTTTTTCAATTATGTTGCCGTCTTTCATACAGCTGGAAATGCACTTATCTCTCAGATGTAATAAGGCATTAGATTTTCGTCAATTTTGCACACTGATAAACCATACCCAGGACAAGGAAGCGAGTTACAAGAATTTCAAAACCGCACAGATTAAATATATGAGATGTGTGTTAGCAATGGCTAGAGCAAAAGAAAAAAAACACACCTCTCCAGCTGCATGAGACACGGGTCTTAATACGTCCTTATCACATAAAGGATTGTGGAAAACCTTTGTTCCACTTCATCGGAAAGAAATAGTGATTTGCAGAAGGCAGCCTTGGAATTACTTACTATAGCAGTTTGCGGAAACAAAGCTTTGTCTAGGGCCCTCCAAATCACCGGGCACAATTTGATCAAAATGGGGGAAAGCTCACTGTTGTTGCCAACTTTATCATGCAGTAAATGTCAGTACCTTTATCACTCTCCCTCACGCAGAAGGTGAATTGTTATTTAATTGAAGCCTCCTTGGGCTGCTGCATGGAAAACCAAACAAAAGCATGAGTAAATGGAAAATAGAGTGCCCTTTATTGATTTTGATGCTTTCAGTTAACTAGATTCCCTCTTGCTCTACAGCCACACGGCTCATGCGTACTGCAGAAGGAGCTCCTATGAACTAATATTTTTTTAGGAAGTGGAAAGCTCGGGATTTTTAATGGATGTTTGTAATACCCTTCATGAGAATACCAATCCATTTTAGTCACCTTGCAGATTGATCAAACTCTCTTCAAGTTCGGTGTATTTTAGAACAATTTTACAATGTCAGCGCAGCCTCGGTGAATTGCTTAAAAGCTTCATTACTCCAAACTCGTGAGCATGTGAATGATTAAATTACCTCAGTGTTCATCTCGGTGGTGGAATATTTTCCGAAGAATGCACCCTCCTCGTTAACTGGAAATTCTGGCAATCATTCAGAGCAAAAGCAGCGCACAAGAGAGACACATTAACACATACCACAAACAAAATGCAAAAGTAAAAAAATAATAAATAACAAACAAAAAAGAATAATAATTTTATCAATCATTATGTTTTTACAATACATTTCTACACAACAATAATCATCACAAAATTTATTTTGTCTTTTTTTAATGCGGTTAATAAATTAAGCTAGTAGTAAATGCAGGGGCAGATTTACAAGCCCCTTGCGTCACTTTTGCGTCACTTTTAACATGGGAAAAGTGACGCAAAAGTGGCGCAAGGGGCTTGTAAATCTGCGCCCGCAGTGTTTTAGTTGCTTGATAAGCAGATAGCCCTCCTATTTCAGTTAGGCTATGAAAAAACAGTTTTACTTACAATCGGTTTCTAGACGGTATTATACGTCACCGATGTTAAACCGAGTGCACAGGCGGAATTTTGTGGTAACATTACTAGATTACAAAATTTGCAGCTGTGAGAAACTAAGGGGTTCTGACCCAGAAAGCATAAGGCAGCCTGTTTTGATACAGGTTTTCCGTTTCTGCATGCTTATACAAGTCTTCATATAGCATTTAAGCATTTGTGTACAGTTTTTTACACATTGCACAGTATTCATTATGAGTTTACATTAATAGGAGTGCCATTCACATGAGATTTTTGGAAGTAATTATAGCGAGCTTGAACTACGTGGTAGGCCTCTTCACTAAGGGCCTGATTACGATGGCAGACCGTCCGCCATCGTACCGGCGATTGGAACTGGTCGCCTATATGGTGGCGGTCCCGCACATGACATTACAATGCGACCGCCACTGTGGCGGTCGCATTGTGCATGTTTACCATTGCGGTGGGTGGTTCTGGCTGCAGCAACCGCTGCAATGGTAAAAATGCATGTTGTGCATTTCCCTGCACTACGTGGCAGGCACCACACGGTGCCTGACACCTGGTGCAGGGAACTGTGGGGGGGCGTGCAAATTCCACATGCCCCTGCACAAGGGGGGACCGCAACGGGCCCCCTAAGTACATCCCCGCCAGCCTTTCAATGGTGGTTGAACCGCCATAGACAGGCTGGCGAGGATGCAGCAGCCAAATCTGGCGGGCGGTGCCTGCTAGGCACCACAACCATTTTGTGGATGCGGGGTGGGTCCGACAGGCAATCGTAATGATTGCCTCCGTCGGACCCGTGGTGGACGGGCTTTCTGCTCGCCAGGCACACCGCCCGCCATCCTGATCTGGCGGGCGGAAAAAGGCCTTACGATGGCGGTGAACCCGCCACCGGCAGCCTGCCGGTGGCGGGTTTACCACCATTGTAATCAGGCCCTAATTTTTTAAAATAGTGAGTTGCCCTTCAAGCAATGGATTTAATTTGTTTTTCAAGGTTTACTGTTGCTTGAATGGGCTGTTCATCAGGTCAAGGGAATTTCTTGTGTTTCCACTAGGTTTTGATGATGGAGAATCGTATAGCCCTATTGTTAGTCTGTAGATTTAAAATTATGTGTAGCTCGTAGATCGAAGTCACTGTGTGATTTATGGCTTTTTTATTTAGGGTATGTGTGCTATTTAGATGTCTTGGTCAGTCATTAAGACAGTGCTATTTAATAAACACCGTTGTGTGTTCATTTGTTTTGCTTTGCTGTTATGATAACTGTTGTTGAATTTCCAGCTTTTTTGTTGACTAATTAAAGACACTCATTCACAAAAGCTTTTTTTATGGATGCAAGAACAATACTGGCCTTTGTCAAACGTATTTACCATGTAAAACATTTCTCTGCATGCATTTTAGGTTCACATCTCACAGTTCAATTTTGATATTAGCTCTTCTTTTTATAACGATAGTGTTTGAAAGCATATCTTAGCTCTTATTACAGTCTGTTCAGTAAAGGGGCCGTACTCTCAACTTCCATGTTGTTGTAGCCCAAAAGGTTGTTACATTATCAGATCTTCCTCTATGATAATGGAGAGCAACACACAAATACCCCAACTATTACCAGACTCTCCCCTATCAAAGAAGGTTGTGGCTAATCAGGCCGTGCAGTGGGGTCGTAATCCCATTTACAGTGTGGAGGATGTCTGACATGTGATGAAAGATTATGAGCCTTTTATACAGCAGTATGCTCTTAAGCATATGTCCTCTATGTTAATTGTTCTTTGGGAGCAACACTTTGGGAATGATGTGCCACAAATTTTGTTCGATATTAAAGATCGTGTGTATACTAATGGTATGGACCCAGGTCAAGTTTTTAGTAACATTACCACATTGGTTGCCTATAGGGCAGTAGCGGTCCGTGGTAGGAGTGCCGGCCGGGCGGTGACGTGGGGCGGGGGAGGGGCAGGGTGGGGGGTAGTAAACCACGGATTACGGGCGAATACAAGTAAGTAAACATTTAAATAAATAAAACGAATTTCGTTGTGAGCGCTGCATCGCCAAATGCGATGCAGTGCGCGCAACGAAATTCGTTTTATTTATTTAAATGTTTACTTACCTGTATTCGGCCGAAATCCGTGGTTTAAAAACCCCCCACCCTGCCCCTCCCCCGCCCCACGTCACCGCCCGGCCAGCACTCCTACCACGGACCGCTACTGCTATAGGGGTAGGTTTTATGATAAGAGTCCTACTACAGTGTCCCAGTTTCTGATGAGAGAGGTGCATCCCATATATCACCCCGAGATACAGGAGTTAACGGACCAGCGTAGTAATGTTACTCGTGCGGCAGTGGCGGCCAGGTTTCAAGAGCAATGGGTTTATACTCCGTGGTAAAGAAGTGAGGTTTTGTCCCTTAAGACTCATTTGCCTCATCCTAGGTAAATCCTACTGCTTATTATAAGGAATTTACTGAAGCTGCTTCTTCGAAGGTAATGACTCTTGCTGATATTGAAATGTTTTTTGGTCTTCTTGTTCCGGTTGATATTTGGAGGCATGTTGTTGGACTTGGCCCTTTTTGCAGGGTCATCCCTAAACGTTTTGCCTTTCTCCTAGCCTTTTTTCTGACATGGTGTTGGTGGTTTTAGGACTCTGGGCACTTTAGCACTGCTGTCCAGTGTAAAGTGCGTGTGCTCTCTGTGTTAAATATGGTAAGATTGGTCTACACCTGTTTGGCCTATTTAATTTACCTGTCAGTCCCTTGTAAAGTGGTATCCCATATACCCAGGGCTTGTAAAATAAATGCTACTGGTGGGCTTGCAGCGCTGATTGCGCCATCCACCAAAGTAGCCTTTCAAACCTATCTCAGGCCTCTGCCATTGCAGGGCCTGTGCGTGCAGTGTTACTGCCGCTGTGACATGGCACCTAAAGCGTGTGCCATGTCCGTGACCCCCCTTTTACTACATGTAAGTCACCCCTAAGGTAGGCCCTAGCTAGCCCTATGGGCGGGGTGCATTTTAGGTAAAAGATAGGACATGTACCTTAAGTGTGTGACATGTCCTGGTAGTGACAAACAGCCATTTTGGTTTCTCACTACTGTGGGGCTGCCCTCCCATAGGAATGCATTGGGGATTCCCTGATAAGTGTTTCAGTGGTAATTCCTGATATGAGAGGTGCAGCGTGGTCAAGTTTGGTTTGTTTTGAATAGTGATAATAAATGCTACGCAATGGTGTGCGCAGATTTATTATAACTATTTTAGAAATGCCACTTTTAGAAGTTGGCATTTCTGTGTGCTATGTGTCTGCCTGCCTGATGTGATTGCATGTCTGGCTTTTGAGTGACAGGGGCTGGTGAGGTGTGTGTGGCTCCAGGAGGGGCAGGGTGAGTCAGCGCTAGGCTGAATGGGACATCTGCATTTGGAGTAGTGGGAGGAGAAGTCCCTGCTCCCTGAATAGGATTGTGCCTGCCCTAGTGAATGCTGGCTCCGCAACCCATGTGGTGTGTCTGATGACGAGCCCCCACCTAACAATAGGGAAGAGGAGCCTGGTAAACAGAGTGCTCCAGAACCAGTTGGGACTGGTTTCCCCAAGCCCTGTGCTTTGTAGACAAAGGGGAAAAGTGGTATAAAGATAGGGGCTGTGACCCCATGAAAAGTTGTTGTTCCTGTGCTTACTTGGGCTGGGGGGGACACTCGGCCAGGAGGAACCGCCGTGGGACCCAGCTGCAGCTTCTTGGGGGTCCCTGCGTGCTGGCCTGCCTGGCTGAGCCCTGTTGGGGTGCCCCAAGGACTTCTAGTCCCTGCCCAGCCTTTGCCTTGGATGTTTTTTTTTGGGCATAGCGCCTCGTGAGCGCTGTATTTTCATTGCCCAAGAGGAGAGTGAGGAGCTGGCGGCGGGCAACGCGCTGCTGCAGTAATTATAAAGGGAATCCCGATGGGGGATTCCCCCGAGCTGCCGGCGGGAGCGGGTGCCCACCCCGCATTTTGTGGTCTCTTTAACCAGCGGGTGTCTACCCCGCATTTTGCCAAGTTTGACGGGAGCCCAACCCGCACTTGTGCTGGTTTATCAGCGGGAGCCCACCCCGCATTCGCCCGAGAGAGAAGCCGCCGGCTGCCGTGATCGGGCGGCAAAACAGGAAGTCAGGCATCCTGAAAGCCTGATCGTGGGCGGGCCGACCTGCGAGGAAGGAAGCAGGAAAAGCCGGAAGTCAGGCGAGACGAGCAGACGGAGACCGCACTCCGTGTCTGACTCCAGCCACAGCCGCCCAGAGCATCGCGTGTGTTCCACCAAAGTCCCGGTCCCAGGAAGGGGGACCGGGCAAAGGGAGACCGGCAGCACTGCACCTGAGGCAAGGTGGGGCTTCCGTGTGGTGAGGAGAGCCCCGCGTGCAGGCTAGAGCCGACCAGAAGAGGTCCTGTGGACCGGGCCTACCTGTAACATGTGCTGGCCCGCCTTCAGTCACTGAGGAGAGAGCCCCGCGTGTCCCTAGAGCCCGTAGGAGCAGAGAGGAGCCTGCGAGGTCCCGCTGAGTGGGGCCGATTGGGAGGCAGCGTTTTTATTTTGTTAAAGAGCCCAGTGGGGCTCACAGAGGCATTGCTGGTGCCGTTCGGGGCACATTGTTGGTGACCGTTGCTGCCACAGCTGCCCCGCCTGACAGTGGGCAGCTGCAACGTTGGGAGCAATCTTGGCTCCACTGAGGCACATTGTCGGTGCCTGGAGCCGCGTCGGTGCTCCCAGGGGGGCCCCGTAGTGCCAGTGCCATTTTCCGTTGGGGGCCATTTCTTCTAGGTGAGAAAGGGGGTGAGTGCACCCCATGCCCCAGCGCATTTGCGCACTTTGTGTTTGCTGCCGAGGCAGCCAGGGGGCCCCTTTGAGAGGTCCCCCTTAGCGCCTTGACTTTTTGGACATAGGGCAGTGGGTCCCCAGCGAAAGGCCAGTTGGCCTGGAGGTCAGTTGAGTGATGGAAAAAGGGCGCAAGGCCCTAAAGTGATGTGAGCCCCTTGTAGTAGTGTTACTCTGGTGTACTACTGAGTCCCTGCATAATATGTTTATGCCCAATGTGATCTAGGCGTAATATGGTTTAAGCCAAATGAGATGCATAATGTGTTTTATGGCTAATGGGATAATGCTGAAGTCATTATTGTACCAGTAGTTACTGGTTGCTTTACATTTTGCTACTTCTGCTTTTTCTAATGGTTCTGACCGTGGCCCGATTGGCCCAGTCCTGTATATAATCTCCTGTAAAATTATGACCTAGTGCCAGTTGGCACAGTGTAAATGTGTGATTATTTTTCCAATGTGTTTATGAGAATACAAAGGCTATTTTTGATATAATCTTGTGTGGAGTTTCTTTTGTAGTGTGCCTAGTGTGTTGCTGCTGTGTGTGTGTGTTGCACAAACGCTTTACACATTGCCTCTGGGATAAGCCTGACTGCTCGTGCCAAGCTACCAAGGGGGTGAGCAGGGGTTATCTTCAGCTTGTAACTCTCTTGCCCTGACTGGATCAGTGACTAAATATCGAGGGACAGAATATCGACTGTCCAGAATATCGATACCAAAATATCGATGGACAGAATATCGACTCCCAATCTACAAACAGGTAAGTACTAAAATATCGAGTACAAAATATCGATGTTTAAAATATAGTTAACTAAAATATAGAATTTTTTAAATGTATTAAAAATAATATAAAAGTAATTAACTAATAAACACAATTAAATAAATCATAGTTAAAATAATGTCAAAAAACTTAAAATGTAAAAATAATAAATGTAATGTAAAAAACATATTAATTATTTTTTTATATATATATATATATATATATATATATACTTAATAATATTATAAATTAATTATTAATCTTAATTATAAAATATTTAAAACTTTATTAAAAATATATTTACATATATATATATAAATAAACATATTATATAAATATAAAAATAAATAATATATAATAATTTAAATAATTAAAGTAAATATTTTTATGCTAATTAATAATTTACACTACATTAAATATAACAAAATTAAAAACGTTGCATATCTAAGGGAATACAATTAGTATTCACACTCCAACAACTGCAAAAGTAGGGAATTTGTTGGATAGCAGGTGGGTAAAAATTACTATTCCTACTCCAGTGGGTGGAACAGTAGGGAAAGTGTTGGATAGCGGGTGGGTACAAATTACTATTCCGACTCCAGCGAGTGGAACAGTAGGGAAAGTGTTGGATAGCGGGTGGGTAAAATTTACTATTCCCACTCCAGCGAGTGGAACAGTAGGAAAAGTGTTGGATAGCGGGAGGGTAAAAATTACTATTCCCACTCCAGTGAGTGGAACAGTAGGGAAAGTGTTGGATAGCGGGAGTGTAAAAATTACTATTCCCACTCCAGTGAGTAGGTCAGTAGGGAAAGTGTTGGATAGCGGGAGGGTAAAAATTACTATTCCCACTCCAGTGAGTGGAACAGTAGGGAAAGTGTTGGATAGCGGGAGTCTAAAAATTACTATTCCCACTACAGTGAGTCGAACAGTAGGGAAAGTGTTGGATAGCGGGAGTGTAAAAATAACTATTCCCACTCCAGTGAGTGCAACAGTAGGGAAAGTGTTGGGTAGCGTAGGGGAATAATTGAGTAGACCCACTCCTACAATATAATTAAAATTAATTAACAAATAATTAATTAATAAAAATATATTTACCTTCCAACATTTTCCCCTATAAACATCACCTCCAATAGTGTAAAATATTAATGAATAAACATAATTAATTAACATTTAATTAATTAGCTAATTACAATTAATAATCAAATTAATAACCATCATATCTAAATTAATTAACACAATTAACACTATAAAATAATATTTAAAAATTATTAAAATTTTGAATTAAATGTAACTTAATTCCCACCCTACTCCCCTATCAACACTCAACACACTACTAAAATAATGTACATAATTCACATATTAATAAATTTATTTTTAATAATTAATATGTAATTAATTACTAATTAATAAAAAAATAAACTATTTACATAATCAATTAATTAAAAAACATTATTATTCACTTTTTATATATTTAATAATAAATTAATTAACTTAATTAACAATAGTAATTATTAAACAATAAATTATTAATTAATAAATTATTAATTTTTATAATTTAAATTAAATTACTTCCCACCCTATTCCCCTATAAACCCACAACCCGCTACGGAACTAATATACGCAAAAATTATTAAACAATAGTTATTATAACACTAAGGGGGTCATTACAATGGAGGGCGGATCGCCACCGCCCGCATGGCAGTGGCGATCCACCCTCCATTTCCCTCCGCCCGCCACCCATTTACCCCCGCCATATTAGCATGGCTGGGGGGTCAGCGGCGGATGTAAATGCCGCCCGCTGCGTTACCGCTTGTCGATTTGTCGACCGTGCGGTAAACGGCCTTAATATGGTGGCGGTGTCTGTTAGACACCGCCATCCATATTAGGATGTAGGCGGAGAGGTGCCTTTTCATGGCGGTATTACCGCCATAAAAAGGCTGGCGGTATTCGCATTTGGGGGCCCGTTGCGGGCCCCCAGGATGTTGGGGGGGTGGGGGGTGCACATGGGGGGTACCTATGGTACCCCCCTGCATTTGCATGCACAAGGTGGCAGGCACCGCACAGTGCCTGTCACGTTGTGCATGCAAAAGCACAGCATGCATTTTGTACCTTGCGTCGGGTGCTGCTAGCAGCACCGCCCGCCGCAATGTAAACTATGCGGGATGCGCCAGCCAGTGTGGCGGGCGCATCGTAATGTGCCGGGCGGGACCGCAGTGACGTCAGCGGGCGGTCCCTGGCTCCGTTGCGGTGGCGGGCGGACAAAGTCCGCCCGCCATTGTAATGGGCCCCTAAATTATTAATTAATAAATTATTAATTTTTATAATGTAAATTAAATTACTTCCCACCCTATTCCCCTATAAACCCACAACCCGCTACGGAACTAATATACGCAAAAATTATTAAACAATAGTAATTATTAAACACTAAGGGGCTCATTACGATACCCGGCGTAAAAAAATCCGCCAGGCATGGAAGCGGCAAAAATCCGCCCGCACACACCGCCTGAACACCGACCACGCCATTACGATTACACAAACCGAAAACCGCCATCGGCGGAAAAACACACAAAATACCGCCCGCCATCGTCCGAGTCGGAGTCACACCGCCCGCCACGGACGGAAACACGCACGACAACACAAAACCGCCCGCCCACACGGCCGACACACCGCACGTGAAATTACGATCGCACCGCCATGAGCGCGGAAAAAGCTCAAATATACCGCCCGCCAGCGCAAACAACGCCGATGAGAATCGACACGGCAGAAGCCATGGCGCCAACGTACCTGCACAGAAACCATCCGCACACAAAACCAATAGCACACAACATGGCCAACAAGTCCACACAGCAAGGCACGCACAAATACACAAGCACAGTACACATCCCGAAAACACCCCCCAGACAAACAAAAAATACAAAGGCCAGAACCCCAGACACAACACACCTGAAAACAACAGACCATGAGGACACACCCACATAGGTGAGTACAAAAGCAGCACTCCCACAGACCACAACCCCTTGCTACATTGCAAACCAGAGAGGAGAGGAGAGGACACAGTGACACAGCAAGGACAGCAGCACACCACAGAAACGCACACATCACTACCACCACCACCACCACCACCACCACCACCACCACCACCAAACACCACCACCACCACCACCACCACCACCACACCCCGGCACCACAAACCCCCTGCACATTACACAACACACACCGCACCAGCACCACAAACACCATGGCACCACAAAGGATGCCCAAGTTCACGCCCATGGAGCTGACGGTCATGGTCGACGAGATCATCAAGGTGTACCCACAAATCTATGGGAACATGGTCCAGCACACACCACTAGCCACCAGAAACAGAATGTGGAACCGGATCGTAGACCAGGTCAATGCAGTCGGGACCCTGCCCAGGAACAGAGTCGAGATTAACAAACGTTGGAATGACGTCAAGAGCCTGGTCAAGAAGAAGGAGGGCAAAAACAGAGAGCTGGCTGCCGTCACTGGCGGAGGGAATCCCGCGCTCTTTAAGACCTTCAAAGCGTGGGAGGAGAAGGTGCGAGTCGTAATACATCCGGAGATCCTCGCCGGATTAGCAGGGGGAGTGGAGGCTGGTAAGTACAAACTAATGTATACCAGCACACTGCTATGTACTCACATGCGCAACTACCATGCCACAGCTCCCAGGGACAAACACCCCCATGTCCAGCACACAATACACAACACATCACACACACATGCAACAGACACTACCACACACAGCCCAAACCGAACAACTGTAAGATGCGTGGGGACATGTGTACACTCAGCCAGCCACGTAACCACCAACAGGTCCCCAAATATGCCAGAAGCGCCACAACGAGCACCCACCACACCCATGTGTCCGCCACAGCTGCACTAACCGACAAGTAACAGGTAAGTGGCAGGAACACAAAGTGCAGTGGGTGGGACGGTGGACAGCCCAAGTACAACACACACCAGGCCCCAGTCCCACAGCACAGCAAGGAGGAGCATCCCCCACACCCCACAGCCACGTGTCAGCCACCGCAGTGCACAACGACAGCCGAAAGGCAGACATCACGGTCCACAGCAATCGGTGTCAGTGGGTGTCCAGCCACCCCCACGACCCACAACACCCCCACACCCCCACAGACCTGCAACATGGAGCACCCCCGCTTAGAGCCATGTGGCATCCAGTACAGTGCACGCACGAACAACTTGCAGGTGGGAAACTGGACAGGGCTGGATTACTGGAGGCATGAGGACCATGACACGACCAACACATGGGACATGTCACGTAGCAGACGAACACGCAGCACCGCCCACCGTCACGAACAAGTGAACAATGTGCACACGGACATGAACAACAGACTCACACCCCACATGACCCATCACAGACATAGCAACACCCAAGGAGCCACGTCTGCATGCACAAGCCACACTGAATATAGTCCCACACGGCAGCCACTGTGCAACTCATCACACACAACCGAAACACCATTGAAGTCCTGTCCATGTAGCCCCTACTGCCTGTCAACCACACACCCCACAACTACGCCTATGTAAGACAAACAACACTAGACGCAACAGAGCGGAACAACAGAAATGCACACGAACACCACTGAACCCATCAAATTCACAGACACACCATGCACATACAACATAACATCCATCCCATCCGTCAGCCCCAGTCTCATGAAAGGCATGTCATCCGCACAGCTGCCACACATACAGCAGTCACGCTAAGACACATGCCCATGACCAACCATGTGCCAGAAGTCAATTAAGCGCACAACACACTGTGAGCAACAACACACAACATGGGCCACACCCCCCCCCCAGCACTGCAGTGATGCACATGGCACAGGGCAGCACGCACACCAAGGAGATGGGACAACTGCAATACGTTGGCTGGCACACAACCATCACTCACTCATAACGATGCGTCCAATGCCATGTCCAGTAATCACAACAGACAGCAAATATGCAGGGTATGTCAGGCATGCACACACCTCAGACCATGCACTGTCATGCTGCCACAACACATGTCACGTTCGGCACCCATGGCTCACAGCATGTACCCCAAAAGCATATCCCCTCCCAAATGCGAATCTGGGGCATGGCCCCCATGTTGCCATATGCGTTCCTAAGCGTTCCATTTGAACCCCAAAAGCATATCCCCTCCCAAATGCGAATCTGGGGCATGGCCCCCATGTTGCCATATGCGTTCCTAAGCGTTCCATTTGAACCCCAAAAGCATATCCCCTCCCAAATGCGAATCTGGGGCATGGCCCCCATGTTGCCATATGCGTTCCTAAGCGTTCCATTTGAACCCCAAAAGCATATCCCCTCCCAAATGCGAATCTGGGGCATGGCCCCCATGTTGCCATATGCGTTCCTAAGCGTTCCATGTGAACCCCAAAAGCAAAGTACAAACCAGACCCAGGATGGGCCAGGAGCCCGCATACACCAGAGTCACAATGAGTAGGGGCACAGCAACACACCCATCGGCATGGCCAATCCGTCCCATGCCACATGTGCACAGCACACAGTCCCATTGCCTAGCACACACAACTACAGATGCCACAGCCACACACTCGCCTCCGGGAAACCCATGTACGAGATTGCACGAACTGCCAATGTCAGACGACAAATACATACTTCGCCAGGTGCAACACAATAACAAATCTCATTCTCTCCACAGGTGACGAACTGCCGGATGCTGGGGATGGAGACAGCAGCCAGCCCAGCCAGCCCACAAGCCCCCAACGAGGACACACGGATCTGGAGGATCTGTCATCCTCTTCGGACACGGACCACCAAGCAGGCCCATCTGGCGTGGCAGGGCCCAGCCGCTCCCCAGGACCCCTTCTACCCACCAACCCATCATCCAGGGATGCTGAACAGTCCCAGCCCCCTGCTGCCACTGTCGTTGCGGCCACACCCACGGTCATTGCGGCCACTACCACTGCCGCAACCGCCACCATCGCCGCACCGACCACCACCGCCACCACCACCACCACGTCTTCGCTGGCACCAGCCCCAGCGCAGGTGGTGGCCCGGCCGACTGGATCCACCCTGGGAGCCACAGCGAGGACCGTGGTGTGCAATGTGGCTAGTGGGCAGGCCGGTGGCAGCAGGACTGGTAGGAGGAGCAGGGTCAGGGAAACGCCAGCCTCCCCTGGGAGCCATGCCTGCCTCAAATGGCCAGAGTCCTTGGGGCCTATGAAGAGGCCCAAGGACAATGGGCCAGGTCTGCTACAGACACGCGGAGGTGCTGGGGGTGCTGAGGTCCATGGACGCCCATATGGGCCAATTCGTGTCCCGTATGGACCAACTCGTGGACCTCATGGGCCAGCTGGTGGTGGCGGTGGGGTCACAGGCAAGGCCAGCAACACCACCTCCGCCACCACCTGCTAGGGCGCAGGGTCGGGCAGCAGTGTCCACTTCCCCTGCGTCCACAGCCAGTGAGCACACCTCACCCACCACCAGCAGGTCACCACCACACACCCCCTCCCAAACGTGGAAGGGGCCGTCCGAAGAGGAAACAGATCTCCCGGGAGGACTTCGCACGCTCCAGTCGCAAGTGAGGCAGCCAGCCAGCCTTCCGCCAGCCTTCCTTGACCAGCCACTGCATTGACTTGCTCTACGATCCCACTCCACACAGCCATCTGGATGGCATGTGTGTGTTGGACTATGGACATAGAACCAGTGGGTACACCCTGAGCTTCACGCAGCCATGACCGACAGCTCATTGTCACTGCACGCACCACTTTTGTCATCACCTTACACACAATCACATGTCACAGTTTGTAATAAATGCACCTTTTTCACTAACTGCTGTTTGTGCCCTGTGTTTTATTTGTACGGAATACAACGGCCACCTTGGGCGGAAAGGCACCTGATGCGTGGCATGGCAATGGAATCCGGAGGGCCTGTAGGGACCTAGGGGTGGGAGACAGAACAGGAGCACATTCAATGAGTGTGTCACACACCCATCACACAGTACATGTCAACAACTACAAGCAATGTACACACATCGCACAGAGCAATAGGGCACAATGCCACAGTCACCAACAGTGGCATACTACCCTGGCCATGGAGCGTTGACACACTGCACGCAGTGAACATACGGCCACCCTGACACAGCACACACACACCTGCACAGATACAGACACATCATCCGTCGTACATGGACACTCACCGTCAAGTGAAGTAGCGGGCGATGAGCTGCTGGCGCACATTCCCAGCTTCCTCCTCTCCGCTGTCCACCTCACTCGAGCTGTCCTGGTCTGCGGGCTGGGGCCCTGGTTGATCTCCGTCATCCACAATGAGGGGGATCTGCTTCCGAATGGCCAGATTGTGCAGCATGCAGCACGCCACCACTATCTGGCACACCTTCTGTGGGGAGTACGCCAGTGCACCCTCGGTGCGGTCCAGGCACCTGAACCTGGACTTGAGGAGGCCAAAGGTACGCTCGACCACACGTCTGGTCCTCCCATGTGCCTCATTGTATCGATCGTCTGCTGGGGTGCGAGGATTCCTCAATGGACTGAGCAGCCATGCCCCATTCGGATACGCAGAGACACCTGGGTGTGAGGGACACAGAGAACCGTTGCTATTCAAACTGGACAGGGGACAGCATCGCACAACCAGCACGCTACACCACTCCACATACTCACCGACAATACAGCCACGATCCTGTTGCAGATTGGCCATCAGTCGTGGCAAGATGCTGTTGCGCATTATGTGTGCGTCATGGGCCGAGCCTGGGAACTTTGCACACACGTGGGTGATCACCATGTCCGCAAGGCACACCACTTGCACATTCAGGGAGTGCGTGTGCTTCCTGTTGCGGTACAGGTGCTCAGTGGCCTGTGGTGGAACAAGGCCAACATGTGTGCAGTCAATGGCTCCCACGACGTGTGGGATTCTGCCAAGGGCATAGAATGCACCCTTCACTGCCGCCAATTCACGAGCCCTGGGGAATCTGATGTACCTGTTCCGGTACAGCATCATGGCTGCCAGTACATCCCTCAGCACCTTGCTGAACATGGGCTGGGACATCCCTCCTCCACTGCCCACTGTGTGCTGGAATGACCCAGTGGCGAAGAAATGCATGGCGGCCATCACCTTAGCCGTGGGGGTGACAGCAGTCGGATACACCCTGCGGGGACGGAGATGGGGCTCTAACATGGCACACAGTCGATGCAGGGTTGGCCTGTCCAGCCGAAACTTCCTTATGACCTCAGTATCCTCCATGTCCGCCAGCAATTGGTATGGGCGGTCAATGTTCGGTCTCCGCCTGGGTTAAATGGCAGAGGACACATGTCAAAGCAACACGGCACATAGCAATTTCGCATACACATCACTGACATGACTGAGCAAGCACATGAGCCACAGCCCAGCTGTCAAGCTGGGACGGCACGGCCACAATACACTTACACAGGTCTCCCAACAATGGCAATGGCAAGTGAGACATACCACTGCCATGTGCATGCACATGGGGATCTAGGCCCCAATGACTTGCGGGGCGTGCTGATGGGGACTGACTGCATATTCGTCAAGCGGCAACGCCACGGCAACATGAGTGTCTGCTGAGCATGGAACTGCTTCCGAGGCTGGATGAGTATGGCACACGACGACAACGATGTGGGCACGGGCTGAGCGGCCAATACAAGTGGGACCTGTGGCACGAGGGGATATGAGACAGTAGTAGGTGTCAGCACTGCACCCTATGTACAGCACTGTACGGATCACAGCTCCCGAAACATTGACTGGTGTCCACATTGACAGCCCCATGCCAAGACGGCTGTGTGCTTGCAGTCACACGTCACAGGTGAGAGGTTACATTGCACGTGCCAGGTGGCAGACGTACATAGTGGGAGCTGGCATGTGTGTGCATGTGTCTCCTGTTCAGGATCCACCAGATGGGCGCTGACTCTGTACTGACCATTGGACACAGCATGTTCCGTGGAAGGCTTGTGTGTGTGGGATGGTGGCACTGGATGTGCCTCTGTTGGGTGGGGGGCCATGCACAGGGCGGGTACGTCGATGATTGCGCATTGTTGGTCACGGTGGGTGCACCAACTAAGATGTGTTGCCCTGTGTTCAATTCCTATGTCCGCATGATGATGGACTGTGGATGTGGGCAGACTACACATTGGTCGATGTGCTGTCTATATGCATGTGCCTTCACACCAGGCACAGCTGCCCCTGCACATTTGACCCCTGCTGGACTCGCTGCTGGGTCTGTGGAGCTGATGCACCTTCTGCGCGTGGGCGGACAGCTCTCCTCACTTCCCTCATTGCGCATGTCATGTCTTTGCCGCAGGTGACATGGATCATGGAGGGCCCACATGTACGCGTGGGTAGGCTACACATGATTGTTCACTGGTCGCCACCCCCAGTCAGTGTTTCGAATGGGAAGGTTGTCGTGCTGGTGGTATGTTCGATGTGGCGGATGGGCGGGCCTAGGTGCGGGCTTACATTCCGGACATGGGGGGTAGTTGGATTGGCGACTAGTTGCAGTACACACGGGACACGTCTCTTCCTTTCCACATCTGGGTCATCCCTTGTACTAACTGACAGTGATACAGTCATCTTCGCCCCAGCCCTCATGTCCTCCCCTCGCCCCCCAATATGCATGCTCACCTGCGAGGCTAGCGCTTGCACAGGCAGCCCCAAGCTCACACCAGAGAGGGCAAGGAGTGTATGTGTGGGTCCAGGGTATGATGTGTGGCGGGACGCCGTCCACCTGCGTGGTGCCCCAAATGGAGACCCGGCCTGCATGGACTATGCATCACAGTCTTCGCCTTCCGGATCCGCCACCTGCGACACCCAGTGGCTGTGGCTGCCCTTGCGGCCATGCCGCGTCCGTCTGTGGCTGATGGCCCACACATTCACTCTTTGGCCTCTCTGGGGAGGGCTCGGGGGTGGTGGCGCACGCGCTTGCACTTAGTCGCAATGGCATGTGGCGTGGTTGGTATGATGGGCAATGGATGGGATGGTGCGAGCCACCTCCCGTGACGTCAGTGCTGCTCATGCTGTGGTGCGTCCCCCTACACTTCCATGTGACTTGTGCCATGCTAGACGTTGAGGTTCTATTGCCTGCGTGATATGACCAGGAGGAGCGCGAGGAGACCTCTCACACACCATGCTCCACTGCCATCCCGTGCCCTGTATCGCCTGTGCGGATTGACTATGTTGGGGTTACACCTGGTCGACTGGGGCTGTGTGTGCCTTGTCAAGGGGCATGGCGGGCGCACAACAGGATCCAGCTTGTCCACAGAGGGTGGGCTGAGGTGCGCCTGGTACCGCTTTGTACGTGTGCCCGGCTGCTGTGCACACACGTGTTCACTCCCCCCGACAGGTGTCCTCTCACAATGCCCAGGGAAGCGGTGGTGTACTGTTCATGACCCCTCCCAACACGGCGTGCTCCAACTTGGCATGTGCGCATCTACCCGTCGCACCCACCCACCTGAGCACTGCGTCCATACGACTTCACATGACACATGTGTGTCTTCCACAGTAGTGCTACTCATTTGCGTTGACATCCAATACCAGTGGACTACATGGTCATGTCACGACTGCCGTGTACTTCACATACTCTCATCCTCTCTCATTCGTACTTGTGAAATGAGTCAGCGGAGACAGTTTTGGTTTCAAACATTATATTGAGTCTTCTGTCCTCTGTGATGCAGTATAGTGGACACTACTGGCAGCGGAATACATGTTGAGGATATACTGAGCATGATCACAAATGGGATAGGGTGTGGGGTAACATCTGCTTGGCCAAGGCTGTGCTAATGTACATTTACGTATAGCTGCGGAGCTGCGGACTTTGACACAGACGGTATACATGTAGCCTACCAGACCGCTCGGCATCATGGGCACAGTCCATCTCAGTTCCATGTGACAGGTTTGCTGCGGTTGTTCCTCATGCACGCGTGCATGTGAGATGACATCAGGGCATGTGCTTGCGTGCATGCAGTGGCGTGCCACTTGTTGTTGCACTGTGGTGGTTACTGGACATGTCACAGTCACTGGGGTCGTGTTGTTGTTGTATGCACTTGTCGTCCATGCAAAGGTCCTGGTATGGGATTCCCGGGGCGGGGGTGGGAGGGGTGCAGCACCCACAGACTCCAGGCGACCTATTCATGTCCACTGAGCGGTGTGTGTGTCCATGGGCGCTGGATCCATGTCGTGTCCTGGTTGTTCGTGCAGTTCCGTCCATGTGGGTGCGATACACAGAGCCCATGCCACTGCCTCCCACGATGCATGCGGTGTTCCTGGATGTGATGGGGAACAGTGTGCATGTCCCGGTCATATCCGATGTCATGGCGATGTCGTTGATGGTGTGGTTACAGTTGCCGGTCGTTTGGTATGGCTGTTGTGGTGGTGACTGGCCAGTCCGTGCGGAAGCTGAGCATGGGTGCGGGGTTGGACTTCATAGGTCACTCGGGGAACCTGCGTTGTGGTCCGACGTATTTACAGGTTGTCAGGTATGCGATGCCGCCAAGCAGGGCTTCCATGTCATTGGTGGTGTACATGTTTGCCAGCCAATGAAGCGGATGGTGGCTGTCAAGGTGTTGTTCGTAAGTTGTCCCTTGGAGGACCATGATGGGGCATGCTGGGTGACATTCGATGTAGCTGTTCTCGATGATCCGTCGTGTGGAGGCACAGTGGTCCCATTTCAGTGCGCGTGCGATGTTGGCCACATACGCCATGCCCCCATAGGCAGAGCAGGCCCTGTCGTGTGCGTCCAGAGGGAGGAGTAGTGGTAGCAGGTCCGCCTTCAGACATGCCGGGTTGGAGAGGCATATCTCGACGGGATGCTGGTAGGGACACCTCCGACAGTAGAAGACGGGCATGACGCAGCTGAACAATGTGATGCGGTAAGTCAGTCGGTAACTTACGTTCAGCAGGGACAGGAGATCGCATCCCAATGTATGTATCGTGTTGGTTTTGTACAGCTTGAGCTGTTCGGCGTAGTTGGGTAGGTGTGTTGCGGTTGCCATTTCGCAGCGGTTCGTTGAGGTGGCGTGCTCCGGCTGTGTGTGCAGTCTGCAATGTGCACGCTCCGGGGTTGCTGTGAGCTCTGTGTAGTCGTAGGGAGACAGGACTTGTGTTCTGTTGGCTTGTTTGGAGGACACGGGCCCTCTTCCCACATGCTTCTCAGACAGTTCAAGGTCAGTGCTGTGTGACTCCTTCCAATTAACTTGCATGTGGCCGACATGGGGGAGTGTTTTCTTCTTTCTTCCCCGTCCGTTGTGTGCTTCTGTGATATGCGCTATCTGCCCTGTGGTCGGTCTCCTCGGCATGCCTGTGTTGGTCTATTCTTGGACAATGGCTGTATTCACCGGCTTCTGTCGTAGGGCTGTGGTTTCGGAGTTGGAATGGAAGGTCATTCAGTGCTGTCTGCTCTCCCTTGTGTGGGCGGCAGGCTGCCTTTCCGCTCTGCGTTGGGCCTTGTGTGTGGATGTTATTCTTGGGCCACCTGTTGTCGGTCCCCGGGCTCTTTGGTGTTCCGTTTCATGTGTCTTGTTCATATGTGCAGGGTGGTATGGGTTTTTCAGTGTGGTACTGGCGTTCCTCTTCCCGAAGGGGCCCTGCTTCTCCTAGTTGGTGTTGCCGCCGCTGTGTGCTTCGCCATGTTTGTTACACTGGGGTGTGTCCTGCTGTTGCGTGACTTCACTGACATGTGTGCGTCGGTTGTGTGGCGTTGGGTGTTGTCCGTGAATTGGGCGTTGGGGACATGTCTGTGGCAGGCCTGTCACGTGTCATGTGCGTTCGGGGTGGGGCTGATGTGTGTGCTGCTTGGTTGTGTCCCTGTGTCTGTGTGCGACGCATGCATGGCGCTGCGGTTGGCCTCTGCGTTGTGCGCATGTGTGGCGGCGTCATCGGCGCTTTGTGGCCGTGACGGGGTGGTTGGTTCCTAGTCCCAGGTGGTGTGTACACATGTGTTCCGCGATGTTAGGATTTGGCCTGTGTGTCATATGTGGATGCAATGGTGGATGTGTAGTGTACACGCGCTGGTGGGGGTTGTCCGCTTTTTCCGCCCTTGCACTGTGTGCGCTGTTTGCGTGCACTTGTTGTGTGTGTGCCTACCTGCGTCTCCGCGGTACGTTGCGTCCTTGGTGGTGCATCAGCAGAAGCATGGGAAGGGCCTGCAGTGCTGGATTCATGCCCGGGGTGCCGCTTCTTCGTTGTCCGTGCTCTGCGTCCGTGTTACCGCCTCTCTTTCACGTGCGGTGTCTCTTGGCCGTGGGAGCCGTTTGTTTGCGGCATCGTAATTTATGCGCCGGGCGGGACGTGTTTCGTCGGACGGTGTGTGTCAGTTGTGCTGCGCCGCTACGTGAACGGGCGCACTTTGATGGCGGACGGTGTTGCTGGCTTGCCGGCGGTGTTTGGCCTGCTTTTCGCATCGTAATTGGGCGGGCGTGTGGACTGCTGCGTGCCGGCGGTAACTGGTGCTTTTTGCATCCGCCAGCACGGCGGTTGTGCTTCCGCCCGCCATCGTAATGGGCCCCTAAATTATTAATTAATACATTATTAATTTTTATAATGTAAATTAAAGTACTTCCCACCCTATTCCCCTATAAACCCACAACCCGCTACGGAACTAATATACGCAAAAATTATTAAACAATAGTAATTATTAAACACTAAATTATTTATTAATAAATTATTAATTTTTATAATGTAAATTAAATTACTTCCCACCCTATTCCCCTATAAACCCACAACCCGCTACAAAACTAATATACGCAAAAATTAATTCACATAAAATCCATTACCTTAAAAAAATTGTAGCAAACATTTAAAAAAATTCTATATTTTTAACACATATAGTAACATATAAAACAATTTAAAAAAATGTGATATAATAAAATTCGATATAATGACATTCGATATTACTTACCTATATGTCGATATTTTTTCCAACTATATTATGGGGCCGATTCCGATCTCGGCCGGTAGTGCTCCGAATCGGATTCGGATTCACCGGATCCGATTCGGAGCCCTGTTTCCTGACCGAATCGTACGCGGGTCCGGCCGAGCGAGTACGATGCAAGCACCCGCGAAATCGCCGACCGACTCGAACGCGGCTTCAACACGCTCCGACCGACTCGCATGGACACGACTCGCACCGCGCTATGGAGACGTTTCCCGGCCGGGTAAGTACGATGCGCGCCGCGAGCAGTCCGACCGACTCGCGCCGTCCGGCTCGAAAAAGCTGTCGGAGCCGGACTTTGGGGGTCCGTGTCGGACCCCCTGTACGCGTAGGCGCGCGAGTCGCACACAGGGGGACCCATGGGTCCCCCTACCTGTGCATGTACGCCGCGATGCGCATGGACGCGTACCCGCTGTAGGGGGTGCCCTTGTTCGCCTCGCACCCATTGAGTCAATGGGAGCCCGCGTACGCGTTGTACGACCGGCTCCCATTGACTTCAATGGGAGTCCGACCGACTCGAGTCCGATAGCATGCGAATGCATCGTACTCGTCCGGTCGGACTGCTAGGGTCCGATTCGGTCGGAATTCTCTCCAGGTCCGGCTCGGTCGGAGAGATTTCCGGCCGGAATCGGAATCGGCCCCAAAGTCTTTTCTATATTCTGTCCTCTCGATATTTTGTACTCGATATTTTGTCCTTTCGATATTAAACATTCGATGTTTTGAGGGTCATTAGGATGGCGGTCGGAAAATCACCCCGACCGCCATGGAAGTGGAAAACAACCGCCCGCCGGCACCGTGGAGAAACCGGCGGCCAAATTAGGATCAACCGCCAAAAAACACTGACCGCGGCTGTCCGGGGGGAAGAAAAACCGCCCGTAGCGTGCGGAGATGGCCAAAACACGTCCGCGGCAGACGGATCCACTGCGGAAAAACACCAACCCGCCGCAAGGATAGCGGAGACACCGCACGGCAAATTAGGATATCCCCTCTGGTCCCGCGGCACGTTCTGCTCTTTCCGACCGCCGCGGTCGCTAACAGTGATGAATGGGAGAGCATGCGGAAGAGCTGCAGCAAAGCCACCGCTGCGGACGCTCCGTGACAAATTTGGCGGACGAATCAAAAATCCCACAATAAGGCCACAAAGTGCCCACACCAAAGTAGCCATGCCACCCAGAAACAGAAAACACACCCCAATGACACAACATTGCACACAAAAAAAAAAATTACAAGGACAACCCACACAACACACCTGAGAGCACTCCCACATGTGGACACACCCACATAGCAGAGCATAAAACCAGCCCCTTCCTTGACCACAATCCTCTGCACTAACCCACAACTGAAGGGCCCAACCCCTGAGAACAAAGGATAGGCAAAGCTACACACCATCACCACTCACACCACACACAGCACCACCACCACTTCCACACCTGCACCCCTAACCCCTTTGCACATCACACACCATACACATCACCACCACCACCACCACTTACACCCCTGCACCTACAACACCTCTGCACATCACACACCATGTCAACACATAAAATGCCCAAATTCACAGAGAGTGAGTTGAAGGTAATGGTAGATGAGATAGTCAGAGTGGAACCACAACTGTTTGGTAGCCTGGTCCAACAGACACCATTAGCCACAAGGACTCAAATGTGGGCAAGGATAGTCCAGAAGGTCAATGCAGTAGGGACCATCCCAAGATCCAGAAAGGAAATCATGAAGCGGTGGCATGACTTGAAGAGGGTTGTCAAAGAGAGGAGGACCAAGAACCGTCAGCTGGCTGACAAGACTGGCGGTGGCACTCCCATACCACCAAAACCATTCACCCCATGGGAGGAGAAGGTGCTTGCCATACTGCATCCAGAGAGTCTCACAGGAGTACCCGGGGAGTGGAGGCTGGTAAGTACAAACAAATGACTACCACCACACTGCTATGTACTGCCTTGCACAACTACAAAGATACACCTCCTAGGACCAATTCCATTCATCTGCACCACACACTAACTAAAACATGTCTCACAGATTCAACATCCACCCCCTCCCAAACACCACCAATGTACCTAGCAACATTACCATGGGTGCATGTGCACAGGCAGCCTGCACTGCAACTCCCACCATGCCCCCTTGTCCCACACCTCAGAAGGATGGAGCACTCCCCCACCCAGAAGCATGTGTCAGCCATTACATCCCCAACAAACAAACTTACAGGTAGGTAGCCATCTTGCCATGGAGGGCTGTATGTGGGAGGGAGGCCTGTACTACTACTCCCACCATGCCCCCTGTCCCACACCTCAGCAGGATGGACCACTCCCCCACCCAGAAGCATGTGTCACCATTACATCCCCAACAAACAAACTTACAGGTAGGTAGCCATCTTGCCATGGAGGGCTGTGTGGGGGAGGGAGGCCTGTACCACTACTCCCACCATGCCCCCTGTCCCACACCTCAACAGGATGGACCACTCCCCCACCCAGAAGCATGTGTCAGCCATTACATCCCCAAAAAACAAACTAACAGGTAGGTAGCCATCTTGTCATGGAGGGCTGTTTGGGGTGAAGGCCTGTACTACTACTCCCACCATGCCCCCTGTCCCACACCTCAGCAGGATGTGGCACTCCCCCACCCCACCCAGAACCATGTGTCACCATTACATCCCCAACAAACAAACTTACAGGTAGGTAGCCATCTTGCCATGGAGGGCTGTATGTGGGAGGGAGGCCTGTACTACTACTCCCACCATGCCCCCTGTCCCACACCTCAGCAGGATGTGGCACTCCCCCACCCCACCCAGAAGCATGTGTCACCATCACATCCCCAGCAAACAAACTTACAGGTAGGTAGCCATCTTGTCATGGAGGGTTGTTTGGGGTGGAGGCCTGTACTACTACTCCCACCATGCCCCCTGTCCCACACCTCAGGAGGATGGAGCACTCCCCCACCCAGAAGCATGTGTCACCATTACATCCCCAACAAACAAACTTACAGGTAGGTAGCCATCTTGCCATGGAGGGCTGTGTGGGGGAGGGAGGCCTGTACTACTACTCCCACCATGCCCCCTGTCCCACACCTCAGCAGGATGGGGCACTCCCCCACCCCACCCAGAAGCATGTGTCAGCCATTACATCCCCAACAAACAAACTTACAGGTAGGTAGCCATCTTGCCATGGAGGGCTGTGTGGGGGAGGGAGGCCTGTACTACTATTCCCACCATGCCCCCTGTCCCACACCTCAGCAGGATGGGGCACTCCCCCACCCCACCCAGAAGCATGTGTCAGCCATTACATCCCCAACAAACAAACTAACAGGTAGGTAGCCATCTTGTCATGGAGGGCTGTTTGGGGTGGAGGCCTGTACTACTACTCCCACCATGCCCCCTGTCCCACACCTCAGCAGGATGGACCACTCCCCCACCCAGAAGCATGTGTCACCATTACATCCCCAACAAACAAACTTACAGGTAGGTAGCCATCTTGCCATGGAGGGCTGTGTGGGGGAGGGAGGCCTGTACCACTACTCCCACCATGCCCCCTGTCCCACACCTCAGCAGGATGGACCACTCCCCCACCCAGAAGCATGTGTCAGCCATTACATCACCAAAAAACAAACTAACAGGTAGGTAGCCATCTTGTCATGGAGGGCTGTTTGGGGTGGAGGCCTGTACTACTACTCCCACCATGCCCCCTATCCCACACCTCAGCAGGATGTGGCACTCCCCCACCCCACCCAGAAGCATGTGTCACCATTTCATCCCAAACAAACAAACTTACAGGTAGGTAGTCATCTTGCCATGGAGGGCTGTATGTGGGAGGGAGGCCTGTACTACTACTCCCACCATGCCCCCTGTCCCACACCTCAGCAGGATGTGGCACTCCCCCACCCCACCCAGAAGCATGTGTCACCATCACATCCCCAACAAACAAACTTACAGGTAGGTAGCCATCTTGTCATGGAGGGCTGTTTGGGGTGGAGGCCTGTACTACTATTCCCACCATGCCCCCTGTCCCACACCTCAGGAGGATGGAGCACTCCCCCACCCAGAAGCATGTGTCACCATTACATCCCCAACAAACAAACATACAGGTAGGTAGCCATCGTGCCATGGAGGGCTGTGTGGGGGAGGGAGTCCTGTACTACTACTCCCACCATGCCCTCTGTCCCACACCTCAGCAGGATGGGGCACTCCCCCACCCCACCCAGAAGCATGTGTCAGCCATTACATCCCCAACAAACAAACTAACAGGTAGGTAGCCATCTTGTCATGGAGGGCTGTTTGGGGTGGAGGCCTGTACTACTACTCCCACCATGCCCCCTGTCCCACAGCTCAGCAGGATGGAGCACTCCCCCACCCAGAAGCATGTGTCACCATTACATCCCCAACAAACAAACTTACAGGTAGGTAGCCATCTTGCCATGGAGGGCTGTGTGGGGGAGGGAGGCCTGTACTACTACTCCCACCATGCCCCCTGTCCCACACCTCAGCAGGATGGACCACTCCCCCACCCAGAAGCATGTGTCAGCCATTACATCCCCAAAAAACAAACTAACAGGTAGGTAGCCATCTTGTCATGGAGGGCTGTTTGGGGTGGAGGCCTGTACTACTACTCCCACCATGCTCCCTGTCCCACACCTCAGCAGGATGTGGCACTCCCCCACCCCACCCAGAAGCATGTGTCACCATTACATCCCCAACAAACAAACTTACAGGTAGGTAGCCATCTTGCCATGGAGGGCTGTATGTGGGAGGGAAGCGGTCCGGTCCGGGTGGCGCCAGGATCTAGCCCCCCGGCGTGGTTTTTTCCCATAGTACCTCTCACTCCGGTCTCTGGTGAGTCGAAGCTTGCCTTGGCTGCCTTTTCCTACTGTTTTTCTACTGCCCCTGGGCCAGGATCGAGCCCTCCGGCCTGGTGGCGACAGGCTCTCCCTGTGTTGCTGCCTCATTGCGGGTGCCCGGTGTGAGGCTGGGTGTTCTACAGCTGTGTCTCCTGGATCCCGAGCGTCGCGCTGGATGGATCGGAGAAACACGTCGAGATCAGGTGATCGTCTCTCTGAGGGGCAGCGAGCGTGGAGTGTGTTTTGAAGGGTAGCGCTGCAAGAGGGCTGTCCCGGTTTACCTCGGCTCCCTCGCGACCCCAGAGGAAATTCTAAGATGCAGCGTTAGAGAAGAGGTGTGGGAGGGTCGCGCCGCAGAGTGCAGACCGCCTGATCTGCAGGAAGCAAAATGATACCATTAAGGGGAATAGTCGTGTTTCCACCTACGTTCAGCTTGCCTTAAACCGCGATGCAATAACAAAGACGGTCTTACAAAGCAACAGACCGAAATGGCTGTGGAGATTCACTTGGGAATTGACCTGATTTACTGCCCCAGACATCTTTCCTCCACACATTACCCTCAGGAAACAAAATGGTCTCCGTGATCTGACCAAGGTCACGCCCCCTCCAATAACAATAGTAGCAGAAAGAGGACTTATACCCTCAGGGAGCTAGGAAAACTGCTGAACAAAGAAACAGGTCGCCATTGTAAGTTCCCATGAACTGACCAAGACCACACCCCCTCCAATAATTAACAGTTATAGAAAAAGGACATATTCCAGTTAACTCACCAATGCCACGCCCCCTCCAACTAGTGCCTTCCCAGTGTGTTCTGAGTGACTGCCACTTATTGCAGTATTATACCTCTATTTGTATTCTGTATCCTATGTATCATGCACACCTGTCACTGTTTCCTTTTGTAACGTATCATTTGTTACCTCTTTTTGTACTCTGTTTGTTTTTGTTATTTGCACAATTGTCACTTTTTCCTCATGTAATGCAACGCTTGCTTTTGTATTTTGCTCACTTGTAATTTTCTCCTCATGTAATGTTACTGTTCCTACGGTGAAGCGCTCGGACACCTTAGGGAAATGTCCGCGCTAAATATAAACGCATAAAATAATATAAATAAATTAGTAACAGTAGTAAAAAGAGGACATACACCCTCTGGAGATAAGAAAACTGCTGATCATAGAAATAGGACTGCACTGTAACGATACCAACAAGCTCAATATATCAGCCTGGGAAACAAGTTCAATTTATCTCCCTAATCTACCTCCTGCCACAAGACAATCACTACATCTCTTCAACTCTACAAAATGGAGATGCCTCCGACCCCACACTATATTGTCCCTCAACATTGCTTATGTATCTGTTCTGTGAATCTTATGTGACCTTTCCTGCATTCCCTTTCCAACTCTGACCTTCCTCGCCCTCGCAAGTATCGTCGTTGCTTCTACTGGTTGTCAACTCTACCCTCTTACTCTAACTTTTTACCGCTTATTATTTTGCTTTTCTTCAGATATTCCCTTTCTAATTGTCTCTATTGATTGGTGACTCTATTCCTCTTACTCAAACTTTTTTACCGCGTAGTATTTTCTTGGCTCATTGATTTATCCATATGTCCCTCTAACTCTTTCTATATTTTTACTCCTGTATTACCCTCTCCTCCGGTACTCCCTCTCTAATTTAGACATTCCATGCCCTCGCAAGCATTGGTGCTGTCTTCTACTGATCTGCGCGTACTTGCCGATTGTTTATGTACTTGTTTGCAAACTTTGATGCTGGTATACTGATCTGCTCCACTTGTGCCGACTGCTTATATATTTGATTTGCTCCATGTTGTCGATATAATTTGTTTATCTATTTGATCTGCTCCTTGTTGCCGACTTATAATTCCTCGCCTGTCTACCCTATTCCTTGTCTAGCCCCCATATTTCTACCCCCCACTCTCCCAGTGCCCCCTTGGTTCCCAATCCTCATCTCCTATTCTACCCCCCATTTCCTTAACTTCCCTCTCGCCACTCTCTCTTTCTCTCATGTCTACCCAACATGCCCCCTCACAGCATTGACCATCACCCCTAGGACCCTACTCTCTCCAAACATGGCCCCAACTCATGGACCATTCTCTACCCCCCCAATCTCTCCAAACATGCCAAGAAAAACTTCAAACATAAACTCCTTATCCGTAACCCTGAAACACTCATTGTTGATAACTACCTCAGCCTCACCTCCCCATTATAACCAACTACATCTTTTACTCCAAACGTCCTTCCAAATGGAAAAGCATCTTCCTACAACACCTCCCAATCTCTAAATCAACCAAAATACCATATGGATTCAAAATATCCACCACTCCCTCCCCAGCCTTTCTTGGTGATATTGATATCTCCATCTTCAAAACAGGTAACATCCTCATACAAGCCACGGTATCCCACCTTGCCATCTTCGAACACCACTTCAGCATTATGTCTCTCCTCCTTGACCACTCTGCGCCTAACACTCCTTCCCCCCTACTGAATAACACCCCTCCAACCTCTCCCTCCCCCCTTCCCCCTCACTCCACCTCCACCCTCAACCATCCAGCTAACACCATCCTCCAACAATTGACTTCACCATCACCCTCCCTGGACCTCTCTACAGCAATTGACATCCCCCAACCACCGTTACCTATCTCTCATCCCCCTCTAATTTCCCTCTCCCCCCTAACTTCCGTAACTCACACTCCTCGGACCCCTCCACTAAAAACGGTTGCCCCCAATCCCTGCCATCTACTTATCATTCCCCTCCCATAACCCCGCCTCTGCCTGACCCCCCAACCTCTCTCCCCCCTACCCAACTATTCACGTACTCCACCGTCCTTGCCCTTCAATCCCCTAACACAACTCCTCACCCCCCTCCTCCTACCCATCCCGTACACCCTCTTCTCCTCCCCATCCCCCCTATCCTGCCCCTTCAGGCCCTCCTAACTCCGCCTCCCAATCCTTTATCCCAACCCCCGATAAATACACAACCCCTCCACCCCAATATATCCGCTCTCCACTCACTCTATGCCCTTTTATCCTCTCTGACCACATCTCCTGAAGTTCTTAACCTCCTGGCTAACCTAGCCCAACCCCTCACACCTAACAGCACCGTCACCCCTCACTCCACACCCACTACCCTATCTCCCCCCTCACACTTCAGTCCACCCTTTGAAACTAACCCAGACCATTCCCTACCTCCAGATCATTCCCTTTCCCCTACCCACGCACCTTCAGTACCTCCCCTTACCCTAATTGCCCGAACCTACACAACAGTGAACTCGACCTATCTAATTTGATTACCGAACCCCTCTCATCTAACAACCACGTCACCCCTCACTACACTCCCACTACCCTATCTTCCCCCTCACACATCAGTCCACCTTCTGCAACTAACCCAGATCATTCCCTACCCCCCGCCCATGCCCCTTCAGTACCCCCCTCCACCCCAATTGACACGAGCCTACACAACACTGAACTTGACCTATCCAATTTGATTACCGAACCCCTCACACCTATCAGCCCGTCACCCGTCACCCCTCATTCCACACCCGCTTCCCTATCTCCCCCCTCACACATCAGTCCACCCTCCGTAACTAACCCAGACCACCCCCCCTCGGTACCTCCCCTCACCTTAATTGCCCAGAGCCTACACAACATCGAACTTGACCTATCTAATTTGATTACTAAACTCTCTCAATTCAGGAAAGACTTTATCTTCCCCAGCTCCAGAACCCTCCCTCACCATAAAATCCCCACACAGCCCCACCCAAAAATCCCCCCCAAAAATCCCTCCCAAAAATTCCCCCCGAAAATCCCTAACACCAAACACAATCTTTGGAGATCGACTCCTTTCCGTTGCCATATACATAGACCTCGCCGCACCTCGAACGATCTCTCCCGGTCTGACCTCTCCGACCTATGCAACTCTTACCTTCCTAGCTTACCAACCACCAACCCTCTACTCCCCTACTCCCACATCCCTGTTATCTTCCCCCAGACCAACGCCCCAACTCACGTCGATCCACACTTGCCCACCCACCATATGCAACCCCACACCACTTACATGTATGCTTGTCAACTGTCGCTCCGCAGTCCAACATGCCACGGAAATTTCGGAAACTATCCTGCGTGAATCCATTGACATTGCGTTCCTCACAGAAACCTGGCTCAAAGACCACTCAACGAGCATACTTGACCTACTCTCCCCACCAGGATACTCTATTCTTAGAAAAGATAGACCTGACAGAGTTGGGGGTGGTCTAGCCATAATCTTTAAAAATTAACTTCAGCTATCCCTTGTCAATAATTCTGGCTACTCCTCCTGCGAATACCTGGAAGCTGAACTGACAACTCAAAATTCCCACCCAATTCGTCTTCACAACATCTATCGCCCTCCGGGCCCCCCCCCAGCCCTTCATCGAGGATTTATCTGAGCTCCTGACACAATCCTCATTATCCAACTCAAAAAAGCTCTTTCTGGGGGACCTTAACCTCCATTGGAACGATCCCGATGATCCCACTATCTCCCTCCTCACTAATCTACTTGAGATCAATGAACTCAAACAACTATGCCTGTCCCCGACACACACCAAAGGAGCCATCCTTGACGCCATTCTTTCCAACGAGGATCTGGCCTCCGTGACCAATATCGTCCCCATTGACTGGTCTGACCATCACCTTATACTGTTCACCATTGCTACCAATGCAAATCTCCCCACCTCCAAAATTAACAGACATAAGAAACTGACCAGAAATCTAAAACATATCCCTCCGGGTGTTCTTGAGTCTAAACTCCAAGCTCAACTTCGTCTCATTCCCCCTCACAAAATGCTAATGAGCTCACTGAACACTTTAACAATACTGTCACTGGTATTCTTGATCAACTAGCCCCGCCTAAACTCAAAAACCAAAGAGTCACCCCCTCCAACTCTTGGTTTAACACCGAGCTTAAACACGAACCACGATCACTTAGACTGTCGGAAAGAACCTGGAGACACCATCCCTCTCCCTCCCATCTTGCACTCCTCAGACATGCTAGATCCACGTACAAAAAACACGTCTTCAAGGAAAAGGCATCCTTCTTCCGCACACAACTTGATCGTGCCAAAAACAGACCTAGGGAACTCTTCAAAATCATTCGTAACCAAACTTCCCCCGCACCTCCAAATCTGATCGCCTCCTCAGCCAGATGCGAAGAAATTTCCCACTTCTTCTCGGAAAAAATAGACAAAATTGATCAATCCTTCCGTTCCACACAGCTCCCCTCCAAATCCCTATGCAAGCCCGTCCTCACCTCTAATGCCTACTCCACATCCCCTCGACCAGCTGACCCCTTCTCTCTTCCGCCCTCTATTCTACCGCTCCCCAGTGACTCTCCTCTCCCACCTACTTCCTCACCCCCCCTAACCACTCCCCACACCTACCCACTGCCACTTCTCCGGAAACCATCTCCCTTAACTCACAATTAAAGAGCAATGCCTCCTTGCTCAACTTCCTCCCCGTGACTGAGCTAGAAGTCCTTAAAATAATTGGTAATCTTAAACCGTCCTCCCACACAAAAGACCCCCTACCCTCTAACCTTGTCCCTGCGCTTAAGCACATCATCACCCCATACTGGACCACAATCATCAACACCTCTCTCTCCACTGGCTGTGTCCCCACCTCCCTTCAACTTGGACAAATCTCTCCCATAATCAAAAACCCAAATGCTGACCCCAATGACCTAAACAATCTCCGCCCCATCACTAACCTCCCCCTTCTCTCAAAGGTCCTTGAAAAATGTGTCCTACTACAACTAGACAAACACATCGAAAACTTCAACCTACTCGATCCCTTTCAATCAGGCTTCAAGAAAGGCTGCAGCACCGAAACGGCAATGCTAAATGTCGTCGATGACATCCACCACTCACTTGACAATGGCGAGACCTGCCTTCTTATCCTCCTTGATCTCTCCGCAGCATTCGATACAGTCAACCATTCAGCCCTACTTAATGTGCTTAGGACCCGTTTCGGCCTCAACCATACTGCCTACAAATGGTTCGTCTCCTACCTACAACACCAAACTCAGCAAATCAAAATTCAAAATTGTCTTTCTAACCCCACTCATGTCTCCCTTGGTGTCCCCCAAGGGTCTATTCTCTCTCCCTCCCTCTTTAACCTCTTTATGGAACCCCTCACCCTCATTCTTAAACAAGCAGGCATCAACTACCACCTCTACGCCGATGACACCCAAATCTATTACAAGATTAAAACTCATGCTGACATCTTACACCTGAACAACACCCTCACCAAGATCCAATCCTGGTTCCACTCAAATCATCTCAAACTTAACCCTAATAAAACTGAAATCATTCTCTTCTCCCCTAAAAACAACCCTCTCCCCGTTCAATCATGGATCTCTGACCTTAACGCACTCAACTGCTCACTCACCCTGTCCAACTCCGTCAAATCTCTTGGTATTTCTATCGACAACACCCTAACCCTTAACGTCCACATCAAAAACTCTGCTAAAGGAGCCCTCTTCACTCTCCGTCACCTCAAGAAAATAAAACCCTTTATACCTACCGATGACTTTAAACTTGTAGTCCAGTCACTTGTTCTTTCACGTATTGATTATGGTAACGCCATCCTCAACGGAATCCCCAAGGTCCACCTTGCTCCTATCAAAGCTGTGCTCAACCTTGCAGCCAGGCTCATTACAGACTGCAAACGCTTTGATCACATATCCCCGGCTCTCAAATCTCTTAAATGGCTCCCTATTGAAGGCAGATCTGCCTACAAAACTGCCTGCATCACTCACAAAGTCCTCCACCAAAACACTCCACAGTACCTCTCCAAGAAACTCCTCATTGCGGGCACCACACGACCTCTGAGAAGCACCAACTCCCTCCTCCTTATACCACCACTGCATAAAAAGAAAGCCACACAATCACGCTCCTTCTCTGGTAATGCCCCTATCATCTGGAATGCCCTCCCAAAAAACCTGCGCTGCAACCCCTCCTATTTCAGCTTCAAAAAAGACCTCATATTACACCTCCTCAACTATTATTGGGGATCCTCACCTGTGACCTGCACTTGATCTCCAAATTCACCATGTCATATTAGTCCAGAAATACTTGTACATTTCCTAAACATCATCTGCCTAATTACTTGATATGTATAGCTCCTGCCCCTGTTTATCTATTTGATTTGTTGATCTACTTGTTTGATTTGTTTATCTATTTGATTTGTATATTTCACATGTTGTTGTCTTTATCTTTTATTTACTTATACGCCATGTTTGGCCCAATTATTATTGGGGGTCCTAACCTGTGTCCTGCACCTGATCTCCAATCACCATGTTACATTTTGTCCAGTAATAACTGTCCATTTACCGAACATCATATAGCTAGTTACTTGAAGTGTATAGCTCTTGCACCTGTATATCTATTTTTGTTATGTATATCTCACACGTTGTTTCATTATCTTTTTTATCTATCTGTATGCCATGTTTGCTTTATATTATCTTCTCATGTAAAGCGCTCTGATACCTCTGGGTCTAGCCAGCGTTATATAAAACTTTAAAAAACATAAATAAAAAAAAAATAAGGGAGGCCTGTACTACTACTCCCACCATGCCCCCTGTCCCACACCTCAGCAGGATGGAGCACTCCCCCACCCAGAAGCATGTGTCACCATTACATCCCCAACAAACAAACTTACATGTAGGTAGCCATCTTGCCATGGAGGGCTGTATGTGAGAGGGAGGCCTGTACTACTACTCCCACCATGCCCCCTGTCCCACACCTCAGCAGGATGGAGCACTCCCCCACCCAGAAGCATGTGTCACCATTACATCCCCAACAAACAAACTTACAGGTAAGTAGCCATCTTGCCATGGAGGGCTGTATGTGGGAGGGAGGCCTGTACTACTACTCCCACCATGCCCCCTGTCCCACACCTCAGCAGGATGGGGCACTCCCCCACCCCACCCAGATGCATGTGGCATATAATGGATCACTCCAAATAAACAAACAGCTAGCCAGACATATTATTCTGTCTTGTGCCACCACTGAGCAGGATGCAAGCCTCCACCGAGCACACACAGATGTGTCACAAAACAAAGACAAATGCTAACACACAACAGGCAAGTAGGCAGTACGTGCACCTAGCCATTTGACACAAAAAGAATGGTGCCATATGACAACACCAGTCCTCTCAATGTACAAATATGCACACCGATCATATTGCCACGCACAGTGTGCACAACGAAAGTGTGACACACCAATGCACATGTAGAGGAAAGACTGGGAACAATCATGCACAGCAATGAATGACAGGTTCAGTGCCATGGGGCCAGAGTAACAACGACCATATGAACAGTAAGAAAGCATGGTATGTGGTACCAATCCAGATATGCACTTGACAAGACAAAGGTATGCAGGAGATGACAATGGCCAGGACATGCCCAGATGTGACAGCTGACAGGTCATAAAAATCCACATACAGTCCGCACAAAAATCATATTTAGCGCAAGGACCTAGATGTCAACATGTCCCTGTAATCACAAATCATGCACATGGCGCATGGTACATATTGACACCTCACACCATGGACAAGAAATGCATGTACCACCGCAGCATGTCAGGAGGCACAGTAGTGCACATAGGAAACAATGTGATGATCAGTCAACTGTGTAGTGTACTAACAGTGAATGACACACAGCTAACACAAATCTTATGTGGTGCACCCCAATGACCATTTCCCATCTGATCCACAGGTGACCAAGAATTGACTGCAGAGGACGACACCAGCAACCTGCAGGGCCAGTCTACCCCCCTCCCCCGGAACATCGACTCTCGGATGTTGACTTTCAGGAATCTTCGGACGAGGAGACTGAGGCCGGGCCATCTGGTGTTCCAGGGCGCAACAGGTCCCAGGAGCCCATCGTCCCCCCACCACACCTGCAGCTACAACAACCAATCTGCAGGCCCCTGCTGTTACGTCCGGTTCGTCCTCCACCACCACCACCACCACAACCACAATCACCAGTGGTGCCTGCAACACCCTCCCTGTCCCACAGGATGACCACCCCACCCCAGCAACTGAGGAGGGCAGGGAGAGGATGTGTGGTCCGACAGTGGAGAGGCAACCGGTCCGTGGCATCAGAGCAGGTGGGAAGGGCAGGGTTACCCACACACGATCACAGCCTGGGACCGAATCCCTGGACCACATCCACAGAGTCCTTGGGGCATATGAATGGGCCCACGGACAAACGTCCCGGTCCGAAAAAGATTCACGTGAGCTCCTCCTGCTGATGAGGTCCATGGACACCCGCATGGGACAAATTGTGGACCTCTTGGGCCAACTAGTGGCGGTACTGAGGGACAGGCCTGCGCCACAAACAACACCTCCCCCTCCCACTGGTGGTCCGCAGGATGACAGTTCACCATCCTCCCCTGCAGCCACAGAGAGTGGTGAGTCCTCAGACCCCACTGGCCCTATAGCAGAGGCCCCCCCTGCCAAACGGAAAAGGGGCCCTGGGAGTATCTTTTGGCAAAGCACCTGCCAAACGCCAGTCACGCAGCCAGCCATGATGGCAACCCTCTGCACCACTGCATTGACTTTTTGGACTGTCCTTCCCCACACTGCCTTGTGAATGGCATCTGTCTGTTGGACTGGGTCACCACACCTATGTGGTGACCACTCGATTATCTCATTTACCATGACTGTCAACTCACTGCTCCACTAATCACCTCACTGTCAATGTACCCCCCCTCACATGTCACCTTTGTAAATAAACAAATCCTTACACACATGTTGTTGTACCTGCTCTGTCTTTATTCCAGGATGTACAATTTTCAACAGGAATACAATGTACCAGGGGATGGAGTGTATGTAGGCAAGGAGAGGTCAAAGGCACCTAGGAAAACACAACAGAACAACATTCACTAGTCTGGGTCTGGCATCACAGACATCACACAACACTTCACAACAAGAACAACCCACATGCACACATAACAATGGGCAACAAGTGCCAACATACACATCCTGTAGATGTTCAGAAATGAACTGTCCCATCAACATTGACAGCAAACACTGAGTCTACAACTGGCTGCTGTCACAAATCTCACTTACACCCTCACAACAACAGCAACATCATCAGACAATGGGTACGTTGTACATTGTCACCCACCTTCAAGTGAAGTAGCGGGTGATGAGCTGTTGACGCAGGTCAACACCTTCCTCCTCTCCACTGTCATCATCACTGGACACAGGTTGGTTTGCAGGCGGGGGCCTTGGCTGCTCATCATCATCCAGGAGCAGGGGAATCTCCTTGCGAATGGCTAGGTTGTGGAGCATGCAGCATGCCACTACAATCTGACACACCTTCCTGGGCGAGTACATCAGTGCCCCTCCGGTCTTGTCCAGGCAGCGGAAACGTGACTTCAGCAGTCCAAAGGTACGCTCCACCACACAACGTGTCCTCCCATGTGCATCATTGTAGCGGACATCAGCTGGTGTCCTGGGGTTCCGCAGTGGCCTCAGCAACCAAGGACGGTTGGGATATGCAGAGTCAACTATGTGTGACACACAAAGAAACATTGCAATGTTGCAGATGCAGAGGACAGCAGGTCACACACACAGCACGCCAAATGACTAGGCATACTCACCCACAATCCATGCACGCTCAGGAAGCAGATTGGCCATCAGCTGGGGTACAATGCTGCTACGCAGGATGTATGAGTCATGGGCCGAGCCTGGAAATTTTGCACACATGTGTGATATGATCATATCTGCCAGGCATACCACTTGGACATTTATGGAGTGGTAATGTTTACGATTCCTGTAGATGTGCTCACGGACCTGTGGTGGCACTAGCCCAACATGGGTGCAATCAATGGCACCAACTACATGGGGGATGTGTCCAAGGGGATAGAAATCTCCCTTTACAGCTGCCAATTCTGCCCCCCTGGGGAAATGGATCCTTGTAGATCATCATGGCGGACAGAACATCCCGCAGCACCATGCTGAACATGGGTTGTGACATCCCACCTGCCTCGGCCACCGTGTACTGGAATGATCCAGTCACAAAAAAATGCAGTGCCGCCATCACCTTATACGTTGGGGTGAAAGCTGTTGGATATGTTAGGCGAGGCTGCAGGTGGGGCTCCAACAAATCACAAAGGGTCTTTAGGGAGGCTCTATCCAGACGGCATTTCCGGATGATCGCCTCATCCTCCATGTCTGCCAGCAGTGTCAAGTGACGTTGCAGATTTGGTCTCCTCCTAGTTGAGATGAGAGTGGACACATTGTAATGCAATACATCATGGGATGTGCACAGCATCTCACATCATGGCTGAGACAACACCAACAAAGAATGTCATATGAATTGAGTCACAGACCAGCTGACATGTAGGGACCCCTTCAACTACACAAATCACACACTTGTCAGATTACACACAGCAAGTCCCCCAAACAACACCTCGGTCAAAGTGAATGGACATTGGGATATGGCCACATTCCCCATGGGCACGCCTGGGAGTCTGTCATCCTGCACATGTGTGACAAGGCAACCCCACGGTATCCTACCTAGCTGCTGTACATGACACACATTCAGGCGTCAATTGAACCTGGCACACCTCAACAACACAATGACCACAGTCTGAGCATCAATGACGAGTGTGTGCATGATCTAACATGAGAGGACATGCTAAAACAAACATCATCAATTGTGAAAAAAATGCTGTGATTGACAATGCACATCAACACATTGACATGTGTGCACATTGTATTGTCCATACCAACACTGTCCTGTAGTGTAGTGGAGTGTAGTGTACTGTAGGTGCGGTACTGAGAGACAAGTGATGCCCAAATGGACGGTTGGCATGCTCCGCCACCCAAATGGCGATGCCTCATGTGTGTCTATGCACCCAAATTGCGGAAACTACCGCCTGGCAGCAGCGGTGTGTGTGCAACACACCCCAATGCACAGGTGCGGTACTGATAGCCCCAGAGACATGGCCAAATGGCGGTTGGCATGCTCCGCCACCCAACTGGCGGTGCCTCATGTGTGTCTATGGCACCCAAATTGTGGAAACTACCGCCTGGCAGCAGCGGTGTGTGCAACACACCCCAATGCAGTGGTGCGGTACTGATAGCCCCAGTGACATGGCCAAATGGCGGTTGGCATGCTCCGCCACCCAAATGGCGGTGCCTCATGTGTCTCTATGGCACCCAAATTGCGGAAACTACCGCCTGGCAGCAGCGGTGTGTGTGCAACACACCCCAATGCACAGGTGCGGTACTGATAGCCCCAGAGACATGGCCAAATGGCGGTTGGCATGCTCCGCCACCCAAATGGCGGTTCCTCATGTGTGTCTATGGCACCCAAATTGCGGAAACTACCGCCTGGCACCAGCGATGTGTCCCCACCATGGTCCATGCCATTACAGCCAATGGGCTCCACGAGCGCGGAAGCTCAATGCAATTTTGAAAATAGCGGTAGGCGTGCTACACCACCGCGGTGCCGGTCATTGGATGCAATCAAAAGATGCAATACCGTGGTAGTGCCCACCTGGCCCCTGCGGTGTGTCACCGCCATGGTCCATGCCATTACAGCCATTGGGCTCCGCGATCGCGGAAGCTCGTTGCTATTTTGAAAATAGCGGTAGGCGTGCTACACCCCCGCGGTGCCAGTCATTGGATGCATTTGTAAAAGGCTGACCTGGTAGACCAATTGCAGCAGCCCAGGACTACTGGAACGACACCAGGGGGCTATATATGTGTGGGAGAGTGCCCAGAATTTCCACTGCTCACAGAGCCTGCTGCCTGAGACCCTCACCTGCTGCTGTCTCCAGGGACTGCTGCCTGAGACCCTCACCTGCTGCTGCCTCCAGGGACTGCTGCCTGAGACCCTCACCTGCTGCTGCCTCCAGGGACTGCTGCCTGAGACCCTCACCTGCTGCTGCCACTGCTGTCTCTAACCAACAGTGATGTCAAGGACAGAGAAGATCCGTGCCAGTCCCTTCACCGGCGAGGAGCTTGAGGTCCTGGTGGACGAGGTGCTCACACAGTACCCAAGGCTATATGGTGCCCCAAATGTCGTGGTAAGTCTTCCACAGTGGGTGTGAGAGTGCAGGGGGGCACACATGTAGTCGGTCTGATGCAGCATGTGCATGTGAGTGTGGGTTTGTGTCATGCATTGACTAACTTGCATTCCATTGGGTGAAGGGGTGTGTACCCTACTCCTCAAGTCTCCCTGCCTGCACATCAAGATTTGAGGGACATGTCTTGTCTTGTCAGCCATACAGTGAAGCAGCAAGTTGGTAATGGAGGATTCAGGCCAGTCATTGCTAGTGTGCATGTCTTTGCGTTTCCCTGTTGTCCATCTCAGTGTGAGCCCATCTGGCCTGCACAGTCACCGCCCAATCCAACAAGAACACATCACTGACTGTACAGAGTGTAACATGTTCATTTTCAAATTTGACTCCCCATCAATGTGCCATGTCAACCCTGTAGATTGCACATGACTGGCACTGTGAGAAAGGACGTGGGTTTGTGAGATCATGTCCCTCAATGTGATATACATGACACAGTGGGCTACTCACAGTGCATGTTCGTTGACGCCTGCGCATTGTCGGACACAGTGGGTCTCGCCACATACACATGTTGTTTTGTGACGTATGTCTTGCTCTACCTAAAAATGGTTAGTAGATGTGGGCAGAGTACACATGGTCTTCTGTGCTGGCATCCTGCTTGTACATGAGATGTGCAAGTATTGTGTCCCCCCTTATACATGCATGCATTTACGTGTGATTCTCACATGCAGATGTACCATGTGAAAAGCATTTCTGTCTCTGCATGTGAGATATGTGGATTTGTGATTGATCTGTATCATGCTACTGTCCTGACTGATTTTGTCACATGACACTGTGTCACTGATGTTTGCCCCCTCTTGTCTCCCATGCCTGCAGCTCAAGGTGCACCAGCGTAAGGCCGTGTGGAGGGGCATTGCGAACAAGGTGCGTGCTCTGGGAGTATCAAACCGACGGCGCACCCACTGCCACAAGAGGTGGGACGACATCTCACGGCTGGCAAAGAACGTTGCGGAGATGACACTGGGGCGGATCCCTCGCACTGGCCGGATGGCACAGCGCAGCATGACACCACTAAGGTGCCGCATCTTGGCCGTGACTCACCCTGAGTTGGATGCACGATTGAAGGAGCATCAGCAGGCAATTAGGGGTGAGTGTACTGGGAAGGGTGACTATGGCTGTGTGTGGCTGCATGTGTGCACAGCATGTGCCAGCGCTGGGCGATGTGATGTTGGTAGTGTGATGCAGTGGCCTGTGAGTGTAAGCTTGTGCCGGTGCTGGGTGCAGATGTCATGCATGTGTCCTACCTGTACTTAACACTGGGAAACGGGTATGGGGCATTTAAATGGCATTGTGGGTGGTGTGAGACAGGTATGAGCTATCTGTGTTGCTGTTGTAACGGAGCCACATGCAGGATGTTGTGCTGTGTGGTCATCACATTGCTCACTTTGTCCTGGTTTGATAGTGCACACGCACTGTTGTGATGACAGGGGTGGGTTTGAACGATGTAATTGCACAGGGTGGCGTGCAACATGTAGATCTAGACATCTTAATGGTTGTCTGTAATGCATATGTTTGTTCTGTTGCTGCCACTGCACTTACCCTACATCTCTCTCTCTCTCATGCAGCATCTCCCGTGGTCACGGAGGAACATGGGACGGACACCAGTGGTGGGGAAACTAGCACTACAGCTGCAGAGGAGCCCTGTGTGACAGATGTGACCAGCGCCTCGGAGGGGGACAGGAGTCTGCTGGAGGAATCACAGCCCGAGATGCAAAGTAGTACGTCATCTGATGCCAGCGGTGACGCAGACATGTTGGCGGGCACAGGGAACGGGGACTCTGCATCATCTTCCACCACACAGCGTGCAGTGCCCACCCTCCCACTTCCTCTGGTGCTGCCCGTGTTCGCACCGCTAAGAGGGAAAGGGTGTCCTTCACCCCCGGCACCGCAGCCCCTGCCCCGGTCCCCCATGCTGCCATCAGTGCTGAGTCTGTGGACCTTTTGCGCCAGCTGTGTGTAGGCCAGACAGCTCTCCTCAATGCATTCATGAACCACGACAGTAAATTGGCTCAGGTGGTTGCATTCATTGAGGGCATACATTCAGACATGGGTGGGCTGCACCGGACTGTCCAGTCATTGTCCACTGCAATGACATCAGCCCTTCAACTGGCACAATCTGGGAGTCCAGCGAAAGTCCCTTTGTCCACACCCATGCCAGTGGCCACGTCGGACGACAGTGACCAGGCTCCACAGACCTCTAAGTCACGATACGGCACACGTAGCACACAGCAGCAACAGAAGCCCAAGCGGTCCAGGCCGCAGACACCATCCCCACAGATGACCAAAGCCACCCCAGTGCACACAGACAAGAGCCCATCAGGCAAAACCAGGGGACAAAGAGCCAAGAATCAGGCGTCAGGGTCACATGCCTCAGGGACATCCCCAGCCAAGGGCTCTCCTGTCCCGAAAGCGTCTCCCAAAACCAAACATACAATTTCCATGCCCACTGAGAAGGTGGTGAGTGCCAAGGGTAGGCATAAGAAGGGTTGCAAGTCGGATTCACCCCCTACCTCCACTCCCATAGCAAGCCCAGTGAAGCAGGGAATGGAGGGCACTGTGGGGGGACCACCTGGTAGGCAGGGGATGGAGGGGCAAAGCCAGGGCCATGCAAAGCGTTGCGCAGGTTCAAGCACGTCACCAGAGGGAGGGCCAGCGTCTGCACCTGCTGCAGCCTTGGTGTTGAGTGAGCCTGATGTGTCCACTCCACTTCCCATTGTTCCCAAGACAGTGAAGCCATTGCAACTCCCCAAGAAGTGGAAAGGCACCCCTCCACAAACTCCCATCCACACTGTGTCTCATGTCTGCATGACTCCACCTCCACGTGCCACTACACCACCTGGTCCAAGCAGCCCTCCGTTTCCCTAAACACTGATAGGTATACCTCAGCTGTGCCTCCCTCTCCCCAGTCAAGTGCTCCAACTGGGCCCGACACACAGCCAGCTCCCAGTACGACTGACAGCCAAGTCTGAGTGTTGGTCGACCTCACACGCCTGTCTCTCACACAGCGTGGCCTGTGCTGCACATTGTCACACCCCAGACTGTGTTGCTGACCATGGTTAGGGTACAGTTGCAGACATTCCCTGTGCAGCTTCTCATGGACTCACTCTGCACTTTGTCCTGCCCACTCGCCTTGTCGTTCACTGCTGTGTGCCCCCTGCCTGTGCAGCTTCTCATGGACTCACTCTGCACTTTGTCCTGCCCACTGGCCTTGTCGTTCACTGCTGTGTGCCCCCTGCCTGTGCAGCTTCTCATGGACTCACTCTGCACTTTGTCCTGCCCACTGGCCTTGTCGTTCACTGCTGTATGCCCCCTGCATGTGAAGCTTCTCATGGACTCACTCTGCACTTTGTCCTGCCCACTGGCCTTGTCGTTCACTGCTGTGTGCCCCCTGCCTGTGCAGCTTCTCATGGACTCACTCTGCACTTTGTCCTGCCCACTGGCCTTGTCGTTCACTGCTGTGTGCCCCCTGCCTGTGCAGCTTCTCATGGACTCACTCTGCACTTTGTCCTGCCCACTGGCCTTGTCGTTCACTGCTGTGTGCCCCCTGCCTGTGCAGCTTCTCATGGACTCACTCTGCACTTTGTCCTGCCCACTGGCCTTGTCGTGCACTGCTGTGTGCCCCCTGCCTGTGCAGCTTCTCATGGACATGCCCTGCACCTTGGACTGGCCACTGGCCTTGCTGTTTTGCCCCTGCCTGTGCAGCTTCTCATGGACATGCTCTGCACCTTGGACTGGCCACTGGCCTTGCTGTTTTGCCCCTGCCTGTGCAGCTTCTCATGGACATGCTCTGCACCTTGGACTGGCCACTGGCCTTGCTGTTTTGCCCCTGCCTGTACAGCTTCTCATGGACATGCTCTGCACCTTGGACTGGCCACTGGCCTTGCTGTTTTGCCCCTGCCTGTGCAGCTTCTCATGGACATGCCCTGCATTTTGTGCCTTGCTATTATCTACTCTTGTTGCCTATCTGTGCAATTTGTGAATAAAGACAGTTGCTCCTGTTGTCTGTTTTGTCAGTGTCCTTACTGAATAAAGTTCTTTTGCTGTGTGTATATGGTTTACTGTGCCACATGCAGTGTGTGCCACTTCAACCTTGCCAATTTCTTTACTCACTTACTCTATTTTTTGCAGGGGTGAGGGACTTCAGTTTTTCCTGACCCTGATACTTGTGTGGGCAATGTATTAGATTTGAGGTGTGATGCAGTTGTCATTGTTTGTTCATGTTGGCTGTGTTGTACACATGTCAAGTTGTGGTGCACTGCCAGCTCAGAATGGGATTCTGTCCAGAGGATTGCAGGCATGCTGGCCAGGCTCATCATGTATGTATGTTCTTATTTTGTGTGCCCAGTAGTGTATGTGTGTGGTCATCTTGTGATGGGCAGTCATCCTAATCCCATGGGTTTCTTTCAATGTGTGCTCTTGGATGGTCAAGAAGTGTGCAGTGTGAAGGTCTTGACTTTGTCTGGAGTGTTGATATGTGTGTGCCCCTGCATTGTCAACTACACACATGTTTCACCCAGGATGTGTGTGCCTGTTGTTTGGATTGTCTATCCCTGTGGATGTGTTTGTATGCACATGTGTGAGTTGTATGTTGTGCAGTGTGTTTGTGTGTCCATGCAGTTGTGGCTGACTCCTACTTGTTATTTCTGTCACTTGTGAGTATGCAGTGTGTGTGTCTGTCAAGTCAGTGTTGTGTTTTGTTGTTCATCCATCTGTCATGTTACTGTTTGTGGAGACAGTGCAGACCTGCTGATCCACACTGCCATTGTGGTTGTGTTTTCTCATGCATTGCTGCCACATGGTGCCTGTTTGCCTCCAGTATGTGATGTTGTGTGTGGTGTCTTGCCATCCCCTATCTGTGCTTGGGATGCCTACCCATTGTGAGTCTGCACTCCCTCTATTTGTGTATGGTACACTCCTGCCATGGCACTTCACTTGGATGTCTGCTGTCCCCTTGTTTTACATGTGTGTGTGCCTCCCCATCACTTGATATGTTACACTGTGCTTTGTGGTGCAGTTCTTTGAACAGTGGCAATGTGCCACTCAGGACATTTCCCCAATGGGTTCTGTGTGATGTTCTTGGGCTGTTTGTCAATCATGTTTGCTCATATGCACTTCAACTGTGTGTGCTGCCCAGTCCCCTGGTCAAGTTGTTTCCACCTTTCTGTGCCAGACTTGTGCATCTGTTGGTGTTGTGTTGCATGTATGTGTGTTTGCTGTGGTACTGCTTCACTTCCTGTGTGTGATGTTGTCTTTGTGCTGTGCTAATTGGTGTTGTGTGGGTTCATGTTGTGTCACTCATTTCTGTGTGTGGCTGGTATGCTTGTTGTGCAGACACTGCTTGTTGTGCATGCAGTGCTGTGGGGGTATGTTGCCTTGTCATTGGCTGGTATGCATCCACGTATGTCCTGCTGTGTTTGCTATGTGTTCTTTTTTTGGCTGTGCATCTGTTGTTTGTTTGCTGTGGCTGTGTTTATCTGTGATGGTACACTTCCTGTCTGTGTTGTGGTATGTTGTGTGTGCATTGTTCCTGACTGATGGGGTTGTGCACTCCTGTTGTGTCTGTGCTCCCATTGCCTTTCCACATTTTTGCTGCACAGGGCATGTCTGTTCTTGTTGTGGTTCTGTGTGTGGGTCTGTTGGGTTATGTGTTTGTCTGTTGTTTTTGTGCAGACATTGGTTCTGGCATCCCTGTGTGTATGTGATGTTTGTGGCTACCCCCAGGGAGTGTGACTGTTTGTCTGTGTATTCCCTGGACATTATTGCCACCCTTCTGTTTGTTTGACACTGGTGTTGTGTGCTGCAGATGTGAGGGGGGGTATGTGTGTGGATTCCTACTAGTGTTTGGCAGTCATGGAGTGTGTCAATGGGCCCTGTGTGTTGTGCTGCTGGAGTATTCCTGTGAAGTATTTGTATACATATGTGTGACTGTTCACAGTTTGACTTCAGGGCCTTCATTTCATCCTTGTGCCTCTACATATGTTGCCTTGCTGTCTCCTTGGGTTGTTGCACTGTGCTGTCTGTGGTTTGACTTCAATCACTATGCAAGCCATGTGTGATTAGGTGGGCTGGGGGTGTTGTTCTATGTTCCTTGTCTTGCATGTGCTGTACACATGCTTGGTGGTTGTCTTCTTGGCCTTCCATTTGTGTGCACCTCACTTTGGCTTTCCTGTTTTGTGTGCTCCATTGCTGGTGGCATGTGGTGTGTGTATGTGTGTCAGTGTGGGGTATGTGTGTGTGACTTGGCAGGCTGTGTGTCCAGTGAGATGTTTGTTCCTTGTATGTGTGTGTGTCCATTTGATGCTTGTACTGAGTTTACTTGCCATTGGTGTGGTGTTGTTGTGGTGTGTGTGTGTAGCCGTGGCCCTGTGCTTCTGTGCTGTGTGTTCCTGTGCAGCCACTCCTGCTGTGGCTGTGTCCCTATTTGTTTTGTGTGTGGTGCAGGGTGTGGTGTCACCTGGCTTGTTGTTGTGCATGGGGGTGCACAGGTGTGGCACATGGCATGTCCCTTCAGTGGGGGACTAGTGTATGAGGGTGGAGTAGTGGCCCTGTGGTCTTTGTGCCCTGCCCATGCCTGGCGCTGGCCCAGCCTTCTGCATTGTGCGCATGTATTCCCTTGTCTTCACCGCTGCGGTGACGTGGCCGTGACATTGCCGCACGATCGCGGTCGATGTGTGACCTGGATGCGGAGGGGTGTATTGGTGGCAGGTGGGTCATGTATGTGTGCACTTGGGGATGTGTTCCTATCCCCACCAGGGTATCTGATGTGGTTAGGGACCCTGTGCCAGTCCATGGTTTGTGTTTTGTGGTTGTGTGTGCGGTTGTGTTATTGCGTACCTGCGGCGGCGTCCGCGACGGTCCATGATTTGCTGGTGATGTATCAGGTACAGCACCGGGAAAACGTGGAGTGCTGGGTCCATGGCGGTCATGTCCGGGCGCTGTGGGCCGGGTCTCCGCTGTCGAGGTTCCGCCGTGTAGGATTGGCCGGTTTCTCCGCTGCGGTGCGACTGTTTTTTTGGAGCATCCTAATTTGTGGACCGGAGCGGACGTCATTCCGCACGGTGCTGTGTCTCCATTGGCTCCCACCGCCGCCCTTGCGGGCGCACTTTGATGGCGGTTCGCGTCGCACGGCTGCAGACGGGAAATGGTCTATGTTTGGCCATACTAATATGGCGGATGTGAGTACCGCTGCTCGCGAGCGGAAAAATGCATTTTTCTGCACCGCCAGCACCGCGGTGGTGCCACCGCCCGACATCCTAATGGACCCCTTAGTCTCTACACCGCCCTGACTAGAGTGGTGGTTTCTGCCTGGCTTTGGCGCAAGCCTTAGCCAACCAGAAATCCCATTTCTAACATTGGTGGTCAGCGGTGAGGATAGGACTTGCGTTTGCGCAGTACCACAGCGACGACTGGTTGCACTACAAACTCTGCATTTAGATAATCACGTGTTTGGGGATTATTTTTCCTGAGTTGCATTTTTCTCCTAAAAGTGTCATTTCTGAATTCGGCTCAGTCGCCTAGGTCTCTTGTGTTGCACCTGTGTATTAAGTGCCTTGCCAAAATGGAATCTACCTTTAACTTCCATGATATGTTGAACTACAGTCTAGAGGGGCTGAGGGGGTACTGTGATGAGAGAGGTTTAGAAGTAAGTGGAGAGGGCACTCGGGGAAACCTTGGGTGTGCCCTGATTCGCTGGCAACAGGATAGGTGGAGACAGAGGGACAGGGACCAGGCCGCACTCCAAGAGGGTGGTGGGTCTGAGAGTGGCCCTGAAGAGTCTGAAGAAGAGGAAGAAAATGACAGGGCAGGGACGCCAGTAGATACTGAGGAACGCATAGATAGGGAGTCCCTTGCTGGGTCCAGTGTTGGGGGCAGTGCCCCATCCCTTTCCCTGTCCCCAGAGGAGTGGGTGGATAGGAAGGAAGAAAGGGAGCATCAGCTGGCTTTGGACAAGCTCCAGTCGGAGTATGCCACAGAGATAGCGTGGCTGGGTTGGGAGGAGAAGAAAGCCTTGTTGGCTCAGGAGCTGAGGCTCAAGGAGTTGGCCCATGAGTTAAGTCTCAAAGCATTGGGCCTTGAGGAGCAAAAGCTAGAGACCGAAAAGGTCTTAGCTCAGGAGAGAATGGCGGAGGCAGAGAGGGCCTTCGCCAGGGAGAAACTAGCTCTGGAGGGTAAATTGTCCCATGAGAGTAGTTTTAGTTGTCTGGATTCACCAGTGAGGGTGGGGTCCAGTGGTGGCAGCAATATGGAGTCCAGTGCAGGAAGTCCCACTCCCAGATCCCGGAGCGTGGTACCTAGTTCCCAGGAAGAGGGTGTCACACCTGAAGGGTATAGGTTGAGGTTCAGGGGCAGTAAGAAACTGTCTCACCAGTCTTGGGGGGAGTTTGTGGATGAATGTTGTGATGCACTGGAATGATGGGTGATGAGTAGCACGACAAATGATTTTCAAGGGCTGTTCAATCTGGTTGTCAGAGAGCACATGTTCAGTAGCTGTTTTCCGGGGTTACGCCAACACCTGTTGGAGTGTGAGTTCCCTGATCCCAGGGAGCTTGCACGGGAGGCAGACCTCTGGCTGTGTGCCGGAGGGTCTGAAGAGGCATTGGGGAGTGATCCCAAAAGAAGTGGCTCAGGTATCTTCCAGACCTGTGTGGGGGAAGAGGTTCAGAGTAGCCCAGCTAGATCCTGGTGTAGTGGGAGGGGTGTAGGGGCTCACGTCCGGTCTCAGTGGAGAAGGAGTGAGTGTGGGACTGTGTGTCCCAAGGTGCCCGAAACCCAGTCTCAGGGCCTGGAGGGTTCCCTAAGGGAACACCAGGTTGGGGGCCTAGGCTGTACTGGTAGACCATTTGAGGAGGATCTCCTAGTGTCAGGAGAACCTGGAGCGCTTGTAAATGGAGCTCCAGTGGTTCTGGTGTCTGGCAGTGCCGCTCCAGTTGGGAGGGTGCAGATTTCCAGATTGAGGGGTGAGAGGGGGATGTGTTCCCCAGTGGGAGAACCAGTGGGTCAGGGACCAGCCAGAAGGGCTGAGTCTCCTAGAGTTGCCATGGTGACACCACTTCTGTCCTGGGGGATCTTCGCGCACTGTCAGATAGACAGGGGTCGGGAGATCTGCACCAGGCAGACTGTCACATGACACATGAGTCATGTGTTACCCTCTGGGGGATACTGTGTGAGTCCCCAGAAGTCCTGGCGTGCCAGGCAAGTGTTTAACTGCAGGGGTTGGTCCCTGGGTTGGGAGGCCAGGGACAGGTTTGCCTGACCTGGAGGGAAGGGCATTGGTAGGTGGTGTCCTGACCGGGGGGATACTGTGTGAGTCCCCAGAAGTCCTGGCGTGCCAGGCAAGTGCTCAGCTGCGGGGTTCAGCCCCAAGGTTGGGAGGGCGGGTTCAGGTTCTGCCTGACCTGGAGGGAGGGACATCTGTAACCAGTGTCCTGACCTGTTTGGCTCTAGTTGGGAGGGTGCAGAACTCTGGAAGGGGGTGCAGAGGGAAGGAGTCCTCGCCTCTGACCCCGGTGCAACCTGAGGGTTTAGACCCTAGGTTGGTAGGCCTGTTGCTGGAGAGAGGTCCTGAACTGGTGGGAGAGTTGTGTTCTGAGGGTGCCTCTCAAAGGAGGAGAGTGCGGAACCCTAGAAGGAGAGGTAGGGGGAGGAGAGCCTCGTCCATGACTTCTGGTCAGCCTAAGGGTGCGGACCCTAGGCTGGGGGATCAGTGACAGTTTAGAACTGCCCTGATGAGGGGTAGAGTGGAGAATGGTCACTATGTGCCAGGGGTTACTGCCCCCACTCTGTGAGATGGCAAGGACCAGATACATCTGGATGGCCTAGGGCCTGGTCCTGGCCGAGGCCAACTAGGGAGTACCAGTGGGGCAGCTTAGTTGGTCCTGGGATCTTTGACAGAGGGAACCACATGGGTTCAGAATGGCGTAGAACTGGAGGGTGTCCCTGCAGTTGCGGGCCCGCGTCCTTGTTCTATCGCCCAAGGCAGGGAAGCCCATCAAGTTGGTGATTGGTCTACCCTGCGTTTTGGCTGGAAGGGGGTTGTGTTGGACTTGGCCCTTTTTGCAGGGTCATCCCTAAACGTTTTGCCTTTCTCCTAGCCTTTTTTCTGACATGGTGTTAGTGGTTTTAGGACTCTGGGCACTTTAGCACTGCTGTCCAGTGTAAAGTGCGTGTGCTCTCTGTGTTAAATATGGTAAGATTGGTCTACACCTGTTTGGCCTATTTAATTTACCTGTCAGTCCCTTGTAAAGTGGTATCCCATATACCCAGGGCTGGTGAATTAAATGCTACTGGTGGGCTTGCAGCGCTGATTGCGCCACCCACCAAAGTAGCCTTTCAAACCTATCTCAGGCCTCTGCCATTGCAGGGCCTGTGCGCGCAGTGTTACTGCCGCTGTGACGTGGCACCTAAAGTGTGTGCCATGTCCGTGACCCCCCTTTTACTACATCTCAGTCACCCCTAAAGTAGGCCCTAGCTAGCCCTATGGGCGGGGTGCATTGTAGGTAAAAGATAGGACATGTACCTTAAGTGTGTGACATGTCCTGGTAGTGACAAACAGCCATTTTGGTTTCTCACTACTGTGGGGCTGCCCTCCCATAGGAATGCATTGGGGATTCCCTGATAAGTGTTTCAGTGGTAATTCCTGATATGAGAGGCGCAGCGTGGTCAAGTTTGGTATGTTTTGAATAGTGATAATAAATGCTATGCACTGGTGTGCGCAGATTTATTATAACTATTTTAGAAATGCCACTTTTAGAAGTTGGCATTTCTGTGTGCTCTGTGTCTGCCTGCCTGATGTGAATAGCATGTCTGGCTTTTGAGTGACAGGGGCTGGTGAGGTGTGTGTGGCTCCAGGAGGGGCAGGGTGAGTCAGCGCTAGGCTGAATGGGACATCTGCATTTGGAGTAGTGGGAGGAGAAGTCCCTGGTCCCTGAATAGGATTGTGCCTGCCCTAGTGAATGCTGGCTCCGCCCCCCTGTGGTGTGTCTGCTGACGAGCCCCCACCTAACAATAGGGAAGAGGAGCCTGGTAAACAGAGTGCTCCAGAACCAGTTGGGACTGGTTTCCCCAAGCCCTGTGCTTTGTAGACAAAGGGGAAAAGTGGTATAAAGATAGGGGCTGTGACCCCATGAAAAGTTGTTGTTCCTGTGCTTACTTGGGCTGGGGGGGACACTCTGCCAGGAGGAACCGCCGTGGGACCCAGCTGCAGCTTCTTGGGGGTCCCTGCATGCTGGCCTGCCTGGCTGAGCCCTTCTGGGGTGCCCCTAGGCCCAAGGACTTCTAGTTCCTAGCCCAGCCTTTGCCTTGGACGTTTTATTTGGGCGTAGCGCCTCGTGAGCGCTGTATTTTCATTGCCCAAGAGGAGAGTGAGGAGCTGGCGGCGGGCAGCGCGCTGCTGCAGTAATTATAAAGGGAATCCCGACGGGGGGATTCCCCCGAGCTGCCGGCGGGAGCGGGTGCCCACCCCGCATTTTGTGGTCTCTTTAACTAGCGGGTGCCTACCCCGCATTTTGCCAAGTTTGACGGGAGCCCACCCCGCACTTGTGCTGGTTTATCAGCGGGTGCCCACCCCGCATTCGCCCGACAGAGAAGCTGCCGGCCGCCACGATCAGGCAGCGAAACAAGAAGTCAGGCATCCTGAAAGCCTGATCGTAGGCGGGCCGACCTGCGAGGAAGGAAGCAGGAAAAGCCGGAAGTCAGGCGAGACGAGCAGACGGAGACCGCGCTCCGTGTCCGACTCCAGCCACAGCGGCCCAGAGCATCGTGGGCGTTCCATTAAAGTCCCGGTCCCAGGAAGGGGGACTGGGCGAAGAGAGACCATCAGCACTGCACCTGAGGCAAGGCAGGGCTCCTGTGTGTTGAGGAGAACCCCGCGTGCAGGCTAGAGCCGACCAGAAGACGTCCCGTGGACGGGGCCTACCTGTAACATGTGCCGGCCCGCCTTCAGTCACTGAGGAGAGAGCCCCGCGTGTCCCTGAAGCCCGGAGGAGCGGAGAGGAGCCTGCAAGGTCCCGGTGAGTGGGGCCAATCGGGAGGCAGCATTTTTTTGTTTGTTAAAGAGCCCAGTGGGGCTCACAGAGGCATTGCTGGTGCCGTTCGGGGCACATTGTCAGTGCCCGTTGCTGCCACAGCTGCCCTGCCTGACAGTGGGCAGCTGCAACGTTGGGGGCAATCTTGGTTCCACCGAGGCACATTGTCGGTGCCTGGAGCCGCGTCGGTGCTCCCAGGGGGGCCCCGTAGTGCCACTGCCATTTTCCGTTGGGGGCAATTTCTTCTAGGTGAGAAAGGGGGTGAGTGCACCCCATGCCCCAGCGCATTTGCGCACTTTGTGTTTGCTGCTGAGGTAGCCAGGGGGCCCCTTTGAGAGGTCCCCCTTAGCGCCCTGACTTTCTGGACATAGGGCAGTGGGGGCCCCAGCGAAAGGCCAGTTGGCCTGGAGGTCAGTTGAGTGATGGAAAAAGGGCGCAAGGCCCTAAAGTGATGTGAGCCCCTTGTAGTAGTGTTACTGTGGTGTACTACTGAGTCCCTGCATAATGGGCCCGATTCACAGAACTAATTTACGACAAAATCCTAAACTTACTACCATTTTGGTATTCACAGAATGAACTTACTCATTTTGGTATTCACAGAATGAACTTACTCATTTTGGTATTCACAGAAGGCACTTACACATTTTGTGTAACTTACTCATTTTGTGTAACTTACACATTTTGTGTAACTTACTCATTTTGTGTAACTTACACATTTTGTGTAACTTACTCATTTTGTGTAACTTACACATTTTGGTATTCACAGAAGGCACTTACTCATTGATGAGTAAGTGCCTTCTGTGAATACCAAAATGAGTAAGTTCTTTCTGTGAATACCAAAATGGTAGTAAGTTCATTCTGTGAATACCAAAATGGTAGTAAGTTCATTCTGTGAATACCAAAATGAGTAAATTCAATCTGTGAATGCCAAAATGGTAGTAAGTTCATTCTGTGAATGCCAAAATGAGTAAGTTCATTCTGTGAATACCAAAATGGTAGTAAGTTTAGGATTTTGTCGTAAGTTAGTTCTGTGAATCGGGCCCAATATGTTTATGCCCAATGTGATCTAGGCGTAATATGGTTTAAGCCTAATGAGATGCATAATGTGTTTTATGGCTAATGGGATAATGCTGAAGTAATTATTTTACCCGTAGTTACTGGTTGCTTTACATTTTGCTACTTGTGCTTTTTCTAAAGGTTCTGACCGTGGCCCGATTGGCCCAGTCCTGTATATAATCCCCTGTAAAATTATGACCTAGTGCCAGTTGGCACAGTGTAAATGTGTGATTATATTTCTAATGTGTTTATGAGAATACAAAGGCTATTTTTGATATAACCTTGTGTGGAGTTTCTTTTGTAGTGTGCCTAGTTTGTTGCTGCTCTGTGTGTTGCGCAAACGCTTTACACAGTGCCTCTGGGATAAGCCTGACTGCTCGTGCCAAGCTACCAAGGGGGTGAGCAGGGGTTATCTTCAGCGTGTAACTCTCTTGCCCTGACTAGAGTGGTGGTTTCTGCCTGGCTTTGGCGCAAGCCTTAGCCAACCATTTCTAACACAGGTCCATACCCAAGATCATGTTCCGGAGTTGGGTGGTACTTGGGATCAAATTAAAGCATGGGACCAGGAAAGAAAGCCAGGTGATAAGCCCCGAGCAGAAATTTTAGCGTTGCCAGGTCGCATTATTACGTATATGCATTCTCTTATTCTGCCAAGAAAAGTAGATTCGGATAAATTGTCAGCTTGTAGACAAAAGAAAGATGAGAATGTGTCTGATTTTTTCACTCGGTTTGAGGATACATTTTTGGATTATAGTGGGCAGGATTTATCTATTATGGGAGGTGTTCGGTTGTTTGTTAATAGATTTGTCTCTAATTTGCTTCCTAAAATTGCGACTCGATTGCAGGCTTCTGAGAATACCTGGTCCACCTCTTCCCCTTCTGTTATTTTGAACATTGCTCAATATTATGAACATTGAGACAATGAGGAGAAAGAAAGGACAGAGGAAAAGCAAAAAGATCTAAAAACGAAGGTGTTGTTGCAGCAAGCTTTTAGAAGGAATGGTAGAGGATGTGGTGGTCCTGCCCGACAGCTTCCACACACTAGTAGGCAGCCGAATACGACGCCTTTGGGGCCGATTCATTGGGCGTATTGTAAGGAGGAGGGTCACTGGCATAGCGAGTGCCCCGTGCTTTTGCAGAAGTTGGTGGTCCTTAAAGGACAAGGTTCTCGTGGACCGAGTCGTGGAGCTAGTGGAGCTAGTGGGGCTGATAGAGCTCAGAATGCTGCAGCCTCACAGGGTCGTTCTGATAATAATTACTTTGACGTTCCTCGTGATGGACAGTACTATCATGATGATTATGATATGGAGGAAGTGACAGGAATGTCTTACAGCTAGGATAGCCAGGGACAGAGTGAGGGACCAGTTCTGATACCTGTAGACCAGCGGGGACCTTATGTAACTGCGGAACTGCAAGGTTCGACTAAGGAATTTTTGGTGGACACAGGTGCGACGAAAAGTTCTGTTTCTCGTAGTATGGTCCCTGGGGCGGCTCTGTCTGGCCATAATAATGTTTCGGTAGGTTTTTTATGGTGTACCGGTAGTGAGCCCCATTTCAAGACCCCTTGCATTGACTATTGGTCTTTTCACTGTAGATTCTCCATTTTTGTTGACATCTAGTTGTGGTGAAAATTTGATGGGCTTAGACTTGTTGAAGAAATTGCATGCTACTATTTATTGTTCCCCGGAAGGTGTTTATATGACGATGGGCCCAAATGTGAGTACTAGACAGTGTCTGTCTCTCCCTCTTCCTGCTGAATTTGCTGACATACCATCCACCTTATGGGCGACGGGTGATACAGATGTGGGACTGCTGCCTATCCTGACGGTTTTGATTCAGGTTAAAGATAATGCTGTTTTGCCTCGTATTCCTCAGTTTAAAATACCACATGCTGGAGAGCGAGCCTTATTGCACATTATTCAGGACTTGATCAGAAAGGGAGTGGTTGAGGAGACGTCTGCCAATATTTGTAATAGCCCCGTTTTTCCGATTCTTAAACTGACACCCTCAGATTCCCCTGAAGATCATGAAGATGTTTATCGTTTCGTGATTGATTTGGGCGAAGTTAATAAAATAGTAATTCCTCAGTTTCCAGTGGTCCCGGACATTACTACACTTTTGACAATGATTCCTTCCACTGCTAAATTCTTTTCTGTCATTGATTTGAAAAATGTGTTTTTCAGTATTCCTTTTCATCCTGATAGCAGATATCTGTTTGGGTTCACCCTAGCTGGCAGACGCTTTAGGCTCTGTCGAGCTCCTCAGGGCTATACTGAGAGTCCAAGTATTTACAGTCAGGCTTTAAAGAGTCAATTGGATTCCCTTTCACTTCCTACAGGTAATGTATTGGTACAGTATGTTGACGATCTCCTTATCGCTTCCGACACAGAGCAAGGTTGCAATTGTTGTTGCATTTGGCTCATCATGGCCATAAGGTTTCTTTTTCTAAATTTCAGTATTGTCGACAGGAGGTCACCTACTTAGGTCACCTACTGTCGAAGGAGGGTAGGAGATTGACCCCTGAGCGCATCAGTATCAGTATTTGCCCGTTCTGCAAACTCAAAAAGATGTGCGTGCTTTTATAGGTATCACTCCCTACTGTCGGAAGTGGATGCCTAATTATTCCCTACTAATCAAACCCTTGCTAGCAATAACGACTAAAGAAGTGCATGAGCCCTTGTCTTGGATGCCTGAATGTCAGCAGTCTTTTGAGCAATTGAAAGCTGCGCTTTGTTTGGCTCCCGTACTCGGCACCCCAGATTATAATAAGCCATTTGTGTTGTACGTCCATGAGATGGCTGGTTGTGCGCGCTCTGTTTTAACACAAAAATTTGGAGATAAGCAATGGCCGTGTGCTTATTTCTCTGCTGTCCTTGATCCAGTCGCGAGAGCCCTCCCGAGCTGACTAAGAGCAGTTCCGGTCGTGGCCACTTTGATTAGAAAATCGGCCGGACTTGTACTGGATACTGACCTCACAGTCATGTTACCCCATGCTGTGGATACACTTTTGAATAAGACAAAGGAACAGCACCTCACCAGTGCACATCTCACTGGCTATGAATTGACGTTGTTTGCTAAACGATCAAAAGATTTGCCACTCTGAATCCAGCCACGTTACCGCCCCTCCCTACCGAAAGTGATGAAGTCGACAAACATGACTGTATTTTCCGGACGGAAGAAGAGACGAAAGGACGGGTAGACTTGGCTGATGTTCCCTTATCTGGCCCCCAAGGGGAACTATATGTCGATGGCTCTTGTTTTAAATTACCAGATGGCACTACCACTGCTGCTTATGCTATTACTACACTGCGTACAGTAGTAGAGACATCACGAGTCCCTTATCAGTCGGCTCAAGCTGCTGAGCTTGTTGCCCTTATACGAGCTTGTGAATTGACTGAAGGACTGGTTGTCAATATTTATACTGACAGCCAGTATGCCTTTGGGGTCGCACACGATTTCGGGCAACTCTGGGCTGAGAGAGGGTTTCTCACTTTACATGGCACCAAAATTCATCATGGGCACCTTACATTGAGGCTTTTGTCTGCTTTGACACTCCCTAAGAAATTGGCTATAGGGAAGTGTAGTGCCCACTGGAATGTCACTGACGATGTAGGAAGGGGAAATGCTTTTGCGGATCAGACAGCCAAAGTAACAGCCCGGACTAAAAGAATGTTTGTAGCAGGCCTGGCTAGGTGGGTGCCTGAAGTTACCATGTTTGAGGACACACTTGAGAATGTGAAGGAGATACAAAGCGAAGCCACAATAGAAGAGTTAGCAGTGTGGTGGGAAAGTACAGCACAATTGAATGATGATGGATGTTGGGTTGATAAGTCAGGAAAACAGAGATGGATGTTGCCAGATGCATATGTTCTTCCTGTTGTTACGATGGCCCATGGCCCAGCCCATATTAGTGCTAAGGGTATTTGCAAGTTGTTAGACCCTGTGTGGCAGAATGACAATATACCTAAGACAGCTGCACATTTAGTGGAGTACTGTATGGTGTGCATGATGCACAATCCTGGAAAGGGTACCTCTACACCGTCTGGTAATTTTGCACCACCCACTTTCCTTTTTGAGGTCCTTCAGATGGATTATATAGAGTTAGAAAGATGCAATAATTTGAAGTATGTTTTGGTGGTTGTCTGTGCATTCAGTAAATGGGTGGAGGCTTATCCCACTAAAGACAATACAGCCCTTACAACTGCAAAGGTACTCCTGAATGAGTTCTATCCTCGTTTTGGCTTTCCCTGTTTGATCTGGAGTGATAACGGAAGTCATTTCAATGCAAAAGTGATTCAATTGATTTGTGATGGTCTATGTAATAAGCAGAAGGTTCATGCTGCCAATCATCCACAGTCAGCAGGTTTGGTTGAGAAGTACAGTGGTACTCTCAAACTTAAATCGGCAAAAATTCAGGAGACCACAGGGTTAAAGTGGCCAGATGCTTTACCGTTAGCTCTTTTGACAACGAGAATGACAGCACATTCTAGGATAGGATTGTCACTGTACGAGGTCGTGTTTGAACACCTGGCAAATGTCTGGGGCGTCCCGCGCCCTTGGCGGTTTTCTGATATTGAGTACCCGTTGATGATTGACTATCTTGTCCAGTTAACTGAAAGTTTGCATTCTATTCACCAACAGGTCCCGGAAACCCTGCCAGCTACACCCAAGGGGCCCGGACACGACATTCAGCCTGGGCATTATATCCTTGTGAAGAATTTTTTGCGGAAGAAGAGTTTGGAGCCACATTGGAAGGAACCAGAGCAGGTCCTCCTAAATACGCGCACCACAGTCAAGGTCACTGGCCGTAAGAACTGGATTCATGCGACTCATTGTCGCAGAATCCCATTGCCTTTGCCCTATGATCAGTGGGTGGAGGATGGAGTAGGGGACTCTGAGTGTGAGATGGTGCCTCGGTTTGTCCCCTTCAGTGACGCCAAGCAGACTTGAACGCAAACAGATGAGGAAAATGATAAAGTGCTGAATGCAGCAGTTCCTCCGGAAATACGATTTACCCAGGAACATCTTTTTGTTGATCCTTCTGTGCCTGGAGTCACTAGGTACAATTTGCGCCCTTGGCTGGGGGACAGTGCATCAAAGGAGAAGTCAGATTAGTTAGGGATGGACTGTGTAAGTTAGGGTGTACTTTGCTATAGTACCAACGGAGTTAGTTTAGGGTGATGATAGGTTTGTGCACTGTTTGAACATTAGCTAGGATTGTTCAAACGTATCCCCTTAGGGATATATTATCCTGGTTGACACGGGAGCATGAGCTTAGGACAGAGCAAGCTCCACTGCCGGTGCTCAAGAGCGCCAACATTTTGATGAACAATAGGAGCCTGTACCAGTGAGGCTCTGACGGACACTGGGAACTTGTATATTTCTCTCGCTTGCATTTTGCCTCCATTTCTTCATTTGTTATGCATCTCTTTGGCAGAATGGTTGCTGAGGAAGAGCAGCCAGTGTTTTCCCCTGTTTATAGATGTATATATATGTTTTTTGGTCTACAGAGAAAAAGTTCATATATGTTGTTCTTGTGATAATAATAATAAATAATAGTGTTACTTCATATAGCGCAAAAAACTACCTCAAACAGAGGCGTCCCGGCGCTTAGCGGCAGTCAGGCGTAGATGAGGGCAATAGTTGACCTAGTCAAAGAGCCATGTCTTCAGCTGCTTTCGGAACTCGGATTCAGTCCTCAGCATGCGAAGATGCAAAGGTAAAGCATTCCATAGCATAGCTGTTTTTACTGAGAAAGCCCTACCTCCCTTTCTGGCTTTGACAAACCTGGGAACACACAATAGGAACTTAGAGTTAGATCTCAGAGTCCGGGTCGATTGGTATGGGAGCAGTCTCTTTCTGAGGTAACTCGGTCCTATGTTGTGGAATGCCCGAAAAGCCAGGGTCAAGGCCTTAAATTCGATGCGTTTTGCAACCGGGAGCCTATGGAGGCGCCTGATGTGAGGGGAGATGTGCTGGCGGAAAGGAACTCTGTGAATAAGCCTCGCAGCCACGTTCTGGATCATCTGAAGTCTATGAATCAGATAACTGGGCAGTCCCAGGAATAAACCGTTAGCATAGTCCAAATGGGATGTTACCGCCGCGTGAACCACCATCCGCCTGCTCTCCTCTGGCAGGAGGTGCAAGAATTTTTTTACAGTTTTTAATTTGCCAAAGCAGGTTGACGATACATGGCGTATGTGGGTTTCGAAGGATAGATCTGAATCCCAGTTAACGCCAAGACTTCTAGCTGACTTTACCGCACGTGGGGGGGTGCCCATCTCAGCATGCCACCAGAGTCCTGCGAATGGGGGGGGAGGGCTGGCCAAAGAACATGATCTCTGTCTTGTACGCATTTAATTTCAATTTGTTATTGTTCATCCAGCTCGTGATGTCTTTCAGGCAGCTCCTTAATCTGGCAAATGGGTCCTTTGACTGCTCCTTAAAGGAAAATATCAGCTGGGTGTCGTCAGCATACGACACAGCCTTTAACTCCCAGGTGTCAATGAGATTGAAGAGTGGTACCACGTAGATGTTAAAAAGTAAGGGGCTTACTGCCGAGCTCTGTGGGACCCCACAACTCAAAGGCTTAGATGATGATTGATATGGAGGGAGAAATACACTTTGAGTGCGGTTGTAAAGATAGGACTGGATCCACGCTAGGGCCGTACCCTGGACACCAAACTGTTCAAGTCTATTCAGTAGTATGGGGTGAGCTAACCGTGTCGAAGGCCGTGGATAAATTTTGCCGCAGTGATCCTGTTGCTATTGACCTTGGGTGGGGTGTCATGGGTTTTGGATCATAATAAGGATGCAACATCATGTACTAAGGGTAAGGTTACTTCTCAGGTTCGGCAGAAAAGAACAACACCAAATACTGTCTTTTTAGACACACAAAAAGATTTTTGTAGAAGGTACAGCTTGTTATCCTACTGAATCTGTCACAAGTTTAGAGACTGCTTACCCATTGTCACTTGTCAATTATACGTATACCCACCCATCCCAATTCATAGAGGTAAGGGGTGCGTTTGGTATGAGGTATCCCGGCCCTTGTCTATATTACAGAAAGCCACAAGGAGAGGGGTATCAGGGGTGTGACAATAATACGTATTGTGATAATTTATATATGAAAGAACAGAACGTTACCTTAGTGGGCTGGCATTACCAAGATTTAACAGTCACTCGAAAAGCTGGTTATTATCCTGCATGTTGCCCGATAGTGACTAGTACTGATGCATTTTTATATATCAATTGTTCTGTAATAGTATTGTTCAAAAATATGATGTCCTTAGTGAAAGATAAGGATCTGAGTACCTTTGGAATGAACACTAGATATGCTCCAGTAGATTATGGAGGTCCACTTTATGCACACCCAGGTTTTTATTTTCTGTCTAATGGTACTTACTCAAATGTTTATAATGGTACAGATGATGTTGCTCTAGGAATGGTGCTCCCTCTGGGCGTGCCTTGTAAGTATAGTAAGCGAGTGTAAGATGGGTAAAAAGAACATTGACTGCAGAGTTTTGTGATGGAGTAACAGATTTGGAAGTCATCAATTACAGTAATGGGATCACTTTCGGATACATTCTCTCCTCCATAATTACGTTTGGTGGTACCGCTATGGCTAGGGGTGAGAGAGCTAGAGAGTATTTTGGATGTAAGCTGCAGATATTATCTAACTCCACAGTAGCAGCTTTGCGTGACATCACCACTCAATTGGATAGTATGCAGATCTATTCCGAGTAGACTAGATATGCAGTTGACTTCATCTTGGCAAAGAGTGGTGGTGTGTGCGCTGTAGTCGGGGATCAGTGTGTAGTCGGGATCAAGAATATGGAACAAAATATCACTAAGCAAATATTCGATATCTTAGAGAATGTTAAAGGAATGGAAAGCAGAAATTGGAGTTGGTCATTGTTTGGAAATTAGGGTTCGATTTTCGAGAAAAGAATTTATTTAGTTGTGGTGCTGATACTTTGCTGTATCCTCATTCAGTGTCTCCCATTCTGTGGTTCCTGTTGCACCACTCTTTTCCTTCCAAAGAAAACATCCATTCATGATAATAATGCTGCAATTATGTTACAGAAAGATATAGACGACCTTATGCATTTTGATGAGGGCTTTTTTGAGACTTCTTCCCTCCTTACTGTTTCTGTCCCTGATCCTGAGGATATGGACTGCTCATAGTTAAGTTTACTATGAGTTTTGTTTTATTGTCCTGCATGTTTTATACTGTTTTAAAATGTTTAGCTCATGCTAAAAGGAGGGTCTGTTAGAATAGAAAGAATTCTACTCATGCATTATTTCATGTATGTCTGCATTCGCGGCACCATTTTAATGTCGGCGCCATTTTGGGTCACAATCGAAACTTACACTTTGCCATTTCCGAGAAAAGGCCCCTGTTGTGTTCAATTTCTCCAAGGTTGGGTTTTGCTACACTAATGAATAGACTGTTCTTATTAGCGCATACCTTTCCCTTTAAATAGAAGCTTTCTACCACTTGTCTAGTGGCGGGCACGGCAAAATGACCTTGACTGATAGATAGTGTGTGCCCGGCCCCAGAATCCAAACGTAATTTTTTTTACTTCACTGTTTTTCTACATCTGTTTGGAAAATTCCATTATGACCGTGCCTTTGTTAGCTCTGAAATGTACATAATGTAACTTTATGCTTGCTGATGCCAGTCCCTCTGCAGCACTCCTAAGCGACTGGGCAGACTGGGATCCACTCTGAGTGTACCTGAATAAAAAGATATTGGTTTATATTCTCTACTGTTTGTCTGACTCTTCATTTGGTATGGGAGGCTGAGAGGTGGTCATGAGTGACCCGGGTGATCTTAATCGGGCCACTTCCTTCAGAATCCAAAGAAGGCAACCTTGACATTTAGTAATTCCAGCATTCAGACTCACTGACAGGGTGCTCCGAAAAACGAGGGGCCCCTCCACTTTTTTTTTGGTATGTGATTCAGCACTAGTGGATGCTAAGGTCATGGGCACACTACTAACGGTTATTTGTCCCAACAACCTTTGATTTACAAAGGAACGTGTTAATAGATGAACGTTTAAGTCCCTAGAGGATCTCTTACATGAATCTGTATGACTATGAATCATCTTCTCCGAGTGGGCTCTCAAGTCTATCCCTGACCCCTTCTTTCCCTCTTGCTTACCCAATACCTTGTTCTTCCTCTAACAGCATGCTCCCCACTTTCTTCCCATGTATTTCTTTAACTGTTTTAACATATTTTGAATGCTATAACCTAATGAGTCTTAATTTTAAATACAGATTCAAATTGATACACTCCAGAAGAGCGTTTGCGCAATCAATGTTATCTAACCCATGCAATGGCAAGGTAAATAGCGGGACATACAAGTGGCAGCAGGGCTCCATGCTACTTTTATGAAATGTGTGGACCAGTGTTATAGCGCTGGCCTTTGAGGAAGCAGGGTTTTCTATATCTCAGTGTTTGAATGTAACCATTAAATAACCTCTGTCACTGGTCGTATGGACCTTTGTTTCTCGACAAGGAGAAATAAGGAGCAATCATCTGCATAGCAATAAATCATTAAAGTCTTTTAGGACAGTCAATAAAGGGACTTTTGTGTGAGTTAAAGGGTTTTATTTCCAATTATTTTTAGTCTTTCATCTTTTTTATTCATTTAGTATTAATCTTTAGATTTCTGCATTAAAAGTTAATATAATCCATCAATTAATATTTGATTATAAAATAGAGCAATATGTTCATTGGTACAACAGTTAATATAGTAATAATAAAGCAAGCCTGTTCCATAAAGGAAAATTCCCTATTCTAAATTTGGTTGGAATAAAGATAAAAAAAGAAAAGGTGTCAGTTCAGAAACCCAATGAAGATCCCCAATGAGGGAATCAATGCACAAACACAAACCCTTTGCATAATAAGCTGGAAAGTATTCTCAGCTCAGGTTACCTCCTCTCCTCTCCTCTCCTCTCTTACTATCAGTTGTCTAATACAAAACAAGTGTCTATTCACTAGCTAACAAAAGGCTTCTGGAAAAATACCCTATTTGAAACAAAGAAAAAAACATTGAGCGCACACCATTATCCAATGGGAAAAACAGGCCTTTCAGTATTAATGCATTATTATTCAATTAACATGTCATACTAACTTAAATCAGCACTTTTATTTATTTACTGGCTTATACAGGCCTATAACATTTAAGTATGATTACCAACTACACATTTTGCATTTAGCATATCTGTTAATTAAACATAATCTTTGCACATTATTAATAAAAGCATTTTGTTCACAAATAAAATTAGCTCCAACTGTTTTCCCCCTCTGATGGTTAAAAGACCATCACAATTTTCTTCACAAATGAATCTTTAGTGTGCACTCCCATTCATTGCTTAGTAATCTTTTCTGTTTTTCAGGTTTTCGATTTCTTTCAATTTCTAATATTCTTTATTCTTTCTCTCTTCCATTTCTAATTCTCCTCTGATTTGTCTTTTTCTTTCTTTATTCATCTTCTTTGTTATATAGCATCTAGTTCCTTTATATAAAGCATATAAGAATATTAAGTAAATGCCAATGATTAGTGTAGGTCTCAATATGACTCTAAAAATTCCTCCATCCACTTGTGCAAACCAGTGAGCAATAACAGAATCTACTTTGCCTAAACTTCCTAATACACTAATGGTTTCTAAAGGTTCTAATTCAGGTTTCATGTCAGAAATGTTCTTTACAAATTCCTCTATCTTTCTACTCTTGTTAGGGATGTATGAACAGCAATGTTGATCTCTCAACATTTTGCCATCTATGGGGCCGATTCCGATGTCGTCCGGAAGCACACCTAACACTATTCGTCCGGAAAAAAAACAAGCCGAACGCGTGTTCTCCGACCGATTCGAATACCCCACCGAACGAACAAGTATGATGCGCACAACAGCCCAGATTCCGAGCAAGCCGTACTTACCCAATCCAGCTCCTGTTCCCCGCCCGAGCCGGATCCGCAAACGCCGATTCGAGCCGCACAGAAGCAAATAAACAGCACCTTCCGGCCGGACTAGTACGATGCGCGGTCCGTACGCGCCGAACCCGTCGCTACGTCCGGCACGTTTCAGCATCCGGGAGAGCCGCACATAAGCTCCGATTCGCGCCACAAGAAGATCCACGGCTACGAGACAAACAAGCCAGCGACGAGTACGAGTCGAAGACACGCGAAACCCGAACGAGACGACCCAACCATGAATCCCATCGTGCAGGTCCTACCTATACTCTACATCTATTACCGGGACCGGTTCGGACGCGTACGGCGCAGACGGTAAGTCAAACACCCACAACACAAACAAACGACACGTACCCGAAATATGTCACACACACATAGGGATGTACAAATGACGTACACTAGCAACAGCACAATGATAGGGGTGGGATGGGCATCACCAATGCCATACACACCCATAGGGGCCTGGATGCCTGCCACCACCACCACCAATACTCATGGGGGCCTGGATGCCCATCACTACTACCATCCCCACTCATGGGGGGCAGGATGCCTGCCACCACTACCATCCCCACTCATGGGGGCAGGATGCCTATCACTACTACCATCCACACTCATGGGGGCTGGATGCCTATCACTACTACCATCCCCACTCATGGGGGCCTGGATGCCTATCACTACTACCATCCCCACTCATGGGGGCTGGATGCCTATCACTACTACCATCCCCACTCATGGGGGCCTGGATGCCTATCACTACTACCATCCTCACTCATGGGGGCTGGATGCCTATCACTACTACCATCCCCACTCATGGGGGCTGGATGCCTATCACTACTACCATCCCCACTCATGGGGGGCAGGATGCCTGCCACTACTACCATCCCCACTCATGGGGTGCTGGATGCCTGCCACTACTACCATCCCCACCCTTGGTGTGATGGATGCCTGCCACCACCACTACCCCTACTCATGGGGGCCTGGATGCCCATCACTACTACCATCCCCACTCATGGGGGCAGGATGCCTGCCACCACTACCATCCCCACTCATGGGGGGCAGGATGCCTATCACTACTACCATCCCCACTGATGGGGCCTGGATGCCTATCACTACTACCATCCCCACTCATGGGGGCAGGATGCCTGCCACCACTACCATCCCCACTCATGGGGGCAGGATGCCTATCACTACTACCATCCCCACTCATGGGGGGCTGGATGCCTATCACTACTACCATCCCCACTCATGGGGGCCTGGATGCCTATCACTACTACCATCCCCACTCATGGGGGCTGGATGCCTATCACTACTACCATCCCCACTCATGGGGGCCTGGATGCCTATCACTACTACCATCCTCACTCATGGGGGCTGGATGCCTATCACTACTACCATCCCCACTCATGGGGGCAGGATGCCTATCACTACTACCATCCCCACTCATGGGGGCAGGATGCCTGCCACTACTACCATCCCCACTCATGGGGTGCTGGATGCCTGCCACTACTACCATCCCCACCCTTGGTGTGATGGATGCCTGCCACCACCACTACCCCTACTCATGGGGGCCTGGATGCCCATCACTACTACCATCCCCACTCATGGGGGCAGGATGCCTGCCACCACTACCATCCCCACTCATGGGGGGCAGGATGCCTATCACTACTTACCATCCCCACTGATGGGGCCTGGATGCCTATCACTACTACCATCCCCACTCATGGGGGGCAGGATGCCTGCCACCACTACCATCCCCACTCATGGGGGGCAGGATGCCTATCACTACTACCATCCCCACTCATGGGGGGCTGGATGCCTATCACTACTACCAGCCCCACTCATGGGGGCCTGGATGCCTATCACTGCTACCATCCTCACTCATGGGGGCTGGATGCCTATCACTACTACCATCCCCACTCATGGGGGCAGGATGCCTATCACTACTACCATCCCCACTCATGGGGGCCTGGATGCCTATCACTACTACCATCCTCACTCATGGGGGCTGGATGCCTATCACTACTACCATCCCCACTCATGGGGGCCTGGATGCCTATCACTACTACCATCCCCACTCATGGGGGCCTGGATGCCTATCACTACTACCATCCCCACTCATGGGGGGCTGGATGCCTATCACTACTACCATCCTCACTCATGGGGGCTGGATGCCTATCACTACTACCATCCCCACTCATGGGGGGCTGGATGCCTATCACTACTACCATCCCCACTCATGGGAGCCTGGATGCCTATCACTACTGCCATCCCCACTCATGGGGGCCTGGATGCCTGCATCACTACTACCATCCTCACTCATGGGGGCTGGATGCCTATCACTACTACCATCCCCACTCATGGGGGCTGGATGCCTGCCACTACTACCATCCCCACTCATGGGGTGCTGGATGCCTATCACTACTACCATCCCCACTCATGGGGGCTGGATGCCTATCACTACTACCATCCCCACTCATGGGGTGCTGGATGCCTGCCACTACTACCATCCCCACCCTTGGTGTGATGGATGCCTGCCACCACCACTACCCCTACTCATGTGGGCCTGGATGCCCATCATTACTACCATCCCCACTCATGGGGGGCAGGATGCCTGCCACCACTACCATCCCCACTCATGGGGGGCAGGATGCCTATCACTACTACCATCCCCACTCATGGGGGGCAGGATGCCTATCACTACTACCATCCTCACTCATGGGGGCTGGATGCATATCACTACTACCATCCCCACTCATGGGGGGCTGGATGCCTATCACTACTACCATCCCCACTCATGGGGGCCTGGATGCCTATCACTACTACCATCCCCACTCAAGGGGGGCAGGATGCCTGCCACCACTACCATCCCCACTCATGGGGGCCTGGATGCCTATCACTACTACCATCCCCACTCAAGGGGGGCAGGATGCCTGCCCCCACTACCATCCCCACTCATGGGGTGCTGGATGCCTATCACTACTACCATCCCCACTCATGGGGGGCTGGATGCCTGCCACTACCACCACCCCTACTCATAGGACGGGTAATGCATGACACAACCAGCATACTCCCACATAAGGAATCACAGAAAATTACATCCACCCAAACAACATGACAAGCGTGTGTAGTCCATGTCAAATGCCAACAACACAAACCATGACAATGAACATACAATGTGACCCACTATCACATGTGTGACACATAAAAGTGTGTGGCCTCCACAATACAAGCCGACCATGGCCACTGTGGCAATGGGGCCCAAAGCCCCATCACCACAGTGCCCAAAAGGTAAGTGTGGGGTTCAAGGCTGATGCACCTTTTGATCAGTGTGGCAATGGGGCCTAAAGCACCATCACCACAGTCACCAAAAGGTAAGTGTGGGGTCCATGGCTGATGCACCTTTTGATCAGTGTGGCAATGGGGCCCAAAGTCCCATCACCACAGTCACCAAAATGTAAGTGTGGGGTCCAAGGCTGATGCACCTTTTGATCAATGTGGCAATGGGGCCTAAAGCACCATCACCACAGTCACCAAAAGGTAAGTGTGGGGTCCAAGGCTGATGCACCTTTTGATCAGTGTGGCAATGGGGCCTAAAGCACCATCACCACAGTCACCAAAAGGTAAGTGTGGGGTCCAAGGCTGATGCACCTTTTGATCAGTGTGGCAATGGGGCCCAAAGCACTATCACCACGGTGATCATAAGGTAAGTGTAGGCATGGTAAAAGCTGCCAAAGACAAACTGTATGGATGAATCCTGGTCACACAACAACTAAAACATCTGTGGCATAGTAGTGCTTGTGTCCCATTGCAACATAGATTGGGCGAGGCTAACAGTGCAGTGACACAGAAACATCGTTTTGGCCATGTGCATACAAACATCACACATGGGGGACCACATTGCCAACAATCAGCCAATTACACAATGACAGAAGTGACCATCATGATGCTGACCCACATATCTGCACCTATGGACACACAAATGTATATAACCTGTGGAGACTGTCGATGTCAGGTGAACAAATACCATACCATGGCAGCAATGGGACATACAAACCATGATCATTGTGCTGACTGATGACCCAGGAGTCCCAGGGAGAGCAGGGGAAAATCACCAAACAACATACAGCCAATGGCACACTACAGAAATGCCAATGCAGTGATGCAAATGCACTAACACAAACAGGCAGACTCACACTGCATATCAAACACAACAGGTGATGGGGGTGTGTGCCAGTGTCCCCAGGCAACCACACAACACATGACGAGGCCTGAATCCCAATTACACAGATGTGTATACAGTGCCACACACAAGTAAGTCATGGATTGGATTCCCCTATGTGGGCAATCTGGCATTGGACCTTTTACACATGTCACACAAGCTTGTAGGAACAGCAACTAACACAGCAAGAGACACACCCACCACAGCACTACCCCCAGGGACCCCACATTGTGCAGACACTAGCCTGCATGACAATTCCACTGTGATGACAAAGGTAGATGTTGATCACACTGTGAACCACAGCCATGTGTTCTCAGCTACAAACTACCATCACACCTACACAAGCTCCAATCAATCAGCAGGGCCTGCCAGCCAAGGCCAATATGGAGGTAGTGGTCTAGCCGTGCAACAACTCACATTTGCACACTCAACACCACACACCCTGATCTCCACCAATGTGCAGCAGTGAAGCTCACATGGACTAGTGACATTGTACATGCACCCATGACAATCCCAGGGGTGGTGGGGGAACTAAGGTGCAGAAACCCATCACACATGCCCACTCAACATGACTCGTCTATGTATGACACACAGCACAGTACGCCGTACATGCGCATGATGTGAAATCCACCACAAACAATGGGATCCTGGCCATAGTCACACACCAACGAAGAAGCCAAGGTGAGACACAAAGAACACACGTACACAACTTCCAACATTGCAGCTCTGACCCTGAGGAGTGGCAGCAGTCACACACACAACGCGTCACAATCACTGAAAGCTACCACAAACTCAAAATCACATTACTTGTGTAAACAACAAGTGCCAAGGGGAATCCTGAATGTGTCCCATCAGCGTTTGCCCACATCCCCAGCCCTGACAACAAAGACAACCTGGGATGACAACCTCATGAACATCAGTTTACCATGCACCCACATCACGGAGAAACCAGGTCCAAGATGCTGGATGAACACATACCAACTCTGCAAGCATCACAAACAGGAACATCCCTAGGGACACAGCCTGTGTATGAAAAGGGAAGGGAACATGCACAGACATGCTCACACAACACACAACACGGGCACACACAATGTCACCAGATTACACACAGCCATGAGGGCACTCCACTCCTGTGGAAGGTCCACTGTGCCAAACCTTGTCTGTGCACGACTCAAACATATCAGCAGGACACTCCGTCAGTGAGTCAACAACTACAACACACAGAAGCCTCTGCTCACATCAGCCTGGGTACGGGAGTGTCACGTCAGTCATCTGCATACACCCATAACACGTGGCAATCCAGTTGTACTGTATACACAGATGAGTCCTCCTAAATCACGGGTACTCATAGTACAGCCCGCGGGCCGCCAGCGGCCCGGCAAGCCTTCCTTGGCGGCCCGCGGACCTTGCAGCTATCCTACCTGTGTTTTTTTTTTTTTTTTTTAAAGTGTCCGCAAACACCGCCGGTTGCAGCAGCGCTCTATAGGGGCCGGATGATTCTTTAAAAGACCATTAAAGACCTGTGAAGAACTCGGGTGCGGCTGTGTGTATGCCCGGGAAGCTGTCTCAGCCCAGCCCGGGCTGACACACACGCGGGTGAGGTGACAGAGCGAGGGAGACAGACAGAGTCCTAAGGAAACTTTATCCCCATTAGGTCCAGACATGCTGGTAATCTGTTGGCGGCTGTATTAGCCCGATCCCCTATCTATATAGTACCTGCTATGTTTTTGCTTTTATATCGTTATGAACCTCTGTGAATATATTTCTCTGCACCACGAAAAAATACCTGACCTTGTCAATCACTGATATATATCATTGAGACAGGCAGCAGGTACGGCTATTATCAATTAGTAGTTCACCTAATCTGCTCCAAACTCCAGCAAGTGCGTCGCTGTTATTGCTCTGCAGCATTTTGAGATTATGTGTATATACTTGTCTCTGTTTTGTTCATGCAGACCTCATGCTATTTATTAATAGGCTTGGTATGCAGTACTACCTTAGAGCTCTGTCACACCTTCTGTTTTCCTTCTTGCTGTACACAAATTGTTCTAGTTGCTATAACGCGCCCTGACGCCCCACGTAGGACCTGGATCGCGCTATACTAAAAACAGCACACTGACACACACGCGGGTGAGGTGACAGAGCGAGGGAGACAGACAGAGCGAGGGAGACAGACAGAGCGAGGGAGACAGACAGAGTGAGGGAGGGAGACAGAGTGAGGGAGACAGAGGGAGGGAGACAGAGGGAGGGGGACAGAGAGGGAGGGAGACAGAGAGGGAGACAGACAGAGGGAGACAGACAGAGGGAGACAGACAGAGGGAGACCGAAGGAGAGGGAGACCGAGAGAGAGGGAGACCGAGAGGGGGAGACAGAGGGTGACAGACAGGGTGACAGACAGAGGGAGACAGACAGAGGGAGACAGACAGAGGGAGACAGACAGAGGGAGACAGACAGAGGGAGGGAGACAGAGGGAGGGAGACAGAGGGAGGGAGACAGAGAGGGGGAGACAGAGGGTGACAGAGAGGGTGACAGAGAGGAAGACAGAGAGGGAGACAGAGAGGGAGACAGAGAGGGTGACAGAGAGGGAGACAGAGAGGGAGACAGAGGGAGACGGAGACAGAGAGGGAGAGGGAGACAGAGAGAGAGAGGGAGACAGACAGAGGGAGATAGACAGAGGGAGACAGACAGAGGGAGGGAGACAGAGAGGGAGAGAGAGAGGGAGACCGAGAGAGAGGGAGACCGAGAGGGGGAGACAGAGGGTGACAGACAGAGGGAGACAGACAGAGGGAGACAGACAGAGGGAGACAGACAGAGGGAGACAGACAGAGGGAGGGAGACAGAGAGGGAGACAGAGAGGGAGACAGAGAGGGTGACAGAGAGGGTGACAGAGAGGGAGACAGAGAGGGAGAGGGAGACAGAGAGAGAGAGGGAGACAGAGGGAGACAGAGAGGGAGACAGAGAGGGAGACAGGGGGAGACAGAGGGGGAGGGAGACGGAGAGGGAGGGAGTCGGAGAGGGAGGGAGACAGAGAGGGAGGGAGACAGAGAGGGAGAGGGAGACAGAGAGGGAGAGGGAGACAGAGAGGGAGAGGGAGACAGAGAGGGAGACGGAGAGGGAGACAGAGACGGAGAGGGAGACGGAGACGGAGAGGGAGACGGAGAGGGAGGGAGACAGAGAGGGAGGGAGACAGAGAGGGAGACAGAGACGGAGAGGGAGAGGGAGAGGGAGACAGAGAGGGAGAGGGAGACAGAGAGGGAGAGGGAGAGGGAGACAGAGAGGGAGACAGAGAAGGAGAGGGAGACAGAGAGGGAGAGGGAGACAGAGACGGAGAGGGAGACGGAGAGGGAGACAGAGAGGGAGACAGAGAGGGAGACGGAGAGGGAGACAGAGACAGAGTGAGAGAGATAGATAGATAGATAGATAGATAGATAGATAGATAGATAGATAGATAGATAGATAGATAGATAGATAGATAGATAGATAGATAGAGAGATGTGTGTATGCCGGGTCTGGTGGCTCAGTGGATGAAGGCGTCCGCTGCAGGGGCCTGTGTTCAACCTCATGATCATAGTTATTGTTTTTGCTCTAGCCCCGCCCCCCTCCCCCACTGACCCCGCCCCCACCGGTGCGGCCCTCGGCCACAAACCACACTGTAATTTTGGCCCCAGAGAGAAAGTTTGTGAGTACCCATGTCCTAAATTAATGTGCAAAACTGCATGTCCAGTGGAGACGGGCACACAGTCAGGGTACTAGGAACATTGGCCAGTGGTAAGCCCAACAGATGTGCAACAGTGTAGGACAAAGATGGTAATCTACAAATGCTAAACGTACATCCCTGTGTCAAATGCTGAACATTACACCCTCAGACTGCAGCAAGGGATGCTATAGATCCAGACTAGATTAGGACACATATCCCATGGATCACATGGAGCCCATCACAGCAAAACTTCATTTACCTGATCTGAACACAATTACAACAGCAAATGCATGATTCTACACATCTACATCATGTACCACCAAAGATTAACCACAAGTAAACAAAAAGAGGCTTTATTCAGCAAGTGTGCAACTGAAATCAAAAGTCCAAAATTAACTACGGCCAATGTCCAGTCCAAATACACAGTCCCAACAGGGTGATGTGTGACAACTTGTCACCAATTGCTTGCCTGCACAGGTACCGACAGGGGACATCCCCCTTGGAGGGGCATACGAGGGGCAGGCCAGGCACCGCAGGGACAGGATCAGGGGATGCCAGAAGGAGGCAGGGAAGGTGAGGTGGGTGCAGGAGTGTCACCGGCAACTGCAGTGGAGGTGTCTGACTCAGGGGGGTCCGGCAACACCGCAGGGCTCAAGTCCAATGGTGTTGGTGCTGAAACCACTGCAGTGGGCTGGTCAAATGGAGTGGACTGGGTCCCCAATGCAGTGCCCGAGTCAGATGGGGTTGTTGTGGACTCCACCGCAGTGCATGACTCCAAGGAAGTGGAAGGGGGGCAGAAGAGCTGGGCAGAACAGAGGGGGGACACGGTCTCCACACCAGTGGCACATACAGGCAGAGCGTCTGGTTTGGGGGTGGAAGAGCAAGTGGCAGGGGGAGGGCCTGAGCAGTTTGGGGATGCGGTATCGGTGTGTGGGGGAACCTGGGGCAGGGTGTGGCGGTGGAACCTGTGGAGTGGTGGCCTGGGGGATGGAGGTGAGAGACTGGGTGGGTGACTTGCAGGGCGGTGGCGGGGTCTTGCTCTTCCGGGTCCGGGGGACTTGCGGGTGGGGGCTCACTCTGCCTGCACCTGGGGGAAGGTGTCCGGGGGCAAGGGGCACCCCCTCTCTGTGTATGGACTTCCTCTTCCCCCGGTATGCTGGATCAGCGGGATTGGAGGGGAAGAGGCCGAGGTCAGAGAGGAAGAGCTGCTGTGTATGTGGGGTTGCAGGTGAGGCAAGGGAAGGGGTCTTGGAGGGAGAGGATCTTGAGGATTGCGGAGTGACTGTGGTTGCCTGTGTGTGTGTCAGTTCCCCATCCCCTGTGTGTGTGGAATCAGTCCCCTGAGGATGCTTGTGTGCATGTCTTGCCTTGGTTTTGGGTGTGTGTGTGCTGCTCGTGTCTGTGTGTTTGAGTGATTGTGCAGGTGTGCATGTGCTTTGGACAGGTAGGGTGGTAGGAAGTGTGGATGGGGCAGAGGTGGGAGGGGTGAGGGACTGTTGGAGGAGGGACACTGCTGCCGTCAGGGAGGAGTCCATGGACCTATTGCTCCTCTGTAGGGCAGACATACCCGTTGAGATGCCCTCCATGAACGACACCAGCTGTGTCAACAGAGTGGTGTGTGCATGGAGGACAGTCAGCATTGCTGTCTGCCCTACATGGAGCTGCTGAAGGAGGTACACAGACTCCTCACTCAGGGCAGCAGGGGACACAGGGGCAGGGGGTGCGGTGCCTGGCTTGAAGGAGACACGCTCCCGAGCACGGGAGCCTCCACGGACCTCAGGAATGGGAGCCAATGGGAGGGCGGTGGTGGTGGTGGTGGTGGCGGGGTTAAACAGACTAGCTGGGGTGTTGTGGCTGCTGACACCCGCATCCACAAGGGAGTCATCCTCCGACCTGCTGTGGTCCCCAGCTGAGGTGGATGGTGCTGAGGACTCCTCGGTGTGGCTCCCCTCGCCCTCCGTGCCACTGGGTCCCTCTGACCACTCGTCGGACGCTGACCCAGTCTGGCTCCGCTGCTCCTCCTGGTCCGTGGAGCTGTCCCCTCCTGTGGCTGTGGATGTATCTGTAAACAATTAGGGAAACAGACAAACATCAGTCACCTGCACTGACCGCACACACCACAGTAAGTACAGCACATCACAGAGCAAGCCCTGGCATCTCTAGTAGAACATTGCCAAAAGTCATCACACAGATTAGGAGAAGCCAATTGTCAGTCTGATGGTCAACCATGGAACAGACACCCCTCCAGTCCTTGCACCCATCTGTCTGGTGCCTGTCTGATGGTAAGACCCCAGTGTGGACACATGCACCACCTACACAGTAGTTGGACATTGCTGAGAACATGGTGAAGTATGTGAACATGCCCACGTCACATCTCTTGCCACTGAGTCAGTGCAGGTGTCTGTATAAATGGACGGCCAGAGTCTAAATAGAAATGCATGTGATGCATACCAGCACCAGACCCCATGAAGCACCCATGTCCGGATAGTCAATGCCACAATGGGGTGCATGTTGCACATGTCACTCCCCTGCAGGATCACTCTTAGGAAGTTTAATGCCATGACACAGGCATGCCTGCAAAGTCATACATCACTGTCTCCAGTCACATGGCCATGGCATCCAGCCAACAACAGTCTGCACTGTGTCACAATCCTAGGACATGGGGAAGGCAAGTAATGTAACTGACAAGTGCACATGTCCATCCCCCAAAAACCACATCATCTGAACTACTATTTGTCCACGTCATACCAATTGGACATATGGGGGACATGAAACAAAACTCTCTGAACATGAGCACCTCACAGTGTGCTGAGAATGAAAAACAGCTGCCTGAAAGTCACAGTGGCATACACCTGTCTGCACAGTCATGTGATCAAACACCTATAAGTCACAGAAGTCTTGTCTCACATGGTCCAATAGCAGATGGCATGCTGACCCCTAACCGATAAACATCACAGGAGTCCCGACAACGTAGTCACAGTACAACGACACAGAGGCAGACACCTGAGGGAACATTTCACTGAGCACAGCATGTCAGCTGATACACGGGAGTGGGAGTACAGAGTGTATTGTATGCCCTGGAGTAGGCATGACTGTCCGGCTCCACCTGCAAGATGGATGAGCCCTGGTCAGTAGGCAGGTGGCTAGGCATGTGTGACACACTTGACATACATACTCCTGAGGCCCAAACATTTTACCCACCCACAGCATGGGGGTGTGGCAAATACCCCAGGGACATGTGGTGATTCTGATCTGCAAGTGGATCACATATCAAAGTTACACCCAGACTACATTGCACGACTCAGGCATTGTGTGAGCAATTGGCCCACCCATGAAGGCTAACACAATATCACGGGAACAAAAGCTGTCACCCACCTTGAGCAAAGCAAAATGCAAGGACCCTGTACCCGAGTGACACAATTATCCTGAGCGTAATGAGCACACCGGCCTATCAGATGGGTAGTGGCCATGTCACAATAGAGGGACATGGGTACTGGACAACAAGACTGATGTACTGGGGAAGTTTAACCACGCCACAGGAGGGCACATAGAATGTCAGACAGAGTTCACAGTGCAGTCTTTGACTCACCCCCTCCTTGCTGCTGTCTGCCCTTCAGCTGCCCATCCAGCTCCGGGAAGACCACCAGCAGGATCTGGAGCATGTGGGGGGTCAGGGTCCGGTGTCCGCCCCTCCTGCGAGGAGGCGACAGCTTCAGCTGGACCCTTGCAATCCTCCGGGTCCAGCCCCGAAGGTCCTGCCACCTCTTCTGGCAGTTGCGGAACCGGCGCTTGTAGACCCCCACGGATCTGACTGCCCGGACGATGGCCAGCCAGATATCCTGCTTCTGATGGGCATCAACCTGTGAGGATGACAAAGTGAAAAGGCCATTACTACACATGCAACATATCCGTGCATCACACAGTTGGAAATACATGTTTCAATCACAGGGGCATATGATGTACACAGGCAGTGCAACGAGGGCTATGGACAGTTTGCCAGCAGTTACTACATGGTATCATTGCATGGGAAGTGAACCTTGTTTGAATGCACTGTTACTCCACTGTACCTGTTCAGTGCATGTGACTACACACTTTGGGGGGGTGAGTACTACTCAGTGAGCATGCTAGCCAGTGGTGTGCACACTGTAAATCCTGATAGTCAGACAATATGCACAATTAGTAAGGCAGTGGAAAGCACACTCACCTGCTCCCCTGGTGTCCCATACAGCTTGCTGTACTGTGGAAGGAGGTTGTCCAGCAGGGCCTGGTTCTCCTCATGGGTGAAGGCTGGGGCTCTCTCCACAGTACGTGCCATTGCAGTAGCCAGAGGATGCAGAGACAGCAGCAGTGTAGTGGCAGATGTCGTCCTGGAGCATGTAGTGCAGGCAAGTGAGCCCTCAGGGGAACAGCCAGCATTATATGTATGCTGCAGAGGCAGATACTGTGCCATGTGTCCAAAGTGATAGGTCCAAGTCGTATGCATCTTATGAATCTGACCAATCCATGGAATTGCAGCACCAAGACACGCCCACAGCATCCTTCAAAAATTTCAACTTCAAGACACCCATGAATTTGCAACATTGTTGTGGCTGGCCAACTGAATTCACTGCATCAGACTCGTTGAAGCTTCAGAAACGCGTCCGTTGCCATGCCAGGCCCCAGCCAATGCGTGCGCACCGATCGGACCATTGCTGTACAACGCGTACCCACGATACAACGCGTTCCCGCTCACATTGTATGCAATGGGCCGGCCGGGCACACCGATTGGTCCATTGCTGTACAACGCGTACCCGCTCACATTCAATGCAATGGTCCGTGCGGGCACACCGATCGGACCATTGCTGTACAACGCGTACCCGCTCACATTCAATGCAATGGGCCGGCCGGGCACACCGATCGGTCCATTGCTGTACAACGCTGTACCCGCTCACATTCAATGCAATGGGCCGGCCGGGCACACCGATCGGTCCATTGCTGTACTGCGCGTACCCGCTCACATTCAATGCAATGGGCCGGCCGGGCACACCGATCGGTCCATTGCTGTACAACGCGTACCCGCTCACATTCAATGCAATGGGCCGGCCGGGCACACCGATCGGTCCATTACTGTACAACGTGTACCCGCTCACATTCAATGCAATGGGCCGGCCGGGCACACCGATCGGTCCATTGCTCTACAACGCGTACCAGGACAGGTCACACGCATATGTCACCATGCTGGTCACTGGTGAACCTATGCCAGCCACATTTACTATCCAGGGACTCAGGGGCACACCTACAACACCACACCCAGTCCACACTGTCTATGAGGCATGTGTGGCAGCATAACCTTATCTGTGTATGGGGGTGAACATGTGGATTTTGGGGTGGCACTTGGGGGCAGACACACCCAGGCTGTGCACGTGTTAATGGGGACAGGGTCCTTTGTGTGTTGTGCACATGACCACTGTGGTGTGCAACTTTTCATTTCTGAGCATGTGTCATGGTCACATTTCCAGGTTGTGTATGTGTATGACATGTCACATACCCCCAGGCTCACATGTGGGAAGGCATGTACGTCACAGGGTGGCCCATTCCAACAATAGTGATGTCCCTCCACAGTCTGTGTGCATGTTGTGTATCACATGTCTCTGACTCCATGTGCACAATGGGAGACAGTCTCCACATCCACGTGGTTTGTGCATGAACTTTGATGGTGTGTGTGTGTGTGTGTCACAGACATCCATGTCTGTCCTGCAAAGGCTACAGGGGCCACCACCTGTGGGTGTCATGTTTGTTTTTCTGATGTGTACATGATACGCCATGACATGCCAGTGTCCATGTGGCAAGACAGGCTCCCTGGGAATCTACCTGTCAATGAGCTGTGATGCCTGTGGAGCATCTGTCCAGACATGTCACTGTGGTATGTGTGTGGAACGTGAGAGCAGTTAATGTGTACTGTGACACAGCCTAATGGTGTCCCATAGCACACCCTGGAACCAGTTGTCAACACTTGTTGAACAGAGAGATGTTAGATGATGTCCATGTAGGTGCCATATATGTCCAAACGGGACGACACACACATCAAGTACTTGTGTATGTTGATGATGTGTCATGTGAAATTGAGTATGGTGAACGGCACATTGGTGGGGTGACTGACAATCTTGCTTTCTTCACCTATGCTCTGCAGGGCTCCTGCTGTCCATCGACCATTCCCAGACCTGGCAACGATGGTGGAACGTGACAGCATCCGATGGTACTGCTTCACCAGGCAGCTGATTGAGGATTTGGCAGTGCGGTTGGCCCCACATTTGCAGCCTGGCCGGCCGTATCCTACAGCGCTGACCCCCAAGGTGAAGGTGATGGCAGCCCTACACTTCTTTGCCACCGGTACCTTTCAACACACTGTGGCAACTACTGGTGGGATGTCACAGACTATGTTCAGCCGTGTGCTACGCGATGTTTTGGGGGCAATGTTGAGATACCCCAACCAGTACATCTATTTCCCAACACGTCAACGACTCACTGACGTCAAGAGTGACTTCTATGCCCTGGGGAGGATGCCACATGTAATTGGCTCCATTGATGGGACACATGTGGCTTTGATACCACCACAGGCACATGAGCAGGCATACCGGAACCGTAAACATTACCATTCGATCAATGCTCTGGTGGTATGTCTTGCAGATATGACCATCACACATGTGTGTGCCCGTTTCCCCGGTTCAGCACACGATGCCTACGTGATGAGGAGTAGTCGCATCCCGAGGATGATGTCACAGATGCCGAACCAGCGTGCCTGGCTTGTTGGTGTGTACTGACTTTGTACCATTGTGTGTGTTCTGCTATGTTGTTTTCCGCACACATTTTCAAATCGGCTAATGTGCAATTGTCTATCTGTAGGTGACTCGGGATACCCCAACATGCCGTGGTTGCTGACACCCCTCAGGAACCCTGTGACACCTGCCCAGATGCGCTACAATGAGGCACATGGTCGGACGAGGAGGGTGATTGAGCTGACCTTTGGTCTCCTGAAGAGCCGCTTCTGCTGCCTGGACAAGACAGGAGGGGCCCTCCCATATGCCCCAGCAAAGGTGTGCAAGATTGTCATCGTCTGCTGCATGCTACACAACCTGGCAGAGCGGAAGGAGTTGCCTCTCATCCTGGATGACGATGACCAACGTCCGCCACCTGTGGAAGATCCTGGCCTGGGTCACGATGCCAGTGAAGATGATGATGATGATGATGGTGATGTCCGCACACAGCTCATCACCAACTTCTTCAGCTGAATGTGAGTCTCCAGAGGGTTGTAATGTCAATGATTTGAGTTTGCATGATATGTGTGTGTGGTGCTCTGGTGCTGTTTGAGTGTGGCCATGTGCTACTTGACTGGATGCGTGCAGCGATGTGTCCTTGCAGGTGGTCTGTACTGCCCAACAGTGTTGACATGCTAACTTGGTTTTGTGTAGTTATCTCGTGACATGTATTAGACATGAGTATTGCCGTTCTGTGCTGTTCTTCAGTGGTTTTGACTGTGTGTCATGTCTGTCCTTCACAGGGTGCTGCTGGAGTTGTCTGATCAACTTGGATCCCCCGAATCCATGATTCAACTTCCAAGGTGGAAGCAGTCGTTTCCCTACAGGTGATGTGCCACACACCACTGGACTTTCTATCTTCTGCACTTTTTGACTTTGTGGCCACAGCCAGGTTGGATTAGCTTGCATTTGTAGTGGAAACTACATGTTGGAAATGTGTAATAAGCCTGTGCTTGACTTTGGGATGTGCGTTGTCTGTAGTCACACATCTGACTGACATTTGCTTACTGCACCTGTTGTCTAGTTGACAGTGACTGTGAATAGGTGGCGTGTCTGTACATTCCACTGTACTTCGTTGCAACATCAGTATAGGTGATGAGTCTGATGGCCCTGGTGTGTATGTGTTTTGTGGCCCTAGTGGTGTGTCTCCCTCATATGTGTCACGTCGCCATGACTGACATGACAATGTTGGACTTGCTGTAGCAGTTAGCATGCACAGTGTAATTTAGAAGATCAACATCTACATGACAAAAACCACGTTGGAATCACAACAGAGGCAGATATGGTGTATTGGTGAGTTTATTTACATACAGGTGTGAGGATGGTGCACAGGATGGTGGGTGCTGTACATAGAAATTTGGATCCAAAGTTCCCATGTGAATTGGAAGTCTTGGTAGCTGAAAAGTCCAGAGTAAAGTCCACAGTCATCTGATACATTTGGTCAACTAGAGCTCCCCATGTCATGTGGGAGAGTTGGCTTGGCTTCAACAGGGCGTGCAGTATGCACACAGAGGAAAAGTTCCAGAACAGGTGTTGGCTTCCTGGGGGATGTAGATGGCCATCGGCCTCTCAGTTTGGCCTCCTCGGACGGCCCCTCTTTTTGGGGGGGGACCCTCAGGTGCAGGCTGCGGCGGTGCAGGGGACTCTCTGCCAGAGTCCTCCTCCCTCCCTGTGGCATTTGCAGTTGTTTCAGCAGCAGATATTGTGGGCACACAGGGAGGTGAGGCCATGTTGGTGCTGATCTGGCGGAGGCATGTCAGTATGTCCCTATGCACCGCTGTCAGTTGTTCCAATGTGTCCCACTTGGACTCCATGCCACACATGTGTGTCTCGACACGTGACATGTGTGTCTCGACACGGGACATGTGGGAGTCCAGGCGGGCATGATGGGCAGCCTGCTGCTGTTGTATGTCCTTGAGGATCCCCACTACCTGGCTGACCTCTCCGGTGCTAGTCTGGTACGCATCCGCGATGCGTGCCAGTTGTGGGTCATCATACAGTCCAGATCCCTCTGCAAGGAGAGACCTATGTCTCCCACCCCTCCCACCACCCCTGGCGACACGTGCAGGACCTGCAGTGGCACGCACAGGTGACCGTGGGCCCACTTGGGTGTTGTTCCTGGGCTCGTTGTCAGCAGCTCCAGTTTGGGCCTGGGTCCGTGCGCTGTTGTCATCTGTGGTCCTTGGTGTGTCCGTGTTGGCAGTGGTGGCCTGTGTGTTGGCAGTCGTTGGAGGGGTGGGTGCAGGGGGTGCAGATGTTGGTCCTGCTGGTGCTGCATGATGACTCACACCGGAGGGTCCAGCTGGTTCTTCGCCATCCGAGGAGTGCAGAGGCTGATCCACACCAGTGAGCTCAGTGTTCCCCGGAGCCTGGGACAGGGAGTCCTCCTGGTCTGCTGCTGTGTCCCCATCATCTCCTGTTTTGGGGAGAGACACAGATTGTATGTTATGTTTCTACTGGCATCAATTGTTCAAACACATGACAGTTGTGACTGTACCTCTGGATGTGGGCCAGGACATTGGATTCTCCTAAATAGTGACAGTCAGTGAGTGATATTGGTGTAGCACATTGTCCTGCCAACCTGTGGCATGTCAATGTGAATGTTGAGGTGTGTGCATGACCAGCATTGGTGGTATTTGGTTACCATCCAGGCCTCCTTCTCCCCCCAGCCCAGTTATCCCACCATGCAACGTGCTTGCATTGCAGGGAGTGCAAGTTTGCTTTCAGGATGTCAGGCAGTGGTGTTGTGCTGTTTGTTGTTGCACAGTTCCCAGCAGGGCCTTGTGCTCCCCACAGCAGTACCCAGTGTCAGCCATCTTGTGAGTCCTTATCCACTCCCTGTGATGTGAGCATGGTTGAGAGTGGTGTTGATGGGCCAATTGTGAGGGTGAGCAATATCTGTGCCTACAACTCCCATCATGCTATTGCCTCCACCCCCTTCGCAGCATGCCCATCCTTCCTTCCTTTTGACTCTGCTTCCCTGTGGAGTGGGGTGCCTGTGCTGACAGGATGGCTGGGAGTGTTGTCCTGGCAGTTGTTTGGCTACAAGTCCCAAGAGTGTCCCTGTGCTTCACACAGCATAACCCAGGGTGGTGGTTCTTTGTGGGATCTTCAGTTAGACTGTGAGGCATTGCATTCTCCCAGGTGGGTTATGTGGAGTTAGTGTTGAGGGGGTGTGTGAGGAGAGCTGCTTGTAACTATGGTCAGTGCTGTGAGTCCTCCTTCCCACCCAGCCAGATATCCCACCATGCAACGTGCTTGCATTGCAGGGAGTGCAAGTTTGCTTTCAGGATGTCAGGCAGTGGTGTTGTGCTGTTTGTTGTTGCACAGTTCCCAGCAGGGTCTTGTGCTCCCCACAGCAGTACCCAGTGTCAGCCATCTTGTGAGTCCTTATCCACTCCCTGTGATGTGAGCATGGTTGAGAGTGGTTTTGATGGGCCAATTGTGAGGGTGAGCAATATCTGTGCCTACAACTCCCATCATGCTATTGCCTCCACCCCCCTTCCCAGCATGCCCATCCTTCCTTCCTTTTGACTCTGCTTCCCTGTGGGGTGGGGTGCCTGTGCTGACAGGATGGCTGGGAGTGTTGTCCTGGCAGTTGTTTGGCTACAAGTCCCAAGAGTGTCCCTGTGCTTCACACAGCATAACCCAGGGTGGTGGTTCTTTGTGGGATCTTCAGTTAGGCTGTGAGGCATTGCATTCTCCCAGGTGGGTTATGTGGAGTTAGTGTTGAGGGGGTGTGTGAGGAGAGCTGCTTGTAACTATGGTCAGTGCTTTGAGTCCTCCTTCCCACCCAGCCAGATATCCCACCATGCAACGTGCTTGCATTGCAGGGAGTGCAAGTTGGCTTTCAGGATGTCAGGCAGTGGTGTTGTGCTGTTTGTTGGTGCACAGTTCCCAGCAGGGCCTTGTGCTCCCCACAGCAGTACCCAGTGTCAGCCATCTTGTGAGTCCTTATCCACTCCCTGTGATGTGAGCATGGTTGAGAGTGGTGTTGATGGGCCAATTGTGGGTGTGACCAATATCTGTGACTACCACTCTCATCATGCTATTGGCTATACTGACTTGACCAGCATACACAGAATTCCTTCCTTTGAGTGAGCTTCCCTGTGAGGTGGTGTTCTAGTGGTGGGTAAATATCTGTAAGTGTTTGTTGGTTCTATTTGTGCCACTGCCTTGCTGTATTTGTTGTTAGGTTTGTACATCTCATGACACAGTTACATATCACTATGAGATGGCAGGTATTGTGTTTGTCTGACTAGCATTCACATCTTGGGATGAATATCTTTTGGTTGCTGTGTATTTGCTAAGTGTGCATGGTTTGCCTATCCCCTTGACTGTGATGTGTGTGTGTTGTCACACCATATTGTATATATTAGTTGTGTACTCACCAGGCTCTGGGATGTCTGTTAGTCCGTATACGCTCACTGGTGGTAGGATGGCCCGCACCTTCTCCTCCCAGGGCCTGAGGTATACTGGTTTTGCAGGAGGGCCACTGCCGGTGTGCTGGCTGAGGAGGTAGTCCTTTTGAGTAGTTCCCGGACCCTCCTGCGCACATCATACCACCTGTTCTGGATGTCTTCCTTTGTGCGCAAACATGGTGATTGTGCGTTCACCCTGTCGACAATCCTCGCCCACATCTTGGTTTTCTGCGACATGGGGGTCTGTTGTACCAATGTACCAAACAACTGTGGCTCTACCCTGAGTATCTCATCTACCAGGACTTCCAATTCACAATCTAGGAACTTATGGTTCTTCTTTGGGGGCATGGTGATGGGTGGTGGTGGTGATTGATGTGTGTGTGTGTGTGCAGGTGGGGGTGTGAGTGTAGGTTTAGCTGGGTGTGTGTGAGGGTGCTATTTGTAGGTGTGGTAATGGTGTGTGGTTTGTGTGATGTATGAGCTGTGAGTGTGTCTGTGGTTGCTGTGTGATGGTGCTGTGTGCTTGCAGGTCAGTGGAATTTGCAAAGGATCATGGTAGGGATTTGTGGCCTTTATGTAGGTGGAGTTGGAGGTGTGTCCTTGTTCCATTTTTTTCCCCTCCCTGTATTTATTGGCTTGGTGGTTGCTTGTTTGGCCCTTTTTTTTCTAATTTTTCCTTGGTGTTTTTGGTGCATGTACGAGTCGTCCTTGTGTCCGAGTAGGACGCTGCAGTTTGTATGGTGCGATCTTGTCCGACTCGTTCCCTCTGTGTGTCAGCTATGTTTCATATGCGGCGTACGAGTCGGTCGCGTAGTATTGGGTTGCTTCGGCTGGGTTTTGTATGCGTGTCGGTCGTACGGCTTGTGCTCCGGGCGAGTCGGTCGTGTTTTGCACGCAGAGCATCGTACTACGCGGGTCGGAGTTCGCGGGTACGTTTCGTTCGGGTTCAATCCGAGTGCGTGTCGGTCGGTTCGTTTCGCGTGATTTCCCGGCCGGATGGCTTGTTTCTGTCCGGCTCGGTCGGTCGTTTTGTATTCCGTCCGAGTCTGTCGGATTTCACATTCATTTCATCGTACTACCCGGGTCGTGCAGCGCCGGTCTGAGTCGGTCGGACTAAATTCCCGTACCGAGTCGGTCGGTACGTTTTCCGGCCCGAATCGGAATCGGCCCCTTTGCCTTTATCGGCTAATAATATGTCTAAATCTAATTGATCTTACAAGACCATTGATCAAATAGTCACTAATTCTGTTTTAACCCCTTAAGACCGTGTGTCGTCCAATGGCCGACACATGCATTACCTCCCAGGTGCGTGGAACGGGCATTGGCCGACACCAGGCAGTGCTTTCTAAAATCCTCTGGTACAAAGCACTGTAGATTTATTATTTTTTTAAGTCCCCGGGGAGATGCGGAATCGCTTCCGTGTCTCTCCCCAAACCCCTCCCGCCCATCTGTGATATCAGCACACCACGGGGTGCACTGACGTCACAAACCCCCACAGGAGCGGCTTGGTAGAAGCAGGTGAGTTCTGCTCCAACGTCCAGTGGGGTTTTGGGGCGTTGCAGATTCCCCCATGTTTGTGGACAGCATCGCTGGAAAGGGGAGAGTCTCCCCTTTCCAGTGATGCCTCTCACAGAGTCCTGCTCGTGGATCATGGTGTGCCATGATCCATGAGCAGGAATCCCACTAGACACCATTAGGCCATCAGGGACACCACTAGGGGGTTGGTCCACGTGGTAGAGGGCTGGCCCCCCCATCCGGGGGCATACATTTTTATATATATATATATATATATATATATATATATATATATATATATATGTATTTATATATATATATTTATATAAAAACTCTCCCCCGTTTCCGATCACAGAGAAGAAAAGGTGGCACACAAAGAAGTTGCCATTGAATTATTATTCCACCACAAAAACCACCATCTGCGTACAAATTTGGAAAGAAGGCTGATGCTTTCAATGAATCCGCCCTCTGCTGGTCTATAGAGTCCTTGCGTGAGAACACTCCATTTTAACCATCAAGTACTTGGTCTTCAACAGGGGCTATGGAGAGATGAGGGTCACTTTTGCTGGGTGGTAGTCTGGAATCCAAAGAGAGTGTCATGTGAAGTGGGGCCCCAAAAATGATTGTCACACTGGGCACCCCCAGCGCTAAAGGCTGTGATGATGGGTATGTGGCAAGGTGAAGTAATACTATGTTTTTTAAAGTTTTTTTTTAGTGTCCTTGGAGAACCTGCTGAATTAAGTAAGAGAACAAGGTAAGGTGACCGGCATTTTTTACTGTTGCACACATCACTCACGCACACACACCAACAGTTTTTGAACAACCTACATAGGATTAGGCCTGGGCGGTGAACTTCGCTCCGTTCGCGGAGTTTGCGGAGTTTTTTGCACTCCGCGGAGCTCGCGGAGTGCAGAAACCTCCACTTCGCGATGTGCAGCGGAGTTTTTTTCCTGCTCGCGATCGTGAACGGTAAGTTTGCGATCGCGAACGGTAAGTTCGCGAGCGCGAGCTGCTGCTCGGGTAGAATTTCTACCCGAGCGGCAGAAATACCAGCACAAACTGCAGTTCGCACTGCACTCCGCCACTCGCGGAACTTCGCAGAGTTTTGTGTAACTTCGCGGAGTTCCGCGTAGCAAAACTCAGCAAACTATGCCCAGGCCTGCATAGGATAGTGTTTTAGAAGGACAGTTTTAGCCAGTGGCAGAGATGGTGTCTCAGTGGATGACTGCTGCTCAAGCCCTAACTTGGTTATGGAGGACAGCTCTGAGGAAAGATCACAGACTGAGAAAGCAGATACTCAGACAGCATATGAGGGAGAGGACAATGGAGCAGAATCTGGAAGTGATTTTTCAGGCGGTGGAGTCCCATCCAACGATTCATCTTCCAGCAATTCTGAGGGACATGATGATGACAGTTGTGCTGTCCATTCACAAGCACAATCTGTGCAGCGGGACAACAGTAGCAGGTCAGACAAACTAAGAGAGCTGGAATGTGCAAGGGCAAGCACAAACTGAGTGCTCTCTTGGCAGCCCCCAATTTAGTTCAGCCCCAAATTCCGCCATTCACTGGCGACACTGGATTTAAAGTCAATAAGGCCAACTTTTTGTCAATTGACTGCACCCATCTCCTTTTGGATGTTGAATTCCTTGAGCAAATTGTGCACCAAAGTTGCATGCTGAACAATTTCTGAGGGAGCACTCTCAGGGCTCATTGTAGGGCACACAAGTTGCCTTCCACTTCCTATGGGGAGTTGAAGGCATTTTTTGGGTACAACGGTTGAAATGGGGGTAGTGCATAAACCAGCCTTGCTGTCCTACTGGTCTACTCGTATGGTTTGGGTAACCCCCATCTTTGCACTGTACATGAGCAGGGATAGTTTTTTGCTATTGCAGCACATTTCTCTGCCAGGTTTCAAGAGTGTGCTACTCCTGGAAAGAATATAGCCATCGATGAGTCCTTGATCCTGTACAAAGGGCCACTGGTGTTCAGGTAGTACATTGCAAGTAAAAGAGCTCGCTATGTCATGAAGCTGTACATGCTGTGTGCGAGCTCTACTGGCTATGTGTACAGTTTGAGAGTGGATACAGGGATTTGACAAATTTGAAACATTTAAAAATGTAATGAAGAATGTTAAAATTATTGTTTTTTAAAATTAATTTTATGGAGTGGGATGTTGGGTTTATAGGGGATGAGGCTGGGAAGTGTTTTAAAATATTTTAAAGAAAATTTCAAAAATGTCAAAATATAATAAAAATGTTAAAATAATTATTTTTGGGAGTAGGATGTTGGGCTTATAGGGGATAAGGGTGGAGAGTTGTTTTTTAAATAAATTAGAAATTTTAAAATGTTATAAAAAACACCTTTTTAGGGAAATCTTTTTATGAGTGGGATGTTGGGTTTATAGGGTTTATTGTTTGTGAGATTTATTTTTAAATTATGGTGGGATGTTTGTTATTTATGATTGAATTTTAAAGTTTGAAATTTAAATTTTACACATATCAATTTTGTTAATTTTTTAACATAAAATTATTACGTTTGTTGCTATGTAGTTTGGAGTGGGAATAGTAAATTATTTATGTTTAGTGTCTGGCACCTTCCCTGAGTTAATGTAGTTTGGAGTGGGAATAGTAAATTATATAAGTTTAGTGTCCAGCACCTTCCTTGAGTTAATGTAGTTTGGAGTGGGAATTGTAAATTATATATGTTTAGTGTCCAGCACCTTCCGTGCATTAATGTAGTTTGGAGTGGGAATAATCAATTATATATGTGTAGTGTCCAGCACCTTCCCTGAGTTAATGTAGTTTGGAGTGGGAATAGTAAAATATATATGTTTAGTGTCCAGCAACTTCCCTGAGTTAATGTAGTTTGGAGTGGGGATTTTAAATTATATATGTGTAGTGTCCAGCACCTTCCCTGAGTTAATGTAGTTTGGAGTGGCAATAGTAAATTATATATGTTTAGTGTCCAGCACCTTCCCTGAGTTAATGTAGTTTGGAGTGGGAATAGTAAATTATAAATGTTTAGTGTCCAGCACCTTCCCTGAGTTAATGTAGTTTGGAGTGGGAATAGTAAATTTTATATGTTTAGTTTCCAGCACCTTCCCTGCATTAATGTAGTTTGGAGTGGGAATAGTTAATTTTACATGTTTAGTGTTGAGCACCTTCCTTGAGTTAATGTAGGATTCAGTGGTAATAGTACATCATATATGTTTAATAAAATAATAATTTATAACAGGTATTCAATTTTAGTAAATGATTTAATCGCAAGTGTAATATATGAAAATTTAAATAGAAACTAAATAAATAAAAAGATTTATATTACATTTTTCAATTTATTTTCATTCAAAGAATCAAGAAAAGCAATTAAGTGCATTTTAATTTATGTACAATATTTTATATTCATTTTTATAAGGCAACATAATAAATGTTTCATTTTTTTAATGTAACATATTTTGTAAATACTTTAACATAGTATAGACACCTACTGGTATTAGCGCGCATTATAAATCTAAATTTCATTTCATTTCAAATTTCATAGATAATGCTATTTTTAAACACAGTCATTATTCAACATTTTTTTAATATAATGCAAAATTTGGTGAACATATACATTTTTTTCAAATGTAAAGAATTAATTGGGTACTTTGCATATATATATATTCAATTAATATTTATTTTGTAACAGTTATACAATTTTTCTTATTTTTAAAATATATATTAAATAATTATTTACAGTCTATATTATTATTCAATATATATTTTTTAAACATTTTTGTGTTGCTTTTTGTTTTTAAATTTTTTATATCTTTGATATTAAATATTATTATAGTTTATATAATATTATTTAATGTATAAGAAAAATAAACATTATAAAGTTAGGAAAGCATTGTGTAAATATACATTCTTTTATTAACATTTTACAGTTTTTCAATATTTCTATAAACAGTAAATAATATTTTTTTATAACAAAAAGGCATGCATTTTTTTTATTGCATAGTAAAAATGTTATGTGTGTTGTAATATTTATCAATATGCATTGTACAATTTTTAACGTAAGATAAAAAACATTTTTAAAATTTGTAACATTGGCATGTATTTTTTATACATTTATTTATTTAAGATTTTCATTTTACATTGAGATTAATGGGGAATAGTCTTTTTTTTAGTTCAATTAGGCAGCCATTTTTTTTTAGTAACCTATTTTTTCAGTCTATCGGTGTTTTTAAAGGGAGAAGCTTGTGGTTGGAAGCTGCGTTGCATCAGTTAAGGTAACTTTACTTTAATTACTTTTTTAGGTAATTTAGAAGTAGGGGAAGGTAGTTAGGTACTATTTAGTGTTTGTACGTTGTGCTTTTGGTTGTGTTCTGTGGTGTATTAGGTAGATTATTGTATGTGAAATTCTGTTTGTGCGTCGTAAGTTTAGTGTTATGGTATGTTTTAGATTGTTAATTATATGTAGAGTAATATGTGTTGAGGGATTGTAAGTATGTTTTTGATTGTTTTATTGTATTACTACTGTATGTTTGTGCGGGAGGGATTTGTGTCATTTTTTTACAGGTACCAGACTTGGCATTGGAAGAAGATTCGTTTTTTTTTAAGGAAATGTGTGTTAGTTTTGAGTAAACTAATAATTATTTTACATTTCCTTTATTTTTCGGGTTTTCATGCAGCGGTCCTTTTTTTAATCTATTTTTTGGGTTTGTTATGGTTCTACACTACGGATATTTTGTCGGAGGAGTTTGTTTTGGACAGTTGTACTTTTCCATTTTGTTTTGGGATATTTTTATTAAAATATTGGATTTTCTACAAGTTTGGATTTTTTACTTACTTTGTGGATGATATTCTTCAGCTTCGAAATCGTAAGTAATTTTAAATTATTTATAGTGGGTGGGAAATGTTATTTATACATTTGTTATTGATATTTTTTAAGATATATGTATTTTCTATTATGTCAATTTTTTTTATATAAATATATTATTTGACATTATATTTATATTTTTTATCTCAATTTTTTAAAAGGTTTTTCTATGAATTTACTTTAGAAATTGGTGCTTTTTATGTAGTTCTGGAAACATTTTAGAGTATGGATTTTGCTTTGGTTTCTAAGTAGAGCCTTACTTTGAATTGTAAATGCTCATACATTGTTTTAGTTTGCTTTGTTAATTTGGACATAGTTGCGTTACAGATTGCTCTAGTCTTAGTTGGTGGCAGCTTTGTTCTTTTTGGATCGATTCTAGTAATTTATGTAGGGTTGGTTGGGTTCTTCCCATTGTGGCTTGGAAGGCATTATGCTATCCTTCCACAGCGTTGTTAGTTTTTGCTTCCTTGTTTAGGGTACTGTTCTATACATTCCACCATGGAATGTGGAATTTTGGTTGTCTTCTATGTCCAAATCTATGTAGTCTTCCCACCCAGGCATCCTCGAAATAGTCTGGTAGGGGACTTAGTTTATGTTCATTGGTTTGGTAGTAGGGGCTTTCAATTAATAAATTGTAGTGTTCAGCAACTTCAGTTATTGGGACGTAGGCTAGTGCAATTAGTTTTTTTATTTCATATGCAAAGTTGCTGTTAGTTGCATATTCTACACTAAAGGTAGATTTTTGAAGGTGTCTCCATATGCTTTGATTAAAGTGGTAATAGCAACCTTGTATTGCTGTACGAGGGTAATTTTTCAGGATGGCTTGTATCATTGACTGTTCGAAGACAATGATAATTTTTTATGGGTAGGAATTATTAGTTTCTTACTTTATTTTTGTTAGCAGTTCTACATAGGTAGTTGTTTGTTTGTTTGGTAACAGTGCATAAATGAAGGGGCTGTTGCTGTTGTGATACTGTCCATGGATTGTGTATAATTGAAAAAATGGTTTAAGACATATTTTGAATGTACCATCCATCATCCATGTTTCACAAGTTTGAAGTTTTTGTAGGTCTGTGGGAGTTGCAAAAATTAAAATCCTTTTTCATTAGATTTGTTATCATAGAGACGGAATTGTTCTTTGTTATGAGCTAGAGTTAGTTCAGGTGGTATTTGAACTTCACTGAATGTTTTGGGGGCAGGTGGGGTGTCAGTAGTAGATTTCTTAGTTCTAGAAATTAATCTTTTTAAAGTTGAGATGGAGGGTAATTGTCCAGTTACATATTCAGGAACGCAGGGTAGGATGTCCTTCAGTATTTCTGTTGTAGGTTTCTGAGAGCTAGTACTAGCCTCTTTAAGAGTTTCTCAAACATCTCTTACTTCTACCTCTGCTATATTAGGGGGTTGGTTATGCTCTTTGACATTTATTACAGTAGTTTCCTTTGTTGTTGCCCTCCCATAACATGCATTGGAATAGTATTTGGTGCATTTCCAATTAATCTTGTCGCCTGTTTGTTTTTCTTGTGTGTAGACATATCCAAATAGCATAGTAAATGTCTTCCTTTTTGCTATGTTATGAATTTTGCACCTTCAGTCATTTTGATATATGAACTGTTATGAGAAATTTATTTAGAAAATGTTAAATATATTATACATGTTTTTATTGTATTACAAAAAATAAAAAATGTAACTAACTTTAATGTTTGGTTTTGTAGAAAAGTTTGGATTTTGTGATCTTTCTGTTGGTCTTTGGATGCAGTGCTTGGTTTATTTTTATGTTGAAGGAAAGTATATTTTTTGTTTATTTGCTTAACAGTATTTATTTGTATTTGGGGTGTGGGTAGTTAGTGGGGTTTTTGATTTGCGAGTTTTAGTTGTTGGATTAGTATATTTTCAAATTATACTTACTATGGAGGTCATTACCGTAACGGAATGCGGGTCCGTCCGCAAGGGGTGCGGCGGTCCCGCACCTGACATTAGGATGCCACCGCCACCGTGGCGGTGGGACACCCTATTCCCAGCATTGTGGAGGGCGGTGCTCACCGCACCGCCCGCCACAATGCTGTGAATGCACGTCGTGCATTTGCATGCACAACGTGACAGGCACCGTGTGGTGCCTGCCACCTTGTGCATACAAATGCTGGGGGGCACCACAGGTACCCCCCATGTGCACCCCCCACCCCCCCAACATCCTGGGGGCCCGCAACGGGCCCCCAAATAAAGACCATATGCCTTTTCATGGCGGCAATGCCGCCATGGAAAGGCTGATCTCCGCTGGCATCATAATATGGATGGCGGTGTCTTGGAGACACCGCCACCATATTATCCTTGTTTTCCGCCGGTCGACGAGTCGACCGGCGGAAAAGCGGCGGACAGTCTTTCCGTCCACCGCGGACCCGGCAGCCATCATAATATGGCGGGGGGTCTTTGCTGTGTGGATGGCGGGCGGATCGCCCCCGCCGGGCTGGCAGTGATGACCGCCGGCCCGGCGGGGGCGATCCGCCCGCCATCATAATGACCCCCTTTGTTTGGAGGAGCTTCTTAGATGTTGGATGTAGTTAGTTGAGTGTAGTTTGGATATTCTGTAGAGGAGATATGATTTATAATCGGTAATTTGTTTAGTTTGTTTAGGATTAGTTTAGTTTTATTTTGTTACATTAGCAAATAATTGTTATATTTGACTTTGTAAAGTTGAATTAGAAGTTTTGGGTGTGGTAGTGCGATGTTGTAGAAGAAGTCTGGCAGAGATTTTGCTTCTTCTGGTCTTTGCTGGTGTAATACACATTTATGTTGATTTTTAATTGGTGTATATAGTGTTCATTTAATTGTTCTTTCATTTTGTATTGGTTTATTTGGTTTGTAGTTTTTTTTTATTGTTTGCTAAGAATGGGTTTACATTTTTTTGGCAGTTGTTTCCTTGGGGCCCATTACGATACCCGGCGTAAATAAATCCGCCAGGCATGGAAGCGGCAAAAATCCGCCCGCACACACCGCCTGAACACCGACCACGCCATTACGATTACACAAACCGAAAACCGCCATCGGCGGAAAAAGCACACAAAATACCGCCCGCCATCGTCCGAGTCTGAGTCAAACCGCCCGCCACGGACGGAAACACGCACGACAACACAAAACCGCCCGCCCACACGGCCGACACACCGCACGTGAAATTACGATCGCACCGCCATGAGCGCGGAAAAACCACAAATATACCGCCCGCCAGCGCAAACAACGCCGATGAGAATCGACACGGCAGAAGCCATGGCGCCAACGTACCTGCACAGAAACCCTCCGCACACAAAACCAATAGCACACAACATGGCCAACAAGTCCACACAGCAAGGCACGCACAAATACACAAGCACAGTACACATCCCGAAAACACCCCCCGGACAAACAAAAAATACAAAGGCCAGAACCCCAGACACAACACACCTGAAAACAACAGACCATGAGGACACACCCACATAGGTGAGTACAAAAGCAGCACTCCCACAGACCACAACCCCTTGCTACATTGCAAACCAGAGAGGAGAGGAGAGGACACAGTGACACAGCAAGGACAGCAGCACACCACAGAAACGCACACATCACTACCACCACCACCACCACCACCACCACCACCACACCCCGGCACCACAAACCCCCTGCACATTACACAACACACACCGCACCAGCACCACAAACACCATGGCACCACAAAGGATGCCCAAGTTCACGCCCATGGAGCTGACGGTCATGGTCGACGAGATCATCAAGGTGTACCCACAAATCTATGGGAACATGGTCCAGCACACACCACTAGCCACCAGAAACAGAATGTGGAACCGGATCGTAGACCAGGTCAATGCAGTCGGGACCCTGCCCAGAAACAGAGTCGAGATTAACAAACGTTGGAATGACGTAAAGAGCCTGGTCAAGAAGAAGGAGGGCAAAAACAGAGAGCTGGCTGCCGTCACTGGCGGAGGGAATCCCGCGCTCTTTAAGACCTTCAAAGCGTGGGAGGAGAAGGTGCGAGTCGTAATCCATCCGGAGATCCTCGCCGGATTAGCAGGGGAGTGGAGGCTGGTAAGTACAAACTAATGTATACCAGCACACCGCTATGTACTCACATGCGCAACTACCATGCCACAGCTCCCAGGGACAAACACCCCCATGTCCAGCACACAATACACAACACATCACACGCACATGCAACAGACACTACCACACACAGCCCAAACCGAACAACTGTAAGATGCGTGGGGACATGTGTACACTAAGCCAGCCACGTAACCACCAACAGGTCCCCAAATATGCCAGAAGCGCCACAACGAGCACCCACCACACCCATGTGTCCGCCACAGCTGCACTAACCGACAAGTAACAGGTAAGTGGCAGGAACACAAAGTGCAGTGGGTGGGACGGTGGACAGCCCAAGTACAACACACACCAGGCCCCAGTCCCACAGCACAGCAAGGAGGAGCATCCCCCACACCCCACAGCCACGTGTCAGCCACCGCAGTGCACAACGACAGCCGAAAGGCAGACATCACGGTCCACAGCAATCGGTGTCAGTGGGTGTACAGCCACCCCCACGACCCACAACACCCCCCCACCCCCACAGACCTGCAACATGGAGCACCCCCGCTTAGAGCCATGTGGCATCCAGTACAGTGCACGCACGAACAACTTGCAGGTGGGAAACTGGACAGGGCTGGATTACTGGAGGCATGAGGACCATAACACGACCAACACATGGGACATGTCACGTAGCAGACGAACACGCAGCACCGCCCACCGTCACGAACAAGTGAACAATGTGCACACGGACATGAACAACAGACTCACACCCCACATGACCCATCACAGACATAGCAACACCCAAGGAGCCACGTCTGCATGCACAAGCCACACTGAATATAGTCCCACACGGCAGCCACTGTGCAACTCATCACACACAACCGAAACACCATTGAAGTCCTGTCCATGTAGCCCCCACTGCCTGTCAACCCCACACCCCACAACTACGCCTATGTAAGACAAACAACACTAGACGCAACAGAGCGGAACAACATAAATGCACACGAACACCACTGAACCCATCAAACTCACAGACACACCATGCACATACAACATACCATCCATCCCATCCGTCAGCCCCAGTCTCATGAAAGGCATGTCATCCGCACAGCTGCCACACATACAGCAGTCACGCTAAGACACATGCCCATGACCAACCATGTGCCAGAAGTCAATTAAGCGCACGACACACTGTGAGCAACAACACACAACATGGGCCACACCCCCCCGAGCACTGCAGTGATGCACATGGCACAGGGCAGCACGCACACCAAGGAGATGGGACAACTGCAATACGTTGGCTGGCACACAACTATCACTCACTCATAACGATGCGTCCAATGCCATGTCCAGTAATCACAACAGACAGCAAATATGCAGGGCATGTCAGGCATGCACACACCTCAGACCATGCACTGTCATGCTGCCACAACACATGTCACGTTCGGCACCCATGGCTCACAGCATGTACCCCAAAAGCATATCCCCTCCCAAATGCGAATCTGGGGCATGGCCCCCATGTTGCCATATGCGTTCCTAAGCGTTCCATTTGAACCCCAAAAGCATATCCCCTCCCAAATGCGAATCTGGGGCATGGCCCCCATGTTGCCATATGCGTTCCTAA